>SCLH01000684.1:25483-80803 GCA_004367855.1 Oikopleura vanhoeffeni | reverse complement strand
GGTGACGTGAACGCAGCGTGTATGCGTAGACGCTGTGGTGACGTGAACGCAGCGTGTATGCGTAGACGCTGTGGTGACGTAAACACACCGTTTATACATGAACGCAGCGTGTATGCGTAGACGGTATGGTGACGTACACACCGTTAATACATGAACGGATCGGTTACGTAAAGTACCGTCTATACAAAGGTATTACACTATGAGTAGGGTGCATCACTTCAGCTTGTTACGTAATAAGTATTTAACATTCCAGCCAAGTTGTCATCGCTACTTGAAGATAAAGTTTTTCATCAAATTATCGATTCTGTAAATAAAACCTGTTTTTTTGTGCCCCTAAAATGTCTTCATTCCATTTTTTGTGTCATACCTACTTGAAACTCAGGCGGTACAGTATGTAAAAAAATTGTTTGAGACCGAAAACTCCAATTTCCTTTGGATTGAAAGTAATTCTCCTGCCAATTATAGGTTTCGATCCAGAGAAATTTCCATTGTTTGTCTCGAACAATTTTTTTACATACTGTATAATAGTAGAATACCGGTTAAATGCGAGTTAAAGCAGAAAATATACGAATTTTGAAAATTCTTGATTTTGTTCTAGATTGTTTTGAAAAAATAATTGCCACTATGAGAATCCCTGGGTCAAATGAAGTCGTAACCGATATTAATATATCATAAATTAATTCTATAAAGGCCGGAAAAAATTACGACACCTACCCTCTTAATTTAATTTTAAAATCAAATTCTAGTAATTACCGCCTATGATCATCTCAAATAGATATTATTGTCAGATTCGGTCAACCAGAAAGACGTTTTCTAGGGTGGACTTAATATTTCTTTCCAAATCGAAATGCCTCTAAAAATGGTGCGAAAAACGTATTATAAGTCTCCTTTCTTTGACCCGATTTAGTTAATTATAATTTTTTCTCGAATAATAGAGAACCGCGTAAAAAAGGCAGAAAACCTTGTCCGGTACTATGTGAGGAACAAGATAGGCAATAAACCACCGCCTGAGCATAGTTAAAGTAACTATCTTTACCCTCACTGACTAGACAATGTTTTGATACCTTATTAACTCGGTTGTTCATTTTCAAAGGAATATGTGTTGTCATTTTCAGCTTTATATGAACTCAAGCGGATGAGTTGTTATCAAAAACCCAAATGTTAACGCTGTAGACATCCTATTCACACCTGTGAGACATAATGGTAGAGAAAGGCATTATGCGTTACGCATAGGTCTTAAAAGTTTTTGTCATGTTTTTTGAAAAATTGTCCGCGATTTTTTTACATAATTTACAAAATGATTTGATGAATTATTCTTACGTCAATCCATATTTTTCTTGTATTTTTCCTTGCAAGTGTCATTCATATTATTTAATGTTTCAAATAATTATTAAATTTAACAAGTAGATTAAATAATTTGTATTCGTAAGAAATTATTATTTATTTTTTCTGAAAATATTCGGCGGGTGACGTTTATCGCTAAAATGATAACGTTTTAGACGCCCTGCAAAACGTGAAGCTCGAGAAAATAAATGATGTAATGGCACAAAATATTTTAAAACCATGGCTTTGTAAATTATAAACATTATCATATCTTGAGTGCCGTTTGAAGGCAAAAGTATGGTTAAAACGCAACAAAAAATAAAGCACGTTTTTTGAAGTTTTCTCCGAGGCGGTTTTCATAACGGGATGAGTAGAAACCGCCCCTAATAGAGATTTGAAAAACATCCTTCTGGTGAAAGTCTAACCCTGCTCAGATTTTCAGACTTGCTACTAAAGAAAAAAAAATGAAAAATTTTTTTTTTGACTTTCATGTTGCGGGAAATTTTTTGGTCGTTTTAAAATTTGGCTTTGATCCCGTTAAATCAAATTTTGCGGCAATGAGCTTCAAAAAGATTTTTGCAGAAATATACATATATCCCTTAATCACCTTTTGGTTAGAATGCGTAGCCACTACTCCTTTTAACGTGTGATTTTAACGTTGTGGCTACGCATTCTAACCGAAAGGTGATATAGGGATATATGTATATGTAAAATTTAATACGAAAAACTAAAAATGCAATTTGAATATTTTAAAATTTGAGTCGAGATGACTTAATTCGTGTTTGGGTGAAAAAAGTTAATTTTTGACAATTTTTCAAGATGCGGTCGGACCGCCGCGGTCCCTAGTATTTCGTCATTTTGAGAAAAATTGGTCTTATTATGGTAGTAATATATGAGTAGTGATAATTTTAATGAGAGTAATTAGTTTAATTGTAGTTATTAATTGTAGTTAAGTAATGACTCCTTCAACTTGTGTGTCTTCCAGACACATTCGGTTTTGTTTAGACTGTTAGCCAGATTATAGCGTGTTAATTAAACGGACAAGTTTTTGTGCCGTTATTTACCCACCTCAGACGGGAAATTTATCAGGAAAACTGAAATTTTCGGTTAATTTGAACGTTAGCAGAGAATAAGCAGAGATTATTTTTCAGATATTTATTTGCCTGGCTATTGTGACATACTAAGAAAAAAATGGTGCAAATGTACTGTAGTTCAATTTCATGATAGTTCTTGTCTTGAATAATCGAAATACGGTTAGTATTTATTGAACTGGTCAGAAAACGTTAATTTGCAAAAAGCTATGAATGTATGCCTACAAATAAAAATAAAATTCATTTTTATAAGTTCTTAAATCATATTTTATTTTTTAAATTGACCTAAAAAGTTTTGTTTCATATCCCCTATTCACACTTTTAAAAATATTCTGGCCCTAGTACTTAGAAACACACTACGTTTCCTGATCAGGGCTGGGATATTCACAAAAGTGTGAATAAGGGATATATTGTGCAATATTATAAGAATAAAAAAATTAAATGAAAAAATACCGCGCAGAAAAAAATTAAGTCCAAAAGTGTTCGATTGTGTACACAAATTTTTAAAAACTGATTAACCTCCTCACACTCAGAAACAAGAACTTTGCCTCACACCCAAAAGCTCATCTAAAGGCACTTCTTTGAGCACTTATTACGGGAAAACTGGGAAAGATAACAATTTACTTATTTGTCACTGATTGAGATCAAGGATAGAATTTAGTGAATAACACGTAACATTTTTTAAATTTCGACGTTGTGAACTAGATAACTGCGAGAGAAAAGAGATTTTTTTTACAATGACATATAAGTTAAAAATTTCAAGTGAAACTTAGCTATGTATAGCGGGTCTCAAATTTGAAATATGATATCTCGATGGCATACAAAACAATTATTTATATCGCTGCGCGTCAAAATATATGCAGTAAAATGTGAAAAATATTGCTTATCAGCTGAAAACTCAAAATCAGTACCACTTTATGTTCTACATTTGATCAATTTGTCTTTGTCGGCCTTATTTGAGTTAAATTGCTATTCAATTCTTTCGATAAATAATTTTTTTGAAAAATATTTTTTTTTATTATTTTGAGTTTCATTGAATTCACTTGTGAATAAATTATTCTTCGTATAGAGACTGCAGATGTAATAAATTTATATCAAAAGAATCCTCAAGTACTTTCCTTAAAACTGGTCTCCTCAGAATTCTGATATTATGTATGTTTTTACACGATTAATTTTTTAGGAAATTTTTGGCGAAAATCCTAAAAAAAAAGTAGGAAAACATAATTTTCGAACGGCTAATCGTATAAAATTTCAACAATATTTTTGGAAAAAAAATTGCAAAACTCTTTGACATATTTGAATTGTAGGTCTGTGACGATGTTATTTCTAAGCCGTTTTGGCTCCCGAAAAATTTCTTGCCTTTAGATAGTCAAAGGGTGTAGGGGGGTTAAGAAATGATTTATTCTTTCAGGATCTGTAGTAAATTTTCACAAGAGTACGAGGTAATAAACAAATAAGCATGAATAACTATAACAGCATTAAAGACCACATAATTCAAAACGATGATGTTATAATCCTCAAATTTCAAATATTTTAAGAAAAATCAAATGCATACCAAGTCAAGCATAAGTAAAATGAATACAAAACGGGAAACATGAACATTTGGAAGTTAACATGAAGTTTTAATTGTAAACTCATATATAGGGGGCGATATCTCCGACCAAATATCGTCAAAATCGCCGAACAAAACCTTCGCAACTTCACGATTTTTTGTTTGTGATTTCTATTGCAAATTACTTTTTCGGCGTCATGCATGACGTCATGTTCAATATTGAATTTCCCAAATTTACTTTTTTCAGTTTTTTTTCATTGCGTTCGGTGGATAACTTGATTTTACGTATTTTGGTGATTTAATTCGTGATTTATTTGGTGATTAAATGCATTCGATCCTACTGTTAAACTTTGTATTAAATTAAAAAAAATCAACATATGACGTCATTTTGAACGCCTACGCGTTTTTTTCATTTTGGTCTCAATATCGTCGAATGTGCTAATATCGCCAAAATTTGTTGTCAAAAAACTTTCCACGATAATGACCCCCCCCCTTATATAATTCCTTCCATAAAAATCCAAAATAACCATTTTATCCTCAGAAGAATTAAGTGTTCTACTTCGCGGCGATCAACTGATATCGAAACGTGTAGTTTGAGAAGGGTGACAACGGTTAAGTCAATCACTTATTACAAATTAGTCTTTTGACCTACGGATCCGTTCTTTGTCATTGTTTGGAAGAGCGTGAATGAGATTGTTCGCTGATTACGAAACCGCAAATGATATTTGTGTTAACAGTATTATCCAATTAGGGTATAATGTATAACGTTGAAAGTTATGTGAATACATCTATAAAAAATCTACTCCAATATCTTAGGCCTTCAGTTTGAGCTAATAAACATGCAATTTTATGGAAGCTGACTTTATTTGGTCACTTGGCAAATAACTTGTAACCAATTGCAATAATTATTGAATCTTGAATAAAACTTTTAAAATTATCGAAAAAAAATAGGTAACGCCGATACCCTGTCGGGAAACTGGAAGGTTTTGCGGGGCCATATCTAGAAATTATTTCGTAAAAATGAAGGCTTAGACAATCTCTGTCAGCTTAACAATTTTGGCCATCTAGGCTGAAATTTCAAAAAAATTAAATGACGTGATAATTGAAAAACGAATAATATTAGCGATAAAAGTCGATTTTTATCGTTTTGCCGGTTTGAATAGGTGAGGAGCGATAAGGTCGAGCGAGTTATTCGCGCTTGAAATGTCGGGTTTTTTAATGGGGTGAAGTTATGTAGTGTAGTTGTTTAAACGCTTAAATCATGATGAAGAAGCCCGGGTTCGAGCCCCGGCTTGTCTTTCCACAATTTTCAGGAATCATGAAACCTTACAAATGCCTCACTCTAGCCTAATAAAATTTCATATACTTATCCCAATGGAACTACATCTCAAAAACGTTAACTATCTCTATAGCGCGTGTTCGAATCCCACCAATGTTGTATAAGTGATTGTCTTAGTGGTTGTTTGAGTGATTACACACCGATTAAATTATGCGGTCCCAATATCAAGCATTCTTGCCTATAATCATACATAAGACAATCAGTAAGAACATGTTTGAACATTAGTGGGATTCGAACACGCGCTATAGAGATAGTAAACGTTTTTGAGTTGGAAATTCCAACTTGGAATTCCGTTGGGATGAGGATATCCGAAACAGTGCAATTATTTATAATTAAACAAAACAACTTTCTTCATAATGTCACGTTACAAAAAATAGAAATAGAACAAATGATTACACAAATTTATTTTTGAGAAAGTTTCATTAAGTCAAAAAAATACTGAAATTATTTCTCGATCTATGCTTCATTATTTTCGAAACCCGTTACGTAAAAAAGCGGTTTAAGAAAATATGTTTAAAATTGAGGGTTAATCGAAGGTTTATTTTAAAGCAAAAAATTTCTCCCGATAGGCTACGGAATTGTTTCTAGTCATATCGGACTGATTTTTTTCAAAAATTTTTCTTATAAGACCTACCCAATTTTTACCAAAACCGTCTTAGCAGAAAATAAGTATTTAATTTGTATATGTTTTTTGATGAAAAGTACCATTCTACCTACTTAGGACGTGTGAAAACTCGAACGAGGTTTATTTATTTAATTTTTGAAACCCAAAGCGCGAACGTCAGCTGGCTTTGGTCGGTAAAGTGGAGATAAAATAAACTCAATACGCAATTTCATCTAATAGAGAAACAGAGATAACATGATTTTAGATCAGGGCTCAATGATGCATTGCAAAATTACGTGAACAAAATCGTCAAAATAAGTTAATCCTGTTCCTGGAAATAAAATTTAGTTCCACTTCTTTAGGCTCTAACAACATTTGAAGATATAACTTATTTGTATTGCAAACAACTTAATAATTGAATTCTTTCGAATGACATAATTTCTATTTCAACTCCCAGAGTAACTTCATGGTCACGCGTGACCATGCGCTTTTTTTTCTTTATTATTTAACTTAAAGTCTAGAACATTTTTATTTAAGGCGAGTCTACGAATTTAGTTTATTCAGCGAACACAGTTATCATTTTCAACAAATCTTCAAAGCTACACGGCATCCTAATTTCGGATTCCTTAAATATCTTAAACTAGGGTGGGAACCGCAAAAAAAGTTGGAACATGCAGTCGGCTGACAGATTTTTTCAGAAAGCTTATAAAATTATAAGACTTTGGTAGACAAACATTAAAAAAAAATGTGGAAAGCTGATGTCGAAATATTTTGTTTTTTGTTCAAAAATGATGATTTTTTTTGGTTTTTGTCAACAAATGATAAATAACCTTAATTAGACGAAAAATAATAAACTTAATACTTAAAAAGTCGATTTTGGACCCGGTACTGACCCTACATATAGCCAATTCATATTTTGAACTCTTAGTGGACGAAAATGACCGTAATGGTGTTGTTTTGGTGAGATATGTTGCTGCGGTTCTGGTCCCATAAAAATACCGTTCTAAAATAGAGTCCTCAGCTGATGGGTATGCCAATATCGTATTGGAATATGTTATTTGAGTTCGAAAACGTTATTTTCTAATTTACCTAAAACCGGCCTTTTCGATGTTTTCATCACAAGTTCTTTCGACGAAAAAAAGAATGGTTAAAATTTTTTTGGTAATTAAATGAAAAGAAAGAGATAAGAAAAAAAAAGAAACATGAAAATAAAACGGGGGTGAGGTGTTAGGTACAGTTGTGGGCTCATTTAATGAGCCTCATTAATCCGATAACTTTTATTTTATAGGGAATCGTTCGAACAAGCTGCGTATCTATTTTTTATTTGATTTGAATAAAAAAAATTGAAGAGCAGATTTGAACTAAAGAATTTGAAAAGTAAAAATAGGTTTCGATGTTTTTGAGCCATCTAGCGGATTTTTTGGTCATTTTAAGACGTAGGTTTTTTGTGTTTTGATAAACTCAATTAACGGGTCAATTTTCTGAGATTTCACAAGGGGTGCTGGAAGCAGGTTTAGCGACTACATATTTTTTATCAAGGAAGAACGAGCATCCTGAGTCAAAGGCGGCGAATTAATTTGAATCAATTCGGCGTTTGAAATCGACTCATCTGATTAAGTTTTTAGATAGTTCAAACTGAACACGAATATTAAGAAAAAAATAAATTTATAAAAAATAGTCCGAATGTTAATATTCACTAAATATTTGTGCACAGTTTTAGCTATCTAAAAACTAAATAAGATTAGTCGTTTTCAAAAACCGAATTAATTTGGATTTATTCGCCGCGTTTGACTAAAAATGCTCGTTCTTCCTCAATTAAAGATATGAAGATCTAAAGCGCTAATTTTCTGGCAAGTGAAAATCTAGAGTTTTTTGCTAAATCTGGGTCCAACACTCTTTGTGAAATGTCAAAAATATGACCGAAAATCGATTTTTTGGAAAAATTTCAAAAAAAATGAAATCCTAGGTTTAAAATGACCAGAAAAAATCCTCTAGATGGCTCAAAAACATCAATACTCATTTTTTTACTTTTAAAATTGCTTATTCCAAATCGTCCAGGAAGTTTTTCATGGTTCCTCCCTAAAATAAGACTTTTAATGAATCACCGACTGGTAGAGAAAATGATATTTTTTGATACGTGAATTTTTGTCACGTAAAACTTAAGGGTATCCCTGCTCCTACATTTTTCTGCAGTTTATTATACTGTCATAAAACATGCACCCAAATCCATTGTTTATGTTTGAACGCGTTAAACAACCCAATAACAACAAAAAAAATTTCGAAAAATTGCGTTTTTTTCGATTTTTTTCTAAGTATTTTTCTCAAAATTATTGTTCAAAAATAACGTTTGTTCAAATTTGAACCACTAAGACTTCGAAATTTCGTCATGCCGTAAGCCAAATTTTCTTCAGTGTTTCCTCAGCTTTCTTTTCAGCCTACTTTCGAAAAAATCGAAGCACTTTTTTCCGGAAATTTTTTCACGTGACCTTGAAAAATTCATATTTTGAGTTGGGGTCGAAATTGCAAAAAAACGCCACTGTAAAGTTTTATTTTGTCTTTGAACTAGCTTTTGCAAAATTTTGAGCTAATTTGGCAAATTTAACCTGGAGGAGTAGGATTTTTCGAGGCGTAATGTCCAAAAACGGGGGTTTTTGCATGTTTTAGAAAAAATATAGCACTTATCGACAAAAACGCCGCTGTAAAGTTTGTGTATACTTATTATACAGGTTATGTTAAAATTTAGGTTTATTTCAATATAACCTCAGAGGAGTAGGAATTTCGGTTTGGCTTAGGTCTCCTTGTTTCGCTAATGTGTCTGGGAGTGTATTCAGCCAAAAAGTTTGGCAAATTTTTTCGCAAGTTGAAGGCTAGTCCAAACTGGCTTTATCTGAATTAATCCTGAGGCCCTGTTGGCTAATATTGTATCGAAAGTTGTCAAATTAGAGCGGGATACCTAATAGGTGGAATAAGAGAGGAATAAGGGGTTATCTCTGATTAGAATTAGGACGGTTGCTGACCAGGACAGGGCTTAAACGTCGTTCTGATATTTTTGTAATGTGTTGATGGTAAGCGATGAAATGATAGGTATAGAAATTCTAAATGATTTCAAAGATCTCAATTGCAGAATTTTGTTTCTGATTTTATAATGGAAGTCAAAAATTAAGCAAAAACTTAATCAAAATTTAAGCTATCATTTTATTTTATTTAATAAGGCAATCAATTCGAGGCTCACGATTAGCGAATTATTTCTATGTCCACCTGCAAGAATTTTCTTTTCTCAAAAAAAACAGTTTTTTCTCATTAATACTTTATCTTGATGATGACCTTTAGGTCGAAAGCTTATTAATAAAAAAACCATAGTTATTTTACTATTTTTAATCATTTTATTTTTTATCATTCACCCTTTCACCTTTATTTTTAGTGGGATTTTTAATTTTATTTGTCTCAAAATTATCTGTGTCATAAAGCTTGACCATTTGATTTATCACTGGTTGCATATTTTGAATTCAAAATGGTTATCAAGTCATGAACTTCAAAAAATGAGATATTTTCGGGAAAAGTTGAATTTCGAAGTCGTTTTTGAGAAGTTTTCACACCTCAAAAGATTTTGTTAATTTAGCTCCTCAATTTTTTTGCAGAATTTTTTACTTTCTGTAAATAAGAGCAAAATAAAAATCGAGCCAAAAAATGTTTTATCATAAACTTAATTTTTCAACTTTTTTGCCGATTTTCAATTGATTTTCGAAGTCATTTTTGAGAACTTTCCCCACCTTGCGGAATTTTGAATTTTTTTTTCTTGTTTTTTTTGAAAGGTTCTCTCTTCCTGCAAATAAGAAAAAATGCATAAGACCCAAAAAAACATTTTCATCAAAAAACCTAATATTTCCACTTCTTCGCCGACTTAAAATTGACTCTCGAATTCATTTTTGAAAACTTCCCACACCTTGTAGGATTTTGAAATTTGGCTCCACATTTTTCTTAAGAGATTCTTTATTTCTGTAAATAAGAGAAAAATGCATATCGGACCAAAAAATTTTTTCAAAATTTTCGAGATATGCACAAAAAACTGTCAAAAATTCTGCATCTGATGAGCTTAACTGTTAACGCTTCCCGAAACTTTGAATTTGCGGTTCCCACCCTATCTTAAACGTCTTAAGAAAAATCTCCAAAAATTAATTAATAAGGGTTTTATATTTATCAAACTAACTGATAATAACAAAATCAGTCTGAATCAGGTTACCGGACTAAAATCAAAAAAAATTTAGAAATTTCTGGGAACGACCTGACGAAAAACTGAAAGTTACCACCTGAGTTTTAAGTGGAGGCGAGACCTCAAGTGATTCGTTAAAATCAAGCGTACACAATTCTCTATGAGCAAAACTTTTTATGAGCAAAATTAGGCGTAATACAGAGCGACTATGTAGATCTTATGGTAGGTCAGCTGTTCTAGCAATGAAAAATACTCTGTTTTTAACCAAATTGTTTTTTAAAAACTTGTTTATTTTTTGACTTTTTTTATAAATTTTCATCAAACTTTACCAAAAACTCAAAAAAGTGAATTTTTTATGCAGGGGGGGGGGAAATCGCCGAAAGTTTTTTCGGCGATATTGGCACATTCGGCGACATTGCCAAAATTTTCTTGAATCAGTAGAAATTCATTTTCCGTCTGACAAATATCAAAGTATGTAGAATATAAGGCAATAAGAATATACAGGGGGTGCCCAATATCGCCGAATTTGCCGAAAACCTACGCAACTTGGAAAAAACTTCCTGTGGTGTAGGTCCCTTGTACAAAGGCGGGGCCAAATTTCAAATTTGTACTGGGGGCCTATATTGCAGGAAGTTTTTTGCCAAATTGCGTAGGTTTTCGGCAAAAAAGTTCGGCGATATTGCCCCCCCTGTATATTTTTATTGCCACATATTCTAGATAATTGCTCCCCTGTCTATTCTTATTGCCTCATATTCTAGATAATGTGATATTTGTCAGAACGGAAGTAAATTTTTCCTAATTAAAAGTTAAGTTAATTTTTTTGAGGGGGTACTCAACGGTTTTTGAGATTTTAGATCGGGGGCCCCGATTCGGGGCTCAGAATAAAACGAAACAAGTTATAGAAATTCTGAAAACCCTGAAATGAAGATCTATCCTTCTGCTTCCGACCATTGCTAGATAAAACAATTTTTGAGCACCACAGCACCAAGAAGGAGTAGAGTTCTAGAACACTGATTTTGACTTCAATGTATTTTATCTCGGAAACGGTTCAATGGAAACTGATAAAATTTTGTTAAGATAACGGTTTCTACTACGTCGACAGTTATCGGGAAAATTTTGCTAAAATTTCGATCGGACTTGTTCTAAAATTATGAAAAACCGTAATGTTATGATATTTAAGAATTTGTAGCTCAATTTTCTGAAAAACGACACGGTACATTTGTTTTTAAATTAGATATTATTCGGAAAAACATGTCTTCTCAATTTCAAGTGGAAACCTTTTGTTTGATCATCGCTCCTATTTAAAGAAAATTGCAGATTAGTTCAGCCGGAATATTCATGATTTCTAGAAAAAAAGTTCATCGTATTGAGTTGAAAGTACTATCAAATGAAAGCTCATGGTCTACTGAAGAGAAAATCTGCTTACGTCAGGTTGAAATTTTGATCCCTCATATTCTAGAATCAAGAAAACGTGAAAATTTCTAACTGAAACGAAATTTTCTTGAAAACAACTCGGTACATATTTTTCAAATTTGATATAATTCATAGAAACATGCTTGCTTAATTTATAGTGAAAATTTTTGTTTTAATCATTGCTCCTATTAATAGAAGATTGCATTTTATTTCAACCGGAAGTAAATTTTTGGATTTTCTAGGAAATTATTTTCATCTGATTGTACCGAAAGTACCCTCAAATTAGAGCTGCTGCAAAACTGAAGTTAAAAAATTCCCTGCACTTTTACTCATTTTTAAAAATTTTCATTAGAATTGATGTTTATGTATTTTTCCGAAAATAATACTTAGAAAAAATCTGAAAAGACTCAAAATTTTGAGATAAATCTCCAATTTTTTTTATGATAAGAGCAGAATCGCATTTTGTGGCCTTCCTGAGGCCATTTGGTACATTTATTATGTCCCTAACCTGAATTTAAAAACCGTTGAGTACCCCCTTAAATCACTAAATCTTAATTCATCTTTTACATCTCCAAAGTAAGGTCAAAATAAAAATCTTGTGCTAATGATCAAAAGAGTCTGATGACCCAGTTCTATATTTGCATTATTTGAGAATTGAGATGAATCTAAAGTATTCAAATTTTATTCGTTCCACATTGCATTAATTTCAAATCACCTTTTGTTTAAAGTTTAAACATGATCTGATTAATTTGAATACACTTTAGCGTCTAAAAAAGTAAAAAAAAAACGGGAAAAAAGACCCGAGACCGAGAGATTCAGTACAAAAAATCACTTTTGGTCTCGACGCCACTTGAAACACAGACGGTACTAGTTATGATTTATGTTTGAAACGAGTCGTGGTCGTCAAACACGTCGGTGCGACTTTCGAAACTTAACCACGCACTTACAAAATTTTACAACCTGTAAAAACTCATAAGAAATCTGAGTGTTGTGATTGACGTTTTATTAAGACTGTTTTGGTCGTATTGGGTCGAGAATTTGCTGATATGTTCAAAATGTCACTGACTATTATTTTTTTCGTGATCAATTTTGCCTATGGAAAATTCGGCAAAAGCAACTCTAAGGACGAAATTGTGGATATTGAAGATGATAACGATTTAAATATAAAGGTCAGAAATCAGTTTGAGAAATCGTTTTGCAATATTTTATTTATATTTTCTTTCAGTTTCATACAGTTGACCCGCTTAAGTTATCCCCTAGTTAAAGCACCCCTAATTTTTTAAGGCTTGTTCTCAGAGAAATCTGTTTGGCATATTATATTTTGAGTCAATGACAACATTGAGCCCCCCCTAAAAATTCCTGATTTGAAACTCAATTGATTTATCATATAATTTCGAATAAGAGACTGAGTTCAGCTTGATATTATATCAAAAAGGGTTATACAGGGGGAGACCCGATATCACCAAAAGTTTTTAGCTAAAACTTTCCACGACATCGAGAATTTTCGGCGATATAGCCACTTTCGGGGATATGGGGAAAGAATAAAGTTTTTGGTTGAAAAATGAAAGACGCGTAGGCGTTTGAAATGACGTCATTATCAAAATAATTTTCAATTTTGCAGAAAGTTTTACCATCGGTTCTAATAAAAATACCTAAGTGTCTGTATTTAAATATCCCGCTAGAATAAATCAACGAAAAATTCAAAAGTGCAGATTTAGAAAATTCAATTTTGATAAATGACGATCAGAGATAATAAGTTATAAAAACCTCGAACACTTGCGGAATTTGGCGATATTGATACTTTTAGCTATATCCCCTATTCACACGTCTGTGAATATCTCGGCCCTGATTAGGAAACGTAGTGTTTTTTTAAGTAGTAGGGCCGGGATATTCACATAAGTGTGAATAGTGGATATGTGGGCAGTGTACGGTTTTTAGCTTAACTTCTTGCGTAGGTGTTTTCTGGCGATATTTGGTTGAAATTTAAAAGAATTTGGCCACGTGACCCAGTCTGAATGTTGGCAAGTGATATCATTTTTGACTCAAAAACTGTTTTTTTCAAATAGGAAAAAATCCTCAAAATGGTGCCCCGACGTTTCGAAGTCAACAATTTAAAAATATTTAATACTACCAAAATAAATTCTACTAGAATTATTATGAAAATTTTATAATATGTTTAAGTAAAAAAATATTTAGATGTTTATGACCTGCTTAGTTTGTCTTGGAAGTGTACTTGTGTTTGTTGTTGGGACATCCGTTTTCAAGGTAAATGAATTGTTTTCTTATTTGATCGTTGACAAAATTATTAAGCACATTAAACAACACTACGAAATGCTGAAAATTATTCTGCTTCTACAAATTCCTTTGATTTTTCTATACTTATATGACCAAGGTTACTTGAATATACGATCTGGAAAGCAATATCATCGACAAAATTCATGGAATTCGGGATCACGAAGATATTAAAAATTAACTAAATTTAACGACCATGAATCTTAAAAGCTGTGTGTTTTAATTTTTCTCACTCGTTGAAAAATTTAAGAATATTTTTTTTGGAAACTTTCAAATTTCAGTCCAATTTTGATCGGTTGGAGTTTGAAACAACCGGAATCCGAAAATTTTAGAAAACGGGTGATTCGGTTTTTTTTTCATTTATTTTTTATCCACCGCTCTTCGTTTTTTCTTAAACTTTTCAGATTCATGTGACATGAATCATGTCCCTTTAAAACTGTACTGCTCGATTTGAATTACGTTATTTGATAAAATTTCAATTTGATTGATAGCAAGTTCGACGCAGGAGGTTTGACAGAAAATTAAATAAGGAAAATAAACAAAGTATAATACGAGGATTTTTGTAAATTTTCAGAATATTTTTCAAATTTCCAGTAAAGTGCTTGATTTGAAGCTTTATAATTGACTTTATCCAAACAGCAGAAATATCTTCGAACAAGCTTAGCCTGTTAGGCTATAGTGAGTGTTGTTACAGCTCACTTCTTTCTATGTCCATTTCACTGAAGTTGGTTTTATAAGCGTGCCTGAAAAAATTCGACCTAATTATATATTAAATTTTCTTAATTTTTTTTGATTTATTGATATGAATCATTCTTCAAAATTGAGAACTTTATTCTGAAAAAGATAAGTAGAATTGAACTTCTGCAGCTCTATATTTCAAAGAAAAATTATGTTTTTTAATGCTTAAATATCATACAGGGTGTAAGGTTTTTACCTTCTTTTTTCCAAACTGGTTACACTTGATTTCCGCCGTTTTGATTGGTTGTCAGAAGGGTTTTCTCAGATTCAACTAATCAAAACGGCGGAAATCAAGTGTAACCAGTTTGGAAAAAAGAAGGGAAAAACCTTACACCCTGTATACAAAATAAATACAGTATAAATTTAGTATTCAGAGATGTTTCATAAAATTAATGTCTAGACCGTCGTGTTTACTTGTACAGTAGGAAAACTTTTATGAAAAAAAACAAAAATTATAATCCTTAATTTTTCTTAAATTTAAAACCATCAATTGCACCAGGGGTCGGCAGATTTTTTGAAATCGTTTGCTCTGCTCTGCTCTAGCACCATTTTTTTTCGGTTCGCTCTGCTCTGCTCTAGCACCATTTTTTTTCGGTTCGCTCTGCCCTGCTCTGCTCTAGGAGCATATTTTGAATGGTTTGCTCTGCTCTGCTCTGAACCGAAAATAAATTTTGATTGCTCTGCTCTGCTCTGCTCTAAAGCCAAAAAAAATTCTGTTTGCTCTGCTCTGCTCTGCTCTAAAAATTATTTTTTTTATGCTCTGGTCTGCTTTAATTTTTTTTAGGGTTTAAAGGCACAAATAATTGAGGAGGGGGTTTTCGGTACGAATTGAGGGGTTATGAAGGGGTAAACATATTAATAGGGTTTGGGATCGAACCAACCAAAGGGCAAGGTAGATAATATCAAGAAGGGTTTGGCTTGCAATTAATAAGAGGGTATTACTAATACCGTATGAAGGATTTAAGAGGGTTAAGGGATCTTATTAATAACACTGATTTTAGGTATAAAGGGGTTTAACTAATAAAGGGGTATTAGGAGGAATAATTCTGTAGCCCATTTTGAAAGATTTTGCCTAAAAATAATCCTGCGATCGAGCCTCAATTTTCAGCATCTACTGAAAACATCTTATTTTGTTGAAAAATGAGCCCCCAATCGGCCGAAGGCCAATTAAGAGGCAAATTATATTTCAATTAAATTTTGTTGAAATATGAGCCCCAAATCGGCTGAAGGCCGATAAAGGGAGATATTATATTTGAAATTTAATTATTTTACTGTAGCTTTACTCTGTTAAGTTTACCCCCTATTAGAGTTACCTTTTATCTGTTAGACTCACCCTTTTTGAGAAGTTCATGTCAGTTATCTGTTTAGAATCTTACATTTCAATTTATTTTGAGATGGCAGATTTTATTTTTTAATTTAACTCATGAACATAATTGTTTAATTAAACAGTAGGAGCGGTTGAAGAACAGTTGGAGTTTTTCTTAAGCGGCATCGAATTTAGATCGGATCGGAGCTGGAATATTTGGTTTAAAACTCAACATCTGATAGACATTCCGTGTCAAATCCACCGACAAAACTACCTGTTTAGCGAATTTTCATAAACAAGATCGGAGGAATTGGGAACGAGTTCCAAAGTGTACAGCAGGGTCCGGCGGATAGTGAAAGTTTTTTCGCTCCAAAACCTGTCACCTAGTAGCGGATTTTCACCCTATTAGCCGGATTTACCCATCGCCGGACGGTGGGAAGATACGCTCTGATTGCGTCAATAAGAACAAGGTCTAGATTTTATTATTTAGTTAGAGGGTAGTCAGATGAGAATTAGGCTGATTTTTGCTCCATTTTTAATCATAAATGCAAAGTGACGGTTTTGAAAACCTCAGAAACTACTTTTCGATTATTGACCACGCATAGTAATTGAATTTAGCTTCTATAATGCATTTATTTGATTGTTGATTCGGCCAATGATATAAAATTAAATAAAATTTCTACAGCCTGGTTTTTTTTTAATTGGGCCATTTTATTTCTCCAGTCGGCTAGGACAGCGTTTGACTAGAGAAAAAATTGGCCCAAAAAAACAAAAGCTAAATTTGGGCCATTGTTTTCTCCGGGAGAAAAATGGCCAAAATTTGCTTGGAACAGTTGAAAAAATCGTTCTGAATACATGTATTTGAATAAAAATTATTTTTTATCAATAATTATTTAATCTATTATCAACTAGGAGCAATGAGTGGAAAACTCTCTCTCCTAAGACAATTTCAACCAAAAAAAATACAACTTATCTGAAGATGTTCAAACAATACACGGACTAATCTGTAGTTTTTTTGGGAAAAGAAAGAAATTTTTATTATGATTTGTACATGCGGAAAATGCTAAATATCTGGAAAAAATATTTAACTTCATTGATTTGGAGAACGTTGCCGCTGTTGGGGTCTGAATTATACACTCGACCAGACTGGAAAATTAAATTGTGTCATGGAATACAGTGTTATACAGGGTTATTCAATACACATACTACAAAGAAATTGGTGTAGACTGTGGTTGTCATTGCACTATATAATGCGCAAGAATATTTCCAGAAGATGTCTAAAACTCTGATTTTCAAACGAAAGAAATAAAAGCCTATCGTGAAAAAAATTGCCTGATGAAATTAATTGCTGGGAATTTATTGAAACAAAAATTGTCGTGCAGATTTTGAGGCAAATCAAACATAGTACTAGATAATAGAATAAAAGACAAATTAAATTGAATAGTTTTGTCGTTCATAAAAATTCTCAAATATGCCTATATCTTGCTTTTCGAAAACGCTATCTTTTTGCCTAGGAAGTTTTGAAAATAAACCCCTATCTTTTTCCTTACGTCTATCCGCCGGAAAGTTTTTCGCTCAAACCTTCCACCTATTAGCCGATTTCACCTATCCGCCCTCACCTATCCGGCCGGACCCTGCTGTACCCATATTTTTCATTGTTGAAATTTTTCGATGGATTAACGTTTTGTTAGGACAAAGGAACTTCGATGACTTCAATTCATCTTTCTTCATTCTCTGAATCTAGTTCATCCAAATACCGGAAAAGCTAGAAAAAAAACAAGCCTGTTCTTGTGATGACCCACTGTAATAGCAATGGATAAGTGTAATTAGATAAGTATGTAATGACAATTTGAGATCAGGAATTTCAAAAGTTGAAACGGGTATCGAAAACCCGCACAGATTAAACAGAATTAAACTGTTGTTTTTAGCCAACGGAAATAGTACGATCGAGATATTAATGTTTGTAACTGTTTATTGTATTTCTACAGTTCTATATTATGTTATGGAAATATAGTTGCCTTAATTTCATCACATACAGTCTCAGGCGATCGGACGGGCGAAATTTTGGTTATACGGTCCAAAACTTCAATTTCTGAAAAATATTTTTTGAAACCCAAATTTTCTCAAACTTTAGCTGTGATTAAATGAATAATTTTCGAATAAAACAAAATACGAAGTTGCCACAATTAACAACTGTTCATTTAGAATAGATAAGACGATTTTGAAATAAGAAATTTAAAAGTCACAAAAATGAGTACTTCAACTACTGTATTAGCTACGCCTCTTGTGAGAATTTTTCTCTGGTCATTTTAAACGTGGGATTTTTTTGGTTTGATTGAATTATCTATGTTCAAAAAAAAAAAAGTGTTTTTAAAGGTGCAAAAGTGATTTTGTAGTCCCCGGGTTTCTCACGGGAGTTTAAAAATAAAACGGTTATCAGAAATAAAATAAGTGACTCGACAGCGAAGGGTTCTTCTCACAGAAAAAGGGATTTTTTTGCAACCAATTATCAATGCACCAGCTGGTCAAAATTAGAGGGGTCCGGTAAAGGTATTACCTACCAGTACCGAAGTCATATGTTCATTAATTACATGCTACCAAAAGATGCGTCAACTATCGGTTTTTCTGGAAAACGGTTTATGTATGGACTAAAGGTTATAAGTGACCGCAAGTGGCCCCAGAGGGGAATTTTTATATCGGTTTTCACTCAGGCTTAAACACTTTTTTTTGAGAAAATAATCTTCAAAAAAAAAAAATCCTGGTCTTAAAATGACCAGAAAAAATCTCTAGATAGCTCAAAACACATAATACTCGATTTTTTTACTTTTAAATTGCTTTAATTCAAATCGTCATTAACCACAGTAGCTTTATCTCCTGATTCGCAGAAAAAAAATGCGATAACTCTCAATCTTTAGAGCTAGCTAAAGTTATAATAAACGTCTATAGACTATACGTTAAAGTTATAGGAAGCTAAAAATTATAGATAACGTTCCATGGATGTTTCCCAGTTTCTGGTAGCCAAGGTGTGGATTCTCTTCACGTGAATTTAATCAAAAAAAATTTTATTGCAAATACCTATTTTATTGACCGTTTCACGCTCATTTGTGATAACGTGGCATTTTTTTAATATTAAATTTTCCCATGACTTCTTTAAACGTAGAATTTTTTATTTTCTTAATGAATGAAATTTAAGTTATGTCTGTTTTTTAAAATGACAAAAAAAGATAATAACTTTTATTCATATTACTTATATCATATTACTTATATTCATTTGTACTTATATCTATTGCATATTATCATATAACTTTACTATTAAGTAAAAAAAAAGAGAATTCTCAATCGAAAAATATTGAAAGAGTAATTATTCTTTACAGTTACCCGAGCAATCCTCGTTAGAGTTACCTTTTTTTTCAATAGTTCGGGGTAACTCTAAACAGAGTAACTACGGTGATTAACTTAAAGGACGATATTAAATGGTGGAACACGCTTATATTGATTAAACGACAATTTATGAAACATAAGGAGCAATTTTCAGAAAATTTGAAAAAATATAAGGGGATTTTGGAATTTTAATACTGACACTAATGTTTGCACATTATTGTCCTTTTCTCCATTTGTCCAAATTTTTTTTGTTTTTGCTTCTTCATCTAAAATTTTCTTCCAAAAAATTGTCCTATTTCCTAAAAAATTTTGAAGACCGTGTTGTTTTTTTGCGCTTCACCCACTATTTTTATGAAAAAAGAGGTGAATTTTGATATTTTTTAAAAAAAGACCGTTTGAATTTTTTATAGACGCAAACCACAGTAGGTATTATCATACAAAAACCTTTTAATGTGAGGCCTTCTGTTACAACCAATGCTAATGTGTTGACAAAAGTAAAACGCATCGGTTACCGCCCGTTAAGGGCGGAATGCGACTCTGATTTAATAAAGGCCTTTAGAGCATTAAAAAATCCTCCAATTGATACGGTGATAATTCAAGTTGAACTAAAACCCAATCATCAAAAAAAATTTATTGGGAGTACCCCAACGCGAGTTATATTTCGGCTCTCAGACATGGTAGAAAGCTAATTTTGATCTCATTTCTCATTTTCGAATCGGTTTCAATCCAAAAAAAATTTAAAAAAAAAAAATTTTCGATGTAAAAAATTTGTTAAAAATTCCCAATTTCCATTTTGTTTTAAGTAATAAATTTCCTTCGATTGTCTGTAACTTTCAAAGTTGAAATCCGTTGACGCTTGATTTTTGTTTGCATGAGTTTCACTTTGAATTCGAATCGGTAAACAAAATAAAAAAAATTTGAATTTTCGAAAAAAAAAATTGTGAAATTTTCTATAGATTGATAAAATCGACGTATTTTTCAGGAAGCAAAACTTTGAGCTGCGCATAAAACCATACTATAAAATATAGCGAAATATGGTGCGCATAAAAAAATCATGAGGCTCGCCAATTTTTAAGAAAGTGCTTGATTTCCGCGAAAATTAGCTTACTGTGCTCAATGAAATTGGAATAGCGCTCGAGCGTCTCGTCCGCGGATGCAGGTACCAACATATTTTGAGGAACTTTTCAGTGAATTGTCAGCGGCAAATTAAAGAAAAAACAAATATAGAATACGAGCATGCGACATCTCTTGTTAATATATTTAGGTAGTTTTGGTTATTGCTAATGATCTTCGTCAATAAATAACATTCTCAAAGCATTCTTGTGAGCGAGTATAAAGTTAATACACAGAACTATACATTCCCGAGTTCGGCGTTAAAGTCTAGAATTTTTTCACAATGTTGCCATTTCAGCGATGATAGAAGAGTTATATAAAGTACAACAGAGCTCCTAATTCAAAAATAGTTGAAAATATTTCTGGGTGTTTGTTTGGAATATTTAACTTTGGATCTGAACAACCGTATATAGTTGCTTCACGATCGCAGTCGTTCAAAAAAACATTCCCGGGAATTTGTTTGTTAAAATTGAGAATAGATTTTGTAAAACTCGTTTTTTTGTAGTTCGGTTTAAGTTTTAAGGCGTTTTCGGAGATGTTTTGAAATTTTGAAAGCTTTGTTTCCTAGTCTTGTAAAACTTCATTTCCTAAAGTTATCGGGCTGGTTGATGTTCTTCCGATCGCTTCATACAAATATTTTTTAGATTGGCTATAGATGATAGAAGACAAACACATTCGCGAATTTATATACACAAGTTGGTTGTATATTAAATTTAGCGCGTATAGGTTTGAAAGTATGCAGAGTTATATTGTCAGATATTTTGATGCTGCGACTAACATAAATTATTTAAATATCAGGGGTAACTTTTTTCATTTGAATAAGTTGCTAAATAATCCTACACCGGTGCTATGTGAATATACAAAAAGTGTTGAAACTTTTCTCCCCAGGCGTCTTTTGTCATTTTCGAGGAAAATTTCTAAGCTTTTGCCTCAAACAAGCCAGGAGGATAACTAGTTTCTTGAGTAAATATACGGAGGTCGTCGAGGACTTTTTTCAAATTGCTCATTATTCAGAACAGCAGTCCCGATGCGATGAAATTGTGTCAGTGAAACAGATTGGTGCTCTATATTTCAACGGAGAATATCGTGTGTGGGTGATAATTTGTATAGACAGTATCAAGCACGCTATATTTTGATCACGTGACTACCAAAAAAATTTTTCAATTTTTTTTTCCATTTTGCAATATATTATTCGCCCCCAACAAGTTTCGGAACAATCCACCCATTATTTCTGTATGTCGAAATTAATGGTGGACACGCTAATCATGTCCCTTTTAAACTGTACTGCTCGATTTGAATTACGCTATTTAATAAAATTTCAATTTGATTGATAGCAAGTTCGACGCAGGATGTTTGACAGAAAATTAAATAAGGAAAATAAACAAAGTATAATACGAGGAGTTTTGTAAATTTTCAGAATATTCTTCAAATTTCCAGTAAAGTGCTTGATTTGAAGCTTTATAATTGACTTTATTCAAACAGCAGAAATAACTTCGAACAAGCTTAGCCTGTTAGGCTATAGTGAGTGTTGTTACAGCTCACTTCTTTCTATGTCCATTTCACTGAAGTTGGTTTTATAAGCGTGCCTGAAAAAATTCGACCTAATTATATATTAAATTTTCTTAATTTGTTTTGATTTATTGATATGAATCATTCTACAAAATTGAGAACTTTATTCTGAAAAAGATAAGTAGAATTGAACTTCTGCAGCTCTATATTTCAAAGAAAAATTATGTTTTTTAATGCTTAAATATTATATACAAATTAAATACAGTATAAATTTTGTATTCAGAGATGTTTCATAAAATTAATGTCTAGACCGTCGTGTTTACTTGTACAGTATGAAAACTTTTATGAAAAAAACCAAAAATTATAATCCTTAATTTTTCTAAAATTTAAAACCATCAATTGCACAAAACTTTCTATAGATTCTAAATATTATGAATAATACTAATACATGTAATAGGTTCATGGCTTCGCGTAGGTCAATCATAACATGGCGCTGTTATTATAAATGCTATGAGATGCTCTCTGTGCAGGCTGAAGAAGCGACCACACGGTGATAGATCTTAGATTAGTAAAGTAGCATAATCTATGTTCTAGATTATAAGTTGAAGTTTTTGCGTTAATTTCTGTGGGACACAATCTGTGCTTAATTTTTCTCATTATTATAATGGATGAAAATTAATCAACACGGAAATGATACCATACTTAACAGTATACAGGGGGGCAATATAGCAAAAAGCTTTTGCACAAAAATAAAGGCGATATTGGCAAATTCGACGGTATCGGCACATTCGGCGATATTGGAAAAAAAATTAAAATTTTACTTCCAAAAATGAAAAACGCGTGGGTGTTCAAAATGATTTCATATGTCGAAAAGTTTTTGAATTTTCTAAGGAGTTCACAATGGATTCGTATGAAGTAAATCACCAAAATGCGTAGAATGAAATACTCTACCATAAGCAATCAAATAAAATATGAAAATAATAAATTTAGGAAAATCAATCCTGAAAATAACGTCATTTATTACGCTCAAAAATTAATTTGAGATATAAATCTTGAAAAAATTCGGCGATATTGGCACATTTGGCGATATGGGCACTGGAAGAATTTAACTAAAAATCGTGAAATTGCGTCGGGTTGTTTCGACGATTTCGGCACATTCGGCGGTATTGCCCTCCCTGTGTGAAATCCACTTTTCACCCAAACGTGACATGTTTGGGTCATTTTTAGTATTTCATGCAATCGACCCTGAAATCACAGTTTTTTCCTGTAATTGTGATGAAAAATTTCTTTTCAAGCTAAAAGTTTATTAATTTTTTCTGTTAAATAAACCATTCCTTTGATCAACTTCCATATCATTGACCGAAGGTGCATATTTTTCTTCGGCATCCAAGGCGACAATTTTTTCTAGGGTTCGACGATCTAGCAGTGTTTTGGTTATCGAAAAAATTGTAGCAATCGAGAAAATGATCGGTACTACAATATTGATGATCCAAAAACAGGCATCTTGCTCACCGGATTTGAAACTTCAGGAAATATAAATGAGTTTCTAATCAGTAAAATTAAGTAAAAATTCTGAAAAAAAAAGGAACAGATTTTTTGACTATAGTGACTGTTAACAATTTCTTGGTTCCTTATTTTGTTTAGTATTATTTTGAGTCGAGAAATCTAAAAAACCTAATAATAAACCTTATCAAGACTCTTTTATTATTTTATTTCCTGGGCAGTCATATGATTATGATATCATTCGTTGAATCGCCAAGTACGTAAATTCAGGTAATAAAGTCGGCGATGTTCTTTCTCCATATTTGATAACAAATTGACAACGGTGCTCTGTTTTCCCTATCCAATGTGAATAAAAGAACGACACCGAGCACTCTACCGGAAATAACTTACTTGGCAACTTTTGAAGGGACGCGTCCGGACGTAGCCAAAAATATTAAATATTTATGTGAAGCAGAAAAACTTGCAATATGTTGAAATAAGGAATTTAAAAAACAATAAAATAGGTTTCGATTTGGTTCTCATTCGAAAGCTCATCGGTATTATGATACATTAATGTTGAAGTTATTATTATCGATAATATCTACAAGATGGACAATGTCAGAAAGTTAATCCAATTTAAACTCATCTTCTCCCTATAAAATCTGCAAAAAAAATGACATTCAATCCTTAAATTTTACACATCAAATATATTTTGACCTTTCCAAATAGCACCCGACATATTTCTTAACTTTTATGTTCTTGGTTTGTCTCTGAATCCAACATATTTTTGTTTTGATTGGCCAATACTGATTTTACTATCCTGAAGTTAATATTTGCATTCCAATACGGAAAAGCAAATATTATCTCCACTAACGATCGATTATGTGCAAGTTATTATGCAAATCAGGTGATCGGGCAAAAGTCTGAATTGGAACAATTTTTAGTGAAATAAATTTGAAAATCCAAATTTTTCACGATGCCGACAATTATCCAAAATATACACGACTACATCTAACAAGTAATTTTTTTATGTCTGAAAGTGAAAGATAAAAATTTTATCAAATCAAAATTTGATTATGAAAACGTTACTTAAATAATGTGGTGGCACTTAACAAGATTTTTGGGCTTTTTCAAAAATCGAAAAGTTCTTCAAGAGGTGGTTCCCTGGGTTTGTAATTCACAATTCTTTTCCAACTTGTAAATTATAAATTATCTGAGAAACAAAGCTAAGATTTTTTTTTACTTTATTACTCCTAGACTGAATTAAAGACACAAAATACAGGGGGAACGCCCAATATCGCCGGCGCAATAAAGCCAAATTTGCAAATATCGCCAAAGAAAACCTATGCAATTTCGCGATTTTTAGCTGAGATCCTGCCAGTGCCCATATCCCTTTAACAACCTTTTGTTAATCTAGGAAGTGCGGGTTGAAAAGCGACCACATGAGTGGCTAGGAGGGGTCTGAGACGTGTCAGGATTGGCTTCCTCAGCCCGGGCATCCTAGATTAACAAAATGTTGGTAAAGGAATATTGCCGAAGGAGCCAATTTCGTCGAACTTAAAATAAAATAGTATAAATAAAGTACAATAAAACTTCATGTAAAGAATAACAGTCGAAAAATTAAAATTTGAACTTGGGAAGATCTAGAAAATATCATAAAAGGCAAACAAATCTTAATAACAGTAATTTTTGGAAAGTAATTAAATGACGTCGAAATTGCTTAGATGTTGGAAGAGTTCCAATGGAGGTTTTATTCAAAATTACTTCGAGTGCGATATGAATAGGGTCATATTTGATGATTAAATTTCTCAAATCTATTTTTTTATTTATTGCGTTTGGTGGGGTTAATAATTTTACACATTTAAGTACTTTAGTTTTTTTTGAAGTTCAAAATTAAAAGATATTGTGAAAGAGCTTGTAAAATTGACAAACTAATGGCGTCATTCCGAACGCCCACGCGTGTATCATTAGTAAACAAAAAAACTTATTTCTGTCCCCATATCGCCAAAAGTGCCAATATCCGAGATTTATAGTATGTTTAAAGGAGGATGTAAGTCATGTGTGACCAATCTCGTACGCAGGCTGAACAAAATATAGGCAAACAAATGTGAGCAATTTTATTTCGGACAAATTATAATGAAATACGAGCAAGCTTTTTTTACAGCATTCTCAAATCACTTGTAGTTATACTGACAGAGCTCGTTTTATTGAGTATGATATAAATTTAAATGTATAAATTATAAAATATAAATTACAGTATAATTCAGTTTTCAGCGTCCTCTAAACGATCTTTTACGATATTCAATTTCCCCATGGTTTTCGGGAAAATCTCCAAAAGTTACAAATACTCTACCAGAATTTCATAGCGATTTGAATTAAGCAATTTTGAAAGTCAAAAATGGCCACCGGTATTATTCGCGCATCTTGTAAAGAATTTTTCTGTGGTCATTTTACGCGCCAGGTTGTTTTTGGTTTTGAGATATTTAAAATATCTTTAAAATATCATATTTTTCAAATCGGATTAAAGCTTCGAAAAATGAGCTTTTAGTCCGATGGTTCTCATATGGGTTTAAATGGCGGTGACATAAATCTGAATCGAAAGCAAAAGGTTGACTCGAGAAGTATTTTTAATTGCAAAGTTAATGAATGTACCGGCTGGTCAAAATTTACCGGATAAGTACAACTTCCGGTACCGGAAGTCATATTTCAATAATTTGGATGTACCGAATGATGCGTAATCATCGATTCTTTACAGACCGTATCATAAAGTAGGGGTCTAGGTTGACCACTACGTGGCGCTATAGGGGACTTTATATCATGCTTAATATATATGATATCCTTTTACAAACCGAACTCCATCTCAAAAACGTTAACTATCTCTATAGCGCGAATCCCACTGATGTTGTCTTAGTAATTGTCTTGAGTATGATTATAGGCAAGGGTTCTTGATATTGGGACCGCTAAATTTAATCGGTGTGTAATCACTCAAGCAATCACTAAGACAATCACTTAGACAACATTAGTGGGATCCGAACTCGCGCTATAGAGATAGTTAACGTTTTTGAGATGGAGTTCCGTTGGTGAAAGGATATATCATATATGGATAACCGACCATAAGAGTACAGAGCATGAATATTTGAATGAAACAAACAACGCAAGATATAAGCCCCCAATAAAAACCCTGGATTGCGGAATAGGCTGATTTCAATGGTCACATTAAAAAAGATCAACCAATCAAATGTTCAAAATCAAATGTACTCTTAAGGTCGGTAATCACGCGCTATAGAGATAGTGAACGTTTTTGTGATGGAGTTCTTTTGGGAAACGATATATGATATATCAATTACCGGACTTCCTGGTCGTTTTCGACTATATTTTTTGCAATTTTTTTCATATGATTTGGCGTTTGCAAACAGCTTATTCGATTTCATTCCTAGATAGCTCAAACTGAGCAATAATATCTTGTGAATAATAAAATTAAAAAGTTGGTCCAAATCCTGCCATTGTTACCTATTTTTCTGAAAAAAAACTAATAACTAAACAATTTCAGTAATCTTACAGAAAACAAAATAGTCTCTTGGACGAATTTTTTTTTATTCTATTCTTTACAAGATATTTGTGCTCAGTTTGAGCCATTAAGATATAAAATCAGATAAGTTGTTGACAAATTTGGCTAAAAATCAAGTAAAAAACGGCCAGGAAGTCCCGTACTAGATATAATATATAAAATGTCACTTTCGGTTTCTAACCAAAATATAAATTCCCCTAGAGCGTCACATTGTTGTCAAACTAGACCCCTAGTTCATGAAACACTCTCAAGAAAATCGATGATTGGGTAATTTTTGGTTTATCAAAATCATTGAAACATAATTTCCGAAACCGGAAGCTGTACTTTACCGGAAAATTTTGCTTAGTCCATACATCCGATAACGTTACAAATTAACCCTCCTCCAGACAACACTTCGCTTTCGTTTATGCTCATTTGATTTTTGTTACCGTCATTTCAAACCCTATGAGAACCCGCTGACTAAAAGGTCATTTTTCGCACATTACATCCGATTTTTTTGAAGCATATGATATGATTCATATCTCAAAATCAATACAAATCCCCGATCTTAAAATGACCACGAAACAATTCTCCACAAGATGGGCGACTAATATCAGTAGTACCGATTAGGTACTCATTTTTTACTTTTAAATTTCTTATTTCAAATCGTCTTATCTTTCTAAATGTTATAAAAAATATTATTTATCCAAAGGTTATTTGATAATCAGAACTCATCATAACACTCTTCCGCATATAAACCGTATATTATATGGGTTAGTTGGGTTATTTGGGTTAGTTGGTTAATATACGGTTAATAAACCAACTAACTCATTCTGGAAACCCACTTTCGCGAATAAAATGGTTTCCATGAATGGTTATGTGTTTCCATTAAAGGTTTATGCGTTTCATTAAATGATAATTTTTGGCAAAATTTGAAAGTTGTTTTCAAGCCGAGAATTGAAGAAAAAATTTGGATTCTTTTGTTTTAAATTAACATGTTCAGGGATCAATTATAGAGCAGCCGAAAATCAACAATTTTTCAAAAGAGTTTTGACATGCAGAAATTACACCAACACAGAGTTTTATTTTAATCAATGTAACTTTTCCTGGACTCAACCAATCTGGACTTTGCCATTCGGCACCATTAAAGCCACGTTGCATGGGTTCGGATCCTTTTGCAAAATAATTCACCATATTTGGGGATGCCAAACAAATTAAAGTGTAGGCAAAAGTTAAGACTGCATTTTAAATTAACTGTTCACTTAGAATTTTTTTTGGAACAGGATAATCCGCTCAAAAAGTCATAAGGGTAATAGTCTCACATCGCTCATACGTCAAGTTCGGCGAGTAGGAGACCAAAATTTTAAGTAATTTTTCTCACTGACTATTCCGATAACTAAAATATTTTTGTTATAATATAAACTCAAAAATAGCTTTAATCGATCAAAGACAAATTTTCTCAGTGAGTTTTGTTCAAAACTAACAAAAAAAATTTAGAATCAGAACCAGATTTTGGCAAAAATAATTCAAGTGATCGAATGTGTAGTGAGTTAAACAATTCGTTCTATGAATTTCTCAAAAGTGTCGAAATTGACGTTTTATATGCTACATGTATGATTGTGATTTCTTCGCCGACCACTCTGGTTCAAAGTCTTAAAAATAAAAGGAGAGTTTCCGAGCACATAATCTGCTCAGGTGCCGACCCCCGAGTGTATCTCTTTAATTTACGACTCATAAAATTTCTTCAACAGGCATTTAGTTGGCTTTAAGTAGGGTCATATCCGGAAACTCGATCGGCTTTGCTCAAACACTCGGAAAAATTAATCTACTAACGGCACCCTTTTATTTAGAAATCGGGTATTTTTAAGGAGGTGCCAGAAACCCAGCAGACTGGAGTCATTATAACTTACGGAAATAATAAGTCAGTACATTTTCTATATTTTTTTTGCTCATTATAATTAGCTGAACCGATATGAATATGTTTCAGCTTGATAAATTTATTTTTATTAATTTTAAGAAAAATTTGAGTTCGAGTTTTCATTTTTGAAATCGTAAAAATTTCAAAAAAATTCAAACTACAGGGTGTAAGGTTTTTCCCTTCTTTTTTCCAAATTAGATACACTTGATTCCCGACGTTTTGATTGATTGAATCTGAGAAAGACATAGGTTTTTGCCGAAATTAATCATTCACATTAGCGTTCTCATCGCTATCCAATTTGGAAAAAAAGAAGGGAAAAATCTTACACCCTGTATTATGAAAATTTTTTCAATTTTTCGTCCAAATTTTTTTTTGTTTTGATTATTAAAATATCTGGGTTAAAACTAAAAAATAGCCACTTTTTTCATGGATTCTTCATATTTCTGACCGCGGTTTGAAAAATCATTAAAATTTTTATTTTCAGTTTTTACCTTTTTAGAACATATTATAAACAAATTCCGCAAAATCATAGTCCAAAATTTGAATTCCTATGGTTTTCGAATTCCAATAAAAAAATTTAGGTTGAAATCACTTTTTTTTATTTTTTGTATCTACTAAATCTCCGCTATGTCAACTAATGAATTGTTGCGCGCGATTATCAGTTCTAAACTATCGCAATGAATTTTGTAACACGTACGCGTACACTCGATAAGTGCCAATTTGTTACAAATTTATAAAAAAATTCACGCTAGGAAAAATTTCCAAGTAAAATGTCGGGCTGAATAGGCGCCATTTATTCAGGTTTGTTGTTTGTTACTTAGTTTATGGCTCGAGATAGAAGATACCCCAAGGCAGGTGGTAAGAACATTTTTCAATATCACAACGCAATTGAAAGTCAATTTTCATCTCAAAAATAGGTTTATTTCTCAACTTTTGGTCATTTTTGACCATTTTTAATTGAAAAAAAACTTTGATATTGAGGAAATTTTATACTCTCCAAAATCAAAACAAGACTTTTTAACACATTACACCCGACAATGTCTGAACTTTATTAATATCGTCTTCAAAGAAAATTTTATTGTCTGGTTGAGTTGGAAATGGATGTACAGTGAAAGGTGGTTTTTAATATTTTCACAGATAATTGGTCATGTGAAGAAATTTAAAATATGAACGCTCCCAAGAATGAACAATTTTATTTCAAATAAAATATAAAAACAAAATTTCACATTTTTTTCAAGCATAAATATCGCTCTGAAAAAATATACCAATCTGCAGAACTTATGGCACCCCTCAAGTGTTTCGGAATAGAATCTTTTGATTTTTTTTTACTTGTTGAAAAATTTATTAAAAATGTTTTTGTTTTTTTAGAAGAAATCTTTTTTTTTTCCGAAACCTCACCCGCGAAACCTCACCCGCTTCAAATCTAAATCAGATCAGATAAGATCGATTTCATTTTAGTTTTTTGGTCTGATCTGTTTCAATTATGCAGACAAATAATAGGTATTGGCGCCAACTAGCATAGCTTGCCTGCTGGAGCAAATTATGGAGTGTCAATTGATTTAATAATTAGCTTTTTTTTAAGATGATTGAAATTGTTTCTCCTGGTATTTTTGATAAGCTTTAAAATCACAAAGATTTAAACAAATTTTCTTACACTTCAAAAGGAAAACAAACTGATATAAATCATATACAACTGCATTTTTTTTGAATATCTTAAAACGATAAAATGATGGCTCTTATAGTCGCGAGCATTCGTTAATATTCATGGATTTATCTGGTACAATATCTGATAATTATTGAACTTTTCAGCATTAGTTTAAACGAAGTAACAAAATGTCAAAGAAAATGTTGAATTAGTTCGGAAGAGAAAACATGGGCTTCCTTAATAAATTTTATCTAATTATGAGTATCTAATCATGAGTATCATTATGAGTATCATATGTGTATTTTACTTCAGAAAATCTTTTCAATGTTTCCATAAATCACCACAAAATGGTAATTATTTAAATGTCTATCAGACTTATCGTGGTGATATGGGCTTCCATTGAAAGGAGTATCTGAAGTGAAATACATATATGATACTCATAATCAGATTAACTTATAAAGATAGCTCAAGTTTTCCCCTCCGTCATTGTCTTCATACACATTTTCTTCAAAAAATCAATTTTTTGTGGTAATTATCAGATTAGGCATTTCAGTTGGAGAAAGTTTATAATCTTAATTTCTCGATAAATTAACAAGTCATGTACGCATTTTGCTAAAAAAAAATTTCTGCGGCCAAAATACTTTTATCGACTATCTATTCGCAAAACTGAAGGCGAAGAAAATGCAATCTTTCGAATTTTGGGAGACCACAGTGACAATTTAGCCGAATTCATGATTGCGGGCGAATATAATGACATTTCAGCCACATCAGTGAATTTTGAATTCGGAACGACCGTTGCGAAATCTATAGTATAGTATAATTTACTTTTTGTGCACATGAAGAAAACATGTTTCGCGTTTTTAGATTTTTTTTCTAAGTATTTTATCAAAATGAATTGAAAAATGACGTTTGCTTTAATTTAACAACTAAAACGTAAAAATATATTCTTGACGAATGCCCACTTTCTGATAAATGTTTAAGTGGTTTTCTTTTCAGACTACTTATAACAAAATCAAAGAACTTTTTTCTCGAAAATTATCTCGTGGGTCTTTAAAAAAATATTACGAGTTTAAGGTTGAAATCTTGAAAAAGAGACCGAGTTTACTGTTTTTATTTGTTTAAGGGCCTCGGTGCATTTTGACAGATACGGATATCCGCGGATATGGGCTCTTGATGAAAAACTTTTACTGGGTTTATAAATTCTTCTCGATATACCATCAAAATAATGTTTCATAATCCAGACAATTTCTGTAACTACAGAATTTTCGAATTATTGCTTTTAAGAAAATTTTGAGTTCGAATTAAACTTTCCGAATTCGACAAATTATGAGAAATTTATAAAAAAAGTTCCGAACATTATCAAAAAAATGTCTTATTTTTTGTCCAAATATTTTTTGCATTATTTGTTTCAAATCGACGAAAAAAACTTCTTAAATATGGCTACTTTTAACTTTTCGCGTATGTTACGACCATATTTTTTATACGCCTATTTTGAAAAATCATATGACACTTTTTGAGAATTTTTCCGTCGAAACTTTTTGGAAATTATTTCAGATGAATTTTCCTCATTTTCTGTTCAAACTTTTTTTCCAAGACTTATTTTTCTTGAATTTTTTAGCCGTTGAAAATATTAGGAATGCCTATTTTCACTATATTTAAACATGTCTACGTTTTGTTTCTTCGCTCTTGTTTTATACCTGGAATCATACTTTTTTTATGAAAATTACGTTCCGCGGAAAATATACTTTAGCTCTTTTTAATCAAAAATAAAAAATAGAAATATTTCACCGAACTTGCCTAGATTGTAAGCCGACCCCATCCACACGTTAAAATTTGATAAAATTAACTCATGAAAATAAGATATTTCTTTCGATGCTAAATATTTCTTTTTTTTTCGTCTTTTGTAGGACATTTTGAATTGTCGCATTTTGACGTAGAGAATCATATGAAATTTTGAATTGTATAAATTTTTGATGGTGGTCCGAGACCATTTTTAAAGTTTCTTATTAATAAAAAAAAAACAAGAGACAATTTTTAATTTAATAAGACACCTAAAGTAGCAAACGGGCGTTTTTAGAGTGTTTATTTTAAAGACGATTTATAGAGTAAAAATAATCGACCAAAAAAACAGATTATACAAAGTGAGCTCAAAAGTGGCAACTAACGTTTGAAATACTTTTAATGCTTAAATTATGCAGTAGCAAAAAGTTTCCCATGAAGACAAAAAAATTGAAAAAGTACAAATCTGCCGAAATGCACCGAGGCTCTTAAGCTATCTAAAAATTGGATGAATTTTATAAATTGTCCTAGGAGGAGATAGTTCTCTCGACGGATAATTGTCAGAAAAAGGTGATGTCATCAATATTTTAAAGACAATTAAGCAAAATTTAAAAAACTGACCAATATTAAGTTTGATCTACCACTTTTACATATTATGTAAAAATTGCAGCTAATTTCGACATAAAACCTGGGAGAAGATAGTTTTACCCTTTTGGCTAAGGTCATCGTGTATAGTTAATGTGTGAAGGAGTGTATGCATACAAAAACATTTTTAGATTAATTTTCTACAAGCTAAAGAATAGTTCTATGAGAAAGCTAATCTGACTGGTATCCTCTAAGCCCTGTTTGGCTAATTTTAATCGAGGAAATTCAATACTAGCGACCAGTACCTCCTTAATGTCCTTGGTAAGATAAACATAATTATAACGCATATCAGTTTGTAGATAATCATCATGATAGACATTAAATAGGTTTTATTCGGAGGTATCAATTTTCATATATGCGCAGTTTATTGGCAGAAACTAGACCACATTGTCGTAATAATATATCAGCAATTTTCACACTTATCTCAAGTGAAAACTCTGCTTTTATTTTTCATTTGTTTAAAGTTTGAAGTATTCTGATGAACAATATAACAATCGACTAGATGAAAGGTCCGCAATCTAATATTTTAATTTTATTCTGAAAAATCTCACTTATAAAATGAGAAATTATTTCGGTCCCTTGATATTTTTCTTGATGATTTTAATAGCAAAAGGGCAAGTTGAGCTTACAGATGAAGAAAATGAAATTTTGAACAAAATTGAACTTGAGGCCATTACCGAAATGATACCAACAGAGGAAATGAAAGAGCTTGAGCAGCAACTTGAACCGACTTTACACAGAAAGAACAAAACAGAAATTGTACATACAATTCATGCTGAGTATACAATTGTAGGAACTGATTTAAAATGTCTTATGTTTTCAATTTTTCTTTTCAAAATATTTAACGCTTATGTTGACTTTTGTCACTATAAATGAAAAACTAAATAATACAGAACGGTAATGCCGTTTTTTCTTCAGCGCAATGAAAGAGGTAGTTTCAGCGAATGTTTTCGGAGATGGCTTATCCAATTCAAGAAATTTCAATTGTGATCGAAACCACGTAAGACCTCTTTGAATGTCGTAAACAATTAAATTTTTTTGAATCAGATGCGCCATCACTGAGAACATTTGCTGCAACTAACACAATCCTTTACATTGCGCTGAAGAAAATACGCCAATGATTTTTAAAACGAAAATCAGCAGACAAAAGGTGCTATTGATAATTAGAAAAAAAAAAGAAGATTCTAGACAGTTGCTGACTCCGTTATCGGTACAAATACTACACTGCTGGTTTCAATATTTTGTATCGATAATGCAATCAACATTTTTTAAGAAATTTTATTAAAATTATGATACCCTGTGGATCTGTGGTTATTCTTTCTTGAAACATTAGATTTCTTTATTATTTGGTTCTATCCTCATACTTCAAAACGTCAATAAGCTCATTTGAATTAGTGATTTGAAGTACAAGAATGATATGCCGCTTTCAAAGAAGCTAACTAGTTACACCAGCTCCTGCATCATATCTCAAATCCGAGAAGAGGGCCCATTTTCAGTAAATCAAGCCAAAATTTAATAATTATTCATTATAAATGGGCCCTCTTCCCGTATTTAAGACATAAGATTTGGCGTTAAAACTTGTCGCAGACTATTTTCTGAGCATTTTTACTATTATTCTTAAATTAACGGTTGATTTTGAACTTATTTGATTATTTGGGATCAGTGGACATCGTCGTATTTTGTCATTATTTTATATAATTAGGTTTTAATTTTTTAAATTTAATTATTAATGTTCCATCATCAGTGATGTCAATTATCATCATCAACATTCGTTAACTGTTCTTTTTGAAAAACGTCATTTAATAAATGACATTTATTTTGATTTTCATAATTTTTAAAGAAAAGTTATCAAAGCTCAAAAGTTCAAGTACTTTGGACCCCAACTTAGAGTACTTAATAAACTGTAAATCTATGAAACCTCTCTACCAATTAAAAGTTGATATCCTAGCATTGATTATTATTTATTATACCGTATATTGATTAAAAACGCTCAGGGAACATCCACGCCACGATAGATTTTCGAAAAGAAAACGTAAATCTTTGAAGAGGCAGATTTTGGTTCTGGGACGCTCTTGGGACATCGACGCCATTTTCGAATTTGAGGAACGCTCTGGGGACATCTACGCCATTTTCAAATTTCAGGAAACGCCCTGGGGAACATCTACGCTATTTTCAAATTTTAGGACGCTCTGGGGACATCTACGCACTGTTGCAGTTTGATTGGAGTTCAAGAGTGAATTTTGAATTCAATAACATTTTTTCGAAATCGAGGTATACTCGACAATTACTTTTTGTGTTTCAGTGTGTGTTGCGTGCACGAAACATGACAGAGTTCAGAGTAATATTTCACTTCAGAGTCAATAAATAATTGCAATTTTCCGTACAATTTAATTATGAAAAAAATCGATTGATCAATTTGTGAATGCTTCATTCATAAATGATTAAGGGCCCTTTTTTGCGATTATAGGGCACATGGTAACGCGTGACCATAAAGTTACACTGAGAGTTAATGATCATTTGCGAGATCTTTGAAGTCAAATTACCCTGTCAAAGAATTTTTTTGAAATTGACCATTTTTTGAAATCTGAATTTTATATCCTAGGGCAATGAGCAAAAAATTTAAATCATGACTGCTCACATGATGTCAGAAATTGTACGGAAAATTTCAATTAATTATTGACTCTAAAGTGAAATTTAACTCTGAACTTCTCATTTTGTGACGAACACACTGAACACAAAGAAGTAATTCGAGAACATCGATTCGAAAAAATATTATTGAATTCAAAATTTACTCTTGAATTTCAATCAAACTGCAACAGTGGCGTAGATGTCCCCAGAGTGTTCCTAAAATTTGAAAATGGCGTAGATGTCCCCAGAGCGTTCCTCAAATTCGAAAATGGCGTAGATGTCCCAAGAGCGTCCCAAAACCAAAACCTGCCTCTTCAAAGATTTACGTTTTCTTTTCGAGAATCTATCGTGGCGTGGATGTCCCCTGAGCGTTCTTTATCAATATATACAGTGGGTATACAATGGTGACCCTATATCGCCGAAAAAACCTACTTAATTTCACTATTTTGAGTGAAATTTCTGCCAGTGCCCATATCACCGAAAGAGCCAATATCGCCAAAATGGAGTAGGCAATAAAGGCTTTTATTTCCAATTATTTCAATTGCGTCATAAATAACATCATATTTCCCGATCGAATTTCGCATATCTACTTTTTTGAATTGTTATTCTATCGCGTTTGGTTGAATACGTTATTCTACACATTTTGATATTTAACTTTATTTCTGTCCCCATATTCTTTTCGGAACGGAACTCCATCTCAAAAACGCTTTACTATTCTCTACACGCGTGTTCAGAATCACCACTGATGTGTCTAAGTGATTGGTCTTAAGTGATTGTGTTTGAGTGATTAACACACAATAAAATTTAGCGGTTCCATTATCAAGACCCTTGCCTATAATCATATTCAATATAATCACTCAGACAACATTAGTGGGATTCGAACATGTGCTATAGACATAGTAAGCGTTTTTGAGATGGAGTTCCGTTCCGAAAAGGATATCGTCAAAAGTCCCTATATCGCCGAAAATGCCCAATATCACCGTATTTTTCTCGGAACAAACATTTGGCGATATTGTGCCACCCACTGTACTGTATACTTTTGAAACTTATGATCCACAAAATGATCTGCGGAAATGTGAGAGAATTCAGTGAAGCAATTTGCAAAACATAAAATCAATTTGTAAATGTATTGTTAATTATAAAATAAAATCAATGTTGCTAATAAATTAACATTTATATTAAATGTTAAATCATTGAAAGTCCCAAAAGGTGGTCACGAATGCATGTATGTTGAAACCGAGACTGCAGGGTAAGTCAATTGTGCAAACTAAATTTCATGATCATAGAATTTGAGTTATTTCTGTTTTAAAATATTATTAAGTGCTGATTTTGCAACTTTTGAATACGAGGTCACTAAAGGTGGATTTGAGTTGACAATCGATGCCTGGATAGAACCGGGAGAATACAAAGCACCATTAGATGGCAAATATAACAAATGTAAGACAACGGACCAGTTTCAACGGTTCTTGAGCTCTGTATATCAATAAGGTCGGAAAACTGGAACCACTTTTACTGATGAGAAAAAAGTCGAAAAGAATATTCAAACATATACGGTATAATAATATATTACAAATATTGCTGCGCTCAATTTTAAAGTTATTGTGTTATTTTAGTTTTGGCGGCGATATTTGCAGTCGCGAAGAATAAACATATATTGATCTGGCGGTGTCTTTTGTTATTTATTTCAAACAATCACGAGCCAGATACATTATAGACATTATAACGGATGAACCGTGTCTATTTTTTCTCTTGATAATTAAAAATAAATAATGTGAAATGTGGGCTTGGAATTACTAATTACTTATGCAGTCTTGATCTCAAAAGTTCCGACAAACAGAAATGATACAAAAAAGATTATTTAAAAATTGCACCGTGTTCACGTCTATTTTTGTCTCTTATAAACTTTCTTTAAAAAGTTTAAATATATAAAAGATGAAATTATGGTTGGGGCTTGGTTGCGTTTTGAATAAACTATTTTTTAGTCTAGAGCTATTGATTCATTTTGATGTACTTCATTGATAAATGCCTCAATAGTTGATAAATTAACAAGATAGTTTGTTTCTTTGTTTTCGATTCAATTGTTGATTCGTTTGTGTAGGGAACGAAGTCAGCTTCGCAGGCAACTTAAAGGCGGAATACAAAAGCTCCAGATTTAAATTTGCCATAAACCTTTTTTTTATGAATTTGTTAATTCTTAATAAGATTATCTTCACAAAACAATATGCGTAGACAAAAAAAGAGTATTTGGCGAGTAAATTGCCAGAGATGATAGTGAAGCTATTTGTTCATCGTCAGATGAGCTTGACAGAATATTTTTTCCCGGATTAAATTTTTGGTATTAGTCTATACAAACGCACAAGAAGAAGAGTGGTTTCCGTACAAATCAACCAGTTTAAGGTTTATGATTATGGTTAGTAAAAGAGAAATTAAATACGATATGCCAAAAAGCAACTAATAAGATTAAAGAAAGAATAGCACTGAAACAGCAAAGTTTCAAAACTTTTTTTCAAATATTTTTTTACGATGTTAATCAAAATATTTAATAAATTGCAGTTCAATTTCCACGTTGTCTTGTTTTTTAATAAACATACATTTTAGCACTTTGATTTATTTTGTATCCAAAAATTTATTTTAATAATCAAAATATTGACTTTCCAATTTAATTATTGTTTCGATTTTTTATTTTCATCGATCGAATACTTTTGTCTAGCGTAACTGAACAAGCCATCACATCGCCGGTTGTAACATAATCGACATTCGAAAATCTTAATTATCGCAAATGATTATACACGCAAGGTCCGTGATAGGTGAAGTTTTTTTTCGCTCAAACTTCACCTATAGCCCGGATTTCACCTATTAGCCGGAATTCACCAATCCGCCGGACGGCTGGGAATATACGCTCTGAATTGGTCATTAAAAACAAGGTTAGATTTTATAATTTGTTAAAGGGTAAGTCAGGAGAATTAAGGCATGATTTTGATCCATTTTTCTAATCATAATTGAAAGTGACGGTTTTGAAGAATCCTCAGAAACTATTTTCGGATTAATTGACTCACGCAGTAATTGACTTTAAGCTTCAGAATGCATTATTTTGATTTTATTGCGGTCCCAATATATTAAATAAATTTCTAACAGACTGAAGTTTTTTGTAAATGGATTTTTTCTCCAGTCGGCAAGCGTTGACTGGAGAAAAAAATGGCAAAACAACAAAAGCTAAATTGGGCCATTTTCTCGAAAAAAAAAAAATGGCCAATTTTGTGGAAACATTGAAAAAATGTCTAGATAGTTGAATAATATTATTGATATTCAAAAATTATTTTAAATCTATTATTAACTGTGAGAAATGAGGTGGAAAACTTGAAAATTCGTCGGAGACAATTTCAAAACCAAAAAAGATACAATCTATCTGAAGAGTTCAAACATACATGACATATCTGTAGATTTTTTGAAAAGAAAGGAATTCTATTATGATTATACCATGCGGAAAATTTAAATATTCTGGACAAATAATTTACTTCACTTGATTTGGAGAAGTTGCCGCTTTGGGGTTGATTATATCTCGACAACTGGAAATTAAATTGTGTCATAATAACCACTAAAAGAAATGTGTATGACTGTGGTTGTCATGCACTTATATGAGATGAATATTTCCAGAAGATGTCTCAACTTGAATTATAAAAACCCGAAGAAATAAAATAGCTATGTGAAAAATTGCCTCTGAATAATCTGCTGGGAACTATTTGAACAAAAATTGTGCAATATTTGAGGCAGAATCAACTGGACTAGAATAAAATAGAATAAACGCAAAATTATTGAATAGTTTTGTCATCATAAAAATTTCAACTATCACTATATTTTGCTTTTGAAAACCTATCTTTTGCCATAGGACAGTATTGAAATAAACCTATCTTGCTTACGTTCTATACGACCGTCTATCCCGGAAAAGTTTTTTGTCAAAACCTCACTATTAGCCGGATTTCACTATCCCACTATCGCCGAGACCGCTGCGTATTAAGTTTTGACAATTACATAAACTCAATTTTATTTTCATTAGAATATGTAGAACTTATTCATGAAAAATAATTCGTGAGAAAATCAGAGAAAAAGGACGCACACTTAATAATATAAACTCAATTCAATAACTGTAGAGTATATTTTATGAAACTTACGCTATGTTTCTTATAATTCTGCTTTGTCCAAAGCCAATATTTTTTTTCATAAATCGCATTTTAAAAAAATTCAAACAAAATTAGATTGCTATAAGAGCCTCGATTGGACGTGTCTTAATTTTAGTGTAGAATTAATTTTTTTTTCATAATTTAGTTTAATGAGGAAAACAATTTTGACGTCAAATTTTTGAACGATGCAATTTAATTTTATTGGTTTTTTATATAAATTTACGGCGATATTGAGATTGACAATTTTTTTCTGAAATTCGATAGAAACAGTTTAGCCATTTTAGGGACATCAAAATAATTTTTTTTATGAGATGAATCGAATAATAAAATCGAAAGTCCAAAGCCTAATATTTGTAGAATTGTTTAAAAAGTTTTTTTGATTCAATTATTTAAAGAGCATTCGATGGAATTTTTACCTAAACTATAAAACTAAACATAATGTATAGTATGAAGTTGGCATATTTATTTTTTATTTGAGACAAAGACGAAAAACGTTTTTGAAAGAGATATAAGTTGGAATTCATGATATTTAAAGGCAGTTATTTTAAAAGAAAAGTTTAGAAATTTTGAATGAGAAATGAGAGACCATTCTTCAAAATACTTTCATATCTTTTTGAAAACATAACATAAAATATTAATTAATTTTTCCGAAAAGGAGATCAAAGATTGGCATCTTGGAAATGTTCATGTTGAAAACATTTAATTGTTTTTCGTAGAATTGTGAAAAAGTTTTAGTAGAATCATCATTTCTCAGCAACATTTAATTAATAAGATAATGAAAATGATCTGAGAAATAGCGCCAATTTATAGTTAAGCAAAAGAAATATATTATAAACTATAGTTTAAATGAAAAAATGATAAACGCTTCAATACTTGATAAATTCAAATAATAATACAATTATTTTGACCCTAGATATGTGCATTTAATTACAAATATTCCCGATTTATACTGGGTGCTTAAAAATTATATTCTAAATAGGGTTTGTCAATAGCTATTGATAAAAAAAGATATTAGATGGAGGCTTTATCGTTACTGTGAGGCTCAGTTAAGTTAATGAACATATAGCAAGTAGCAATTAATTGGCGAGTTACCAAAATAAATATTTTTAGCGCAGTAGATAGTCAGGAACTGAGTACGTGTTTAATCTGATAAGAATATCAACTAGGACAGTAATAAGAAGAAATTTGGTTGAAATTCGGGGCATCAATTAAGAGCGTTTATTCATCTACATTTTAAAATTCCAGTTTTAGCTCCTGGAACAATACTGTGCTATTACGTGTTGAGGTGGAATTATGCTGAATGCGTGAGATTATACCGTAATAAATATTGTTTGCTTTACATAAGTTTCAGCTGAATCAGTCCGATTCATTATCTTCAGATTATTTGAACGTATAATATATACGTACGAAATTGGGGTGGAGCATTTATCTGGCATTATTAATTTTTAATAGTGAGTGCAAAGTGAGTGCGACTCTGAAAAAACTGTTTTTCTCCTAATTTGATTTTTTTGACTTTTGAATAAGTAATTCTATAATGTTTTATTTTGCTGTGGTTTATATGCACTTATCGTCATTATTCCTTTTTCGAACGGAACTCCATTCAAATACAGCTACTATCTCAAGCGCGTGTTTCGGAAATCCGACTAATGTTGCTTTATGATTAATCTTGAATTGATATATGGCATAAGGGTCTACTAATGGAACCGCTAAATTGTTATCGAATTGTAATACAAGCAGTCAACTAAACATACTTCGACAAACAATCAGTGATTGAACACGGCTTAGAGATAAGTAAGCGGTTTTTGGAGATGAGTTCGTCGGAAAGGATATATGCTATGCTCTCTGGACACTGTATTGGTCAATATGATCACTATGAAGTTCAACTGTAATAACAACACTCCTGTTAACAAACAAGTTATAAAAAGTGTGAATAGGTTTATCTATAGTTGAAGAATGCATTTGGCAAGCCTAGATTAACACGACAGGTCTAAATTTATACACAATCGATATCGCATTCGGCTTCTAGGGATTTTGAAGTTTCTCTGAGAGGCGCCAAGTGGCTGCGCAGCTATTTGAACTTTATGGTTAATTCAGTTTTATTTTTGTCCGATTTATTCTGATCAATTCGGGAAATACATGTTAAAGCAGGACTTCTTCCCATCCGGAGGGCAATATCAAGAGACAGATTCATGTCATTTCTATTCCAAAGCATTTCGGTCAACAAGAAGGTGAATACAGATACAAAACAACGCAATTAAATTGATAGTTTTTGTTGTTGAATGGGCTATTAACTGATTTCTGGAATATTTTATTCGCGAATTAGAGTATTTTTAGATGCTTTCATGCTAATTTAAAGGAGTTCAACCGAGGAAGCTATATTCGGAATCAAGACAGAGAAAATGTGATGTTTTTGGCTGCCTCTTCTCATTTTTGATAGTCGTTATTCCGAAAAAAATAAAAAAATTTTGATATAGAAAATTATAAATTTCGATAATTTTTCGAAGTATTATTTCTTCATCTAACCCTCGTGAAAGAGCCAAATGTGGCTCAGATACCTAAATATCAAAAAAGGCAAAAAACGGGATCGTAGAATTTTTCTTTCAAAACACAACTTATAAGAATTTAATATTCGGTGTCCAAAAATATTGAGATTTTCTTTCGAATGTTTGGTTCAGAATACGGGAGTTGAATTTAATAGATTTCGCTATGTTTTCACTTCGGAGAAATTATTTGGAACTAGACATAAATACAAATGTGAGATTAGTCAGTTTTAGGAAGTGTTTTTTGGTCATGCATAACTAAATAAAAATGTATGATTGGCTAGATATTTTCTTCGGAAGTGAAAGTTTAAATTTCAATTCAAATGATCTCAAGAAGAAATTAGTTTATAAAGATGAATTGAGCAATCAAAAAATCCACGTTGTACTTCATTACATATTTACTTCAAATAAAGGAATAAGTGTAATAATCTGCTTTTAGGGAAAAAATAAAAACATTTTTCATCAATAATCATGATTTTTTCATAATTATTTTGACTTAGTTTATAATTAATTTTGATTTAATGAGATAAAAATCAAAGCGGACAAAACTATCCGTAGCAGAGCTTGATGATCGGTTTTAGACATAAATGATTTTGAAGACAAGCTGTGACAGTGATATCACGTGATGATTGCCTTGCTTTTATATATTTTCTAGAACATAAAAGTAAAATTCTAGAATATGATGGTGGATCAAAAATATCATCTTCACTTTTATGCAGAAAAATATTGAAATTGCAATGTTAAAGCTTTCATGTAAACAACGTTCAAAAGTAGCGCAAATGTGGTCGGTGCCTTTGAGGAACTTTTTTATTTGCTCACGAAGGTTAAAAGTATTAATCCTTGAATTTAATTTAGCTGCACATTTTTGCCTGTGAATTCAATCTGGTATGTAAGATAAAAATCTTTATTTTTTGCGAAAAAAAATTTTCAAAAATTTCTGACTTTTTTAAAGTATTATTTTCATTCAACTCCTGTTTGTAATCGATGCCGTTTGAATTGATTTTATGTTGCACAAATTTGACTGTGAATTTGATGTTGAAGACACATAAAAAAATTAGTTTTCGAAAATTATTTTTATCAAATACAACCAAACGTTGATATTTGAGTCTATTTTTATGGAGTGAATACGATTCAAAAGAAATTTATTGTTGCAAAAAACTAGGGATTATAAATCTGAAAACAAAATTTTATTTAAAATAGATTTTGAAAATATTATTCAGTTTTTTAAGGTTCCGAAACTTTGAGCGGTCGTATTAAGTACTCGAAAGGAGTATCGAAAACACAGTTCATTTAGTTCCGGCAAAAAGAATTTCCTAAAGTGCTTTTTTTTAACTAACTGTTTTGAGCAATTGCGAATTAATCCAAAAAAAAGTATCTTCAAAAATCATTTTGGACGTTTTTATTGAAAGAAACGTTGAATAAGACAAATTTAAATTTCTTCTGCTTCTTACTTAGTTCCGAGTTTGGAATTTAGCATACATCACAAAAAAAGCTGAAAATTCTGATGTTCAACTCGGAAAATCATTTTCTTTAAATGAAAACGGCCAAATTGTTTATTTGGACTTGCGGTACGATGCATTACGACAAACTCATGTTACTTTTTGAAAAATTCAGACATATTAGTAGGTGTCACAATTGTGACTCTACAATCGAGAATAATACTGGGGAATTTATATTCAGCTGTGACAGACGTATTGAAAATAACGAAATGGCGTCCGGTTACTGGCTTAACCAACTCATCCTAGAAGATATGAACTCATTCGTAGGATTTGAATCTCTATTGATAGGATATCCATTTTAGGAGTCGCGAGTAAGTAAACGATTAGTGTATAACGCTCTTCTATTAATTAATTTGAAATCCATTTGGTAGATACTCAGTAGCAGTCCGTAACCACATTATTGTGTGACGAAATTTTGAGTAAATCGAAAATTGGATGATTTTTGAAGTGCTATTATTATGTTTTTACGTCAAGTATATAATGAATTAAATTAAATTGTTAAGTTCAATTAGGGGGGGGGGGGGGGGGGGGGGGGTGATAACCTACAAACTGATTGCGTAAAACGTAGACTGTCAAAATCAGAAAAATTGACTGTGTTTTTTTCTCAAAAAATAAAAAAAAATATTTATTTCAGATTTTGTAACGTGTCTTCATCAAATAAATTAGTTTTTATTTCAATTTTTTTATATTTTTCAAAGTTTTTAAAAAAAGTTGAGGATTTGGAAATAGCATTGATGTTAATAAAACTGGTCCATCTGCCTATTATCTTTAAATAGTTTGTTGCTAAAAGCAACTTGCTAACATGTATACATTTATGTATGCAAAGTGGTAGGCGCAAAAGTTACAAAATTTGACTTTTTGACTTGTTTCCTGGACCATGATGAAGAGGTGATGCTATAATTTGTGGAATAGTCTTATTTCATGGTTGGATAATAATAAATTGTTTTGTCAATAAATAATTAATTTAAGGCTATTTGGTTTTTTGATCAGTGTAAATATCAACGTTATCAAAGTTGAATTATATGTTTTATTTTGAAGTTTCGTATTGATGAGATATGTAGGTGATGATAGATAGAAGTTTGTTATTGGTTTGAACAGAGATGACAATACTCAATTATTGGTCTAATGAACAAGGATGTGTATGGTAAAGGCGAGTAATGAATGAGGCGTACGAAAGAACAATTATCATGATACACTATTTAGCAAGTAAACAACATATTAAAACTTGTTTTGTTTTGTTAGGTTGTTCTGTTTTTGTGAAATTTTTAGTGCTTGTGAGTTTTCTTAAGGATCTAATGCCGTTTAGTAATGGTTGAGCAGATTTTGTTTGTAAAATAAATTTCATTATATAATCATCGATGTTGTTATAATTGCAAACAATGTATTTGAAAATAAAGTTGAATGGGTTTTTTCGAAATTTTTGTAGTATACTTAGTGATTATACATTGAGTTTACAAACGCCTAGGCGTGTAAAGATAATGGAAAACTAGTTATTTTGAACATTCATGCTTAATGTATTACCCAATAAGAAAAATTGTTAAAAATGTTGGAATATTTTTGTCACAAAGCTCCTTAAATTGCGGAAATGAAGCGGGTAGAGATTGAAATAGGTAAGTGTCTTGATCTGCATATGCAAAAAGTGTACTGTGTTCGTGTTAATACTTCCAAAGCACTCGCTGTATTTTTGTCACTACGTTTTTATCTAATTTTAAATTTAATAATATATTTTCTCAGACGAGTAGGCACTGCAAAAGTTATAAAAAAACGTGTGACGTGTTGGTTCAGCGACTTTTTCGTATGTAAGAAATAAAACGCAAGTGAAAAATGATTAAGTAACAACTATTTCTTCTAATATAACTGTCACCAGTTGGTTAACTGATCCCATGCGATTACTGACTTCTCGCAGAGCGCCACTACATCCTTTGTGACTTAAATAGCTTGAAATAACTTTTCATCGATAATTAATTTATATAACAGTAAATCAGCAAAACACTTTGGTCATGCGACTCAAATTTGCCAGTTGGTGACCGGAAAATTAAGGATTCCTAAGCTTTGGGAATCGTGTAGTTGTATACATTTACTTTGTTTAAAATTTAATATTTTTATTTTAGTTCATGGGTTGAGCGGAAAGTCTATTATTAAAGTTCTTCGAATATTCAATTTTACAAATCATACTTTGTTATCGAGGACAAGAAAATTTATAATATAGATAGAAGGGCGTTAAATTTAACAGTGGCAAAAATAATTGTGATCAGGGTGAATGAATCGAATTTTCAAAGCTAAATTTTTCGGTTATTACAGCTCATGTCGAATGGACATCATTGTTCTTTCATAAACAATGTACTCAAGTTTTTGGAGACTTCAACTTGTCAAACACATTTCTTCGAGTTCATTTGGATATTACCAAATATCTTAAGAATATCATGGCTTGAACGACGTGAGAGGATTGATAAAATAATAAGTGACATGTAACCGCAATAACTGGCAAATCAGACCTTCATCGTAACCAAGTTTGATAAAATTCAGACTTCGACATTTGGAAGAGATACGAATTTGTAACCAGTAGAAAGTGAAATTTTGAATAAAATTGCTAGATGTAGTCTAATTGTGTTTTGTGTAATGGAAGCGGGTTGTAGTCGTTGTGGTGAAGTCGTGGTTGTGGCTGAAGTTGTAGTGGTTGTAGTAGAGTTGTGGTTGTAATCGTTGTTAATGGTTGTCGTGGTGGTTAGTCGTGGTGAAGCAGTCGTGGTTGTTGGTTGTAGTCAGTCGTGGTTGAGTCGTAACTTGTTTGTCGTTGTGTGTGGTATCATTGTGGTGGTAGGTTGTAGTTAAGATAGGTCGTTGTTGTGGCTTGTAGTGTATTTGTGAGTTGAACTGTGGTTGTGTTGTAGTCGTGGTTTAGTCGTAATTTTGTTGTTTTTGTGATTCAGTTGATGGTGGTATTGCCGTGGTCTTTGACTTGCTTTGGTTGTTTTTTTGGGTCGTTGAAGTTGTAGTCGTGGTTGTCGTAGTTGTGGTACCACTAGAAATGCTGGTTAAGTTGGTGGGTGTAGTCGTAGTGTTGGTTGTAATCGAGATGGTTTTCAGTCGTAGTTGTGATTGTAGTAGTAGTGTGTTGGTGGAGATATTGGTAGGGTGGTTGTTGTGGTGGTTAATGGTGGTGGTTTAGTGGTGTGTTGTGTAAAGTCATTGTTGTGGAGTTTGCGTAGGGTGGTGGTGGTAGTTGTTGCAATGTGGTTGTTGGTTGGTCGAAGGTTAATGTGGTGGTGGTTGTAGTGTAGTGGTGGTCTGTTGTTAATGGTGTGGTTAGTTGTGGCGGGTGGGTTTTTTGTTTTTTTTGGGGTGGTGGTTTTGTTTTTTTTTTTTTGTGAAATTTTTGGTGGGGGTTGTTGGTGGTTTTCTTGTTGGTCGTGTTGTTGGTGGTGGTTGTGTGGTGTTGTTTGATTTTTTATGGTGAATTGAAGTGGTGGGTCGTAGTGGTGAAGTTTAGTGTGGTTTTGTGTGGTGGTAGTTATTGGTGGTTGTTTAAGTTGTGGTTGTTCTCGTGGTTGTGAGTGGTGGTAGTTGTACGTGTGGTTGTGGTAGTTTTAGTGGTGGTGGTTGAAGTTGTAGTAATTGTCGTTGGGTATGTTTGTTTTTTGTTGATAGTCGTAGTTTTAGTTGTCAGTGCTGGTAGTTGTTTATGGTGATAGTATAGTAGTTGTAGTGGCGGTTGTGTAGTTAGTAGTGAATTGAAGTAGTTGTGGTATTCGTTTTTGGTCGTTTTAGTGGTGGTAGAGGTTGTAAGTGAGATCGGTTGTTGGTTGTTGCGGCTAAGTTGTTAAAGGTGGTTTCGTAGTGTTTTGTTGTGATGAGAGTGGTGGTGTGGTTAGTCGTAGTGGGTGTTTATGGTTAGTGGTAGTTATTGGTGTTTTGTGGTATGATCGTTGTTGTGGTAGTTGTAGTAAGGTGGTGTTTGCAGTGGTGGGTGGTAGGCTGTGGGGTTGTTGCAGTGGTGGAAGTTGTGTGGTAGTTTGTCGTGGGTGGTGTTGTTGTTGTGGTGGTAAGTGATTCGGTGTGGGCTACGATTTTAGTGTTTGTGGTGGTAGTATTGTTTGTATTGATATGGTGAATTTGTGTTTAGGTGTGTTAAGTTGCTGTTTGTGGTTGTTGTCGTGGTAGTTTTTGATTGTGTGGTAGTCTGTTGTTGTGGTGGTCTAATTTTGTTGGATATGGTTGTGCGTGGTTGTTCCGTGGTCTGTTTTGTGGCTCGTTGAAGTGGGTGTGGTGAAGTTGGAAGTTATGTTGTTGTTGTTGGTTGCGTGTGTTCGAGTTTTGTGTGGTTTCGGTGTTATCTGTTGTTGTGATGGATTTATTTGGTGGTGAAAGTTGTCGTTTTTGATGGTCTGTTGTGGTGAGGGGTAATTTTGTGGTGAGTAATCATCAGCTGGTAGTTTAGTGTGTGGTTGTTCTAGTGCTGGTGGTAGTTGTGATTTTTTGTGGTCAATAGGGTTGTTGTTGAGGTTGGTGAGTTGGGTTGTTGTAGTTGTGGTGGTGGTGGTATTTGGTCAGTGGTGGCGGTAAGTTGTAGGTGGTGGTGGGGGAAGGTGGTGGTAGTGTGGGTGGCTCTGTTGTGGTGGGTGGTAGACGTATTGAATTTAGTGGTGGTTGTTTGTAGTGGTAAGTGTGGTAGACGTTTAGTGATGTTTGTTGTTTTTGCGGTAGTTGTGAAGTGGTTGTTTTGGATGGTTTGTCGGGTGGTGTATTGTTGTCAAGGTAGTGTTGTGGTGTTTTTCGTGGTGGTAGTCGGGGTGTAGTTGTGAGTGGTGATTGAGTTAGCGGTGTGGTAGTTGTGTGGGTTGTTGTGGTTATAGTTTGTTGTTGTGGTAGATAGTTGATTGTGGTCAGTTGAAGTGTTGGTTGTTTTGGTGGGGTGTAGTTGTTGTGTATATGAGGCGTTTTTGGAGGGGAAAGGAGTTGTTTGTAGTTCTGGTTGTTTCTGTTCGTGGTGCTCGTCGTGTTGGTCGTTTAGATAGGTTGTGGATGGAGAGTAGTAGGTAGTTGTAGTGGTAGTTGTTGTGTGGTTTTCGTGAGTGTTCTCGTGGGAGTTGTTTGTGCGGTGGTGTTTTGTTTATGGGGTGTTGTTGTGTAGTAGTCGGTGTGGAGTCCGTGCTGGTCGGATTTTCGTGTGGTAGTTTAGATAGTGGTGTTTTAGCAATGGTGGGTGTTGTGGTGGTTGTTGTTTTGCAGTTCTTACGGTTGTTGTGTAGTGGTTTTTTCTGGTGGTAGTTCTCGTGAGTTTGTTGGTGCGGTTCGTTGTGGTATTCGTTGTGTTAGTGGTAAAAGTTGTAGTGTATGGTTGTTGTTGGCTTGGGTAGCTTGTTACAACTGTGGTTGTTGTGGTGGTTGTCGTGGTTATTGTGTGTTTGTTGAAGGTTATGTGGTAGTGGTATTGTGAGTGGTAGTTGAGGGTAGTATGAGATTGTAGCGTGTAGTGGTAGTTTGTAGTGGTAGTTGTATGGTAGGTTGTAGTGGGTAGTTATGTAAGTGGTTAGTTGTTGGTAGTTTGTAAGGTGGTAAGGTTTGGATGCTAGTTTAGTGGTAGTTGTATTGTAGTTTGTAGTGGAGTTGTAGTGGTTAGTTGTAATGTGGTAGTTGTAAGTGGTAGTTTAGTGGTAGTGTAGTGGTAGTTGATAGTGGTAGTTGTATGTAGTATGTATGGTAATTTAGTGGTTTGTGTGTAGTTGATAGTGGTAGTTTGTAAGTGTTAGTTGTAGTGTAGTTGTAGTGGTGTTGTGTAGTGGTAGTTGTAGTGTGTTGTGTGTGGTAGTTGTAAGTGGTAGTTGTGGTGGTATTGTAGTGTAGTTTGTGGTAGTTTAGTGGAGTTGGTGGTAGTTGTATGGTGGTAGTGTGTAGTGGTAGTTTAGTGGTAGTTGTATGCATGGTTAGTATGTAGTGGTAGTTAGTAGTGGTAGTTAGTATGTGAGTAAGTTGTAGTGAGTCTGGTGAGTAGTCTGTAGTGGTAGTTGTAGTGGTATTTGTAGTGGTATGTAGTCGGTAAGTTGGTAGTGGTATTTGTAGTGGTGTTGTAGTGGTAGTTGTAAGTGGTAAGTGTTAGTGGTATTGTATAGTGGTTAGTTGTAGTGGTATGTTGTAGCTGAGTTTAGTGGTATTGTAGTTGTTGTGGTATGTTGTAGTGTAGTTTGTAGTCGGATAGTTGTGAGTGGTAGTTGTAGTAAGTGTTGTAGTGTGTTGTATGGTAGTTGGTAGTGGTAGTTGTATGTGGGTTAAGTTGTATGTGTGTTGAGATGGTAGTTGTAGTGGTAAGTTGTAGTGTATGATTGAGATTGGAGTTGTAGTGGTAAGTTGTTGGTGTTGTTAGTGGTAGGTTGTGTGGGAGTTGTAGTCGGTAGTTGTGTGGTAGTTGGGTGTGGTAATCTGTAGTGTAAGTTTAGTGGTAGTGTAGGGTGAGTTTATTTTTTTTTTTTTTTTTTGTAGATGTAGTTTGTTAGGGGTTGTAAAGTGATAGTTTGGTAGTGGTAAGTGTGTGAGTTGTAGTGGTAGTTGTAGTGGTAGTTGTAGTTTAGTTGATATGTGGTAGTTGTAGTGGTATTGTTAGTTGGTAGTTGTATGCTAGGAATTGTAGTGTTAGTTGTAAGTGGTAGTTTGTCTAGTGGTCAGTATTGTGTGGTACTGTAGTTGTAGTGTAGTTGTAAGTTGCTTAGTTGTAGTTGGTTAGTTGTAGTTGGTAGTGGTGTTGTATGGATTGTGATGTAGTTGTAGTGGATAGTTGTGTTTAGTGGTAGTCTGTAGTGGCGTATGTAGTGGTAGTTGTAGTTTGAGTGTTAGTTTGTATGTGTGTAGTGGTAGTGTTGTAGGTGGTAGTGTGTAGTGGTAATTTAGGTGGTAGTTGTAGGTGGCTAGTTGTAGTGGTAATTGTATTTGGGTAGTTGTAAGGTAGGGGTAGTTGTAGTGGTAGTTGTATGGTAATTGTAGTGCGAGTTGTAGTGGGTTGTAGTGGTGGTCTGTAGTGGTAGTAGGTAGTGGTGTTTTAGTGTAACTGTAGTGTAGTTTGTGGTAGTGTAGTTTGTCAGTTCGTAGTGTAGTGGTCGTTGTAGTGGTAGTTGTAAGTGGTAGTTGTAGTGTGTAGTTTTAGTGGTATTGTAGTATGTAAGTTGTAGTTGTAGTTGTTAGTTGTGTGGTAGTGTATGGTAGTTGTTAGTGGTAGTTGTGTGGTGAGTTGAGTGTAGTTTTGTAGTGGATTTGTATGGTAGTTGTAGTGTAGTTTAGTGGTATGTGTGGTGGTAGTGTAGTTGTATATTATGGGGTACACGAGATAGGAGAGTAGTGGTGAGCTATATGGAAAGAGGTCAGAGAATGTATAGTGAGATGGTAAGAACGTTCGCCTAGAGACGTGGCGTTAACAGATGGAGAAATATAGATGAGTATGATAGAGAGAGGTGTAGTTGTGTAATTGAGTGGTAGTTGTCGTGGTAGTTGTGAAGGGTCGTTGTAAGGATGGTTACCGTACAGCTTCATAAGATTGAGATTTTTTTGATTCGATGAGAGAAAGTAAACAGGCCATAGTGATGGTAGATTGTAGTGGAACGCATTGACTCCAGTTAGATGAAGATTGTGGTATAACATGGGGGAGATAAGAGAGTGTTGTAGTGGTAGTATGGCAAGTTAAGGTCGTGGAGTTGTACGTGGTAGTTGTCGTGGTAAGTTGTTGTGGTAGTTGTAGTGGTAGTATGTAGTGGTAGTTAGTAGTGTAGTTGTAGTGGTAGTCTGTAAGTGTGTGTTGTAGTGGTTAGTCTGTAGTGAGTAGTTTTAAGTGGTAGTTGTAGTGGTAGTTGTAGTTTAGTATGTAGTGTGTTTAAGTTGTAGTGGTGTTTGTAGTGGTGTGTGTGGTAATTGTAGTGGTAAGTTGGTAGTGGTATTGTAGTGGTTAGTTGGTAGTGGTATTAATGTAGTGGTAGTTGTAGGTGGTAGTATTGTAGTGGTAGTTTAGTGGTAAGTTGTTGGGTAGGATTGTAGCTTGTAGTCGGATTGATAGTGGTATTTAAGTAGTAGTTGAGTGGTAGTTGTTTGTGTAGTGGTAGTGTGTGGTAGTTGTGAGTGGTAGTTGTAGTGGTAGTTTAGTGTAGTTGTAGTGGTAGTCTGTAGTGGTAGTTGTAGTTTGTGTTGTGATGGTAGTTTGTTAGTGGTAGGTGTAGAATGGTACGTTGTAGTGGTTTAAGTTGTAGGGGTAGTGTAGTGGTAGTTCTTAGTGGTAGTTTTGGGTATTGTTAGTGGTAGTGTGTAGTGGGTGAGTGGTGCTTGTTGTCATGGTGTTGGTAGTTGTGTGTTGTTTTGTTGGTTGTATGTGTTGGTATTAGTTGTTGGTGGTTGTTCGTTGGGCGGTGGTGTTGTAGTGGTTGTGGTGTTGTAGTGAGTGAGAGGTGTGGTGGTAGTTTGCTGGTTGTAAAGTGGTCTGTTAGTATAGTTTGTTCCGGATGGTTTGCAGTCGGTTTAGTGTGGATTTGGGAAGTTTTGGTGTGTGGTTGTGTGGTGGTAGTTTTTCTGGTGGGGTTGTAGTTGTTGGTGCTGTGATTGTTGATAGGCTAGTTGTTGAATTGTCGTGTGTTTAGATTGTTGGCTTAAAATATGGTTGTTCTGGTGTGTGTTGTTAGTTTAGTTTGTGGGTGGTTGTTGTGTGGTGGTCAGTTGCTGTGATTGTTGGTGTAAGTACATTAGGCGCTTGTTGGAAGGTTGTTTTAGTTGTGGTTTTTGGTTGAATGGTGGGTATGCTGAGGTAGCTGTATTGTTTGGTGTGTATGTGGTTGTTGGTGTGGTCGTGAGTTTTGTGTTGGTCCTTGTTGTTGTGGTGGGTCAGTGTTGTGGTGTGGTCTTGTCGAATTGTTGTGTGGTTGGTAGTGGTTGTTGTATGTTTTTCGTCAGAGGTTGTAATTGTAGTGGGTTTGTTGTTTGTTTGTGTGGTTGTTGAGGTGAGTAGTTGTGTGTGGTGGCTTGATAGTGATGATAATCTTGGATGGATTGATGGTTGTGGTGTGTAGTTGTTGCTATTGCTGATTCGTGTTGATTTTGTGGTGATGGAGGTTGGGTTGTTGAATGGAGGCTTGTTGTGCTTTTTGTGTGTGGGGTTGTCGTTTTGGTAGTTGTGTGGTGGTTGAAGTTGCTGTGTGTTATGTGTTGTTTGGTTTGTTGTCTATTGTATTGTTTATAAGTGTTGGTTTTATGTTCAGTGTATTCTGGTTGTTGAAAGTTGTGGTTGTATGGTGGTTGCTGTTGTTGTAGTTGTTGGTAGTATTTGTTTGTATGGTGTTGTTTTCGTGGTGTTGTTTGTTGGTGAGCTTTATTGGCAGTGTGTCGTGTCGATCAGAGTATATGATAACACTCATCACATTTGACTATAAATTGAAGCCCCATTGATATTTGTGGCACAGAACTGATTTATCTGACACAAATTATTTCATTGAGTATTCGCATTATCATTACATAATAGATAAATTTGTCCGTCAACTATCAAAATCATTCGTCAGTCTGCTTCATTTTATGTTAGAATTTTCAGTAGACACATTGCATTTTAATGAAATCGCATCAAGTTCTCCTTGCATAAATTTCAGAGAATAGTAATCAGCATCGATTGGGTTTCGAGCTTTCTTTGAAAACATCATATATTTCCAATTATGAATATTCATCCGTATGCATTAAATGACCACCACGGTGTCTTGATATGTCACATGGGCATAATTCATTGTAAACGGCTGGAAATGCAATGTATTTGAACCATGGCCATCATGAGTGCTTGTCTCCAATTTCAGAATTTCCACATTTTTATAGGTCAAAAAATTGTTTTTGTCATTTTTGATAATAGTGGCCTATCTGTTATATATCAGTTTTTCGAAATCTCTAGTCCTTTTTTTGAGTTGTGCCTGTGAGTTTTCATTGGGCAACGACCAAGCGCCCAGCTATTAGAAGATTGAAAATTCATTTTAACCGGTTAATATATGTTTTGGTATTTATTTGTTAAGAACGTTTTCTCGTGAGATTTATTTTTAAATAACTATACAATATATCAGGATACGTTTTTCTTAATTCCAATTCAAAGTCGACGGTTGAAAAAAGGTAAATAACTAAAAGTTCCAGGTATATCAAAAAAAGCTTAATGCATACTCATATTGATATGTGTTTATATGTTGGTTTCAACTCAGTTTTCGTATTTACTATAACAAAGCATGAAAAGGTTCAGTTTTCTAAATATATAAGAATTCATATTTTTTAAAGAAAAATACTCCCATTTAGTTTTAAACATCTTTATTTTTCTCATTTTAATTAAGAATTGGTAAATTGAACTTTTAGAAGTGAATAGTTTATCTTATTGAAAAAGACATTACTTGTTATATATAATAAATAGTGTAATTAATAATATATAAATCTTTATTAATATAATGCGATTTCGGTTCGCAATGTCTATTAAACATTCAATATTTGCCTGGAAATCATTTGTGCGTAAAATATTGCGTTGGCTGAATCGAGCCAAATAATGGTCAAATTTAAAGAGTCGAATAAAGCTAGCAAAATGTGTTTTTTATAGAAATAGAGAGCCTACGTAACGCCCAATTATCAAAGTCTGAGTAAGATAAATTAAACACCACTGATTGGTCGAATAATTCTTGTTGTTGCCAGTCACTCAACTGTTTGTGGGATATTCGATCCAGTATTGTTTTACCTGAATGTTCTGTTGCGGTAACACACATAATATAGAAATGCAATATACTGAACATGATAATTCAGTATTGATACCACATGACCTTCATCATTTTTATAGCATATAATATTTCATTTTGTACAATGAAGCTCTTGTGGGTAAATCATCTTGTACTTTAACAGCCGTTTAACTCTTGATTGATTCAGGAAAATCAATACGAATTGTAAATGAGTGATGCACTGGAATATGTGTGGATAAGTTTATTGGTCAATCTATATTGCCTCATTTTTTCTTTGGAGAAATTTTAAATAAAATTTTATAATTAGTCGTTATGTTTTCAAGGTGTATTTGCTGAAGAGTTTGAAAATAAAACAGTGCCAAATAAGTACAGTTTAAATTATTTCCTAATAAATGATGTGGAGATTTCAAAAACATAGTCGTTAACAGTGAAAAGCAAAATTCAAATTTTCAAATAGAGATTTGCAGGATAGAGTAAAATTCTGGTTATTGTATTGGCTATAAAATCGACTCGATGCGCGAGAAAGTAATTGTAATGAGCGGATTTATTAAGGATTAATTTATTTTAGGTTTAAAAGTGAGAAATTTGTTTTGTTATCACCGTGAACTACATAAGCCATAAAAGTGGCTTTCCTTTATTTTGAATAAGACGGAAAGGACAAAAAAACTAATCGAAATTGAATTCAAGGTTCAAATTGCCCATAGAGTTTGCAATTAGTTTCTGAAAAATGATAAGGAATTTTACATTTTTCGAATTCGCCGTTCGAAATTATATGATTAACCGCTACTTTTTGGATTGTCATGGAAAATTATTCTTTATGTCAGTTTTATTCAAACAATTTATTTAAAACAAAGCAAGGTCGTAGATTCAGATTTATGT
>SCLH01000684.1:14659-25462 GCA_004367855.1 Oikopleura vanhoeffeni | reverse complement strand
ATAAGGTAGTGTTTCCTCAAATAACTCGGATTTTGTCATATCCCCCTGGAAAGGTAGATTGTTTAAATTCTGGATTTGGTTTAGTACATTGGTACACTGAACGTTACATTATGTACGTAGACAAACAGAATTTAACATTTACTCCTAGGGCATATAGCACCATTTATAAATTTTTTTTGAATTTTCCCGTAAAACTCAAATAAAATAATAATTATTTTATTGTTTTTATTGGGCATTTGAAGAGTTTTCAGTGTGTTGTTTATGTCTATCAGCTTAGCTTTTCGCCATTGGATTTTCTTTTAAAATTGATTCTGTTAATTTGCCCAAGTTTTTGCAAATAGCTGTGAACAGAACAACCAATTGAATAAATAAAAGACCAAAAAACTTTTTTTTTTAAATTCCTCAATTCCAGCCGGCATCAATACAACCTCCGTCTTTATTGCCATAAAAACGCTGTTTTTGGGGTCAAAAAAAACTGGAGAGTTTTAGATTCCTTAAATTTTAATCGGGAACGGAGACCATATCTTTGGTTCCGACCGAAACTGGATCTTGAAAATGATTAGTGATCTCTATAGACTAATAGCCTACAGACTTAAGGCGCAATGTTTGAATCCCAAACGAATTTCTACGCCCGCCTGGTATTGGCCGGGAGTCGATCAGCTGATATAAAGCCTTTAATCATCTTTTTGCGCTTCCTATATAAGCGGTTTTATTATACCCATTACAATCATAAGACAAATAAGTTGGGGATTCGAACACGCGCTATAAAGATCATAATCATTTGCAAAGATCCACTTCAAGTTGAAAAAAGATATAATCATTTTCATAATTATTCTCGTAAATAATAAATGGTTCACGTAGCGTGTGAGCATGTCTTATGGATTCCTGAAGAGTCAGCATTTTGGTGTATTTCATACATCAATTAACGAATATTCCATATTTTTTTTTGTCATAGGATTCACAAAGGCTTCAAATTATCACGTTAGATCAGATTGAAATGTCTGTTTACAAGATACAAACTACTGTTAGAATTATCTTAAAAATTTTCCCTATATCAAGCGCAAATTAATAAAAAGTCATAGTAAATGTTCATTCAATATCTGATACCTACGATTACCAAAGTATTTTAAAACCTAATCACGTATTTTCAATCTAAAGGTGTCTGAAAAAAAATTAATTAATTTCAAACATATCCCTTTATCACCTGTTGGTTAGAATTGCGTAGCGCCACAAACGTTAAAATCATACGTTAAAAGGAGTAAGTGCTACCGCGTTCTAACCAAGAGGGTGAATAAAGAATATAAAACAGCTGGGAGCATTTGAAAAATTGACTTCTATATAAAGTTGTTTCTTTACAGTAAAGTAAATATATTTTTTTATTTGAGAGATTGTTGGTATTCTAAAGGATATCATAAAGTATCTACGATTGTTCTGTTCTCACTAAAAAATTGCACAACTTTTAATGCGATATATTTAAAAAGAATAAATAGTCGAAGCAACTTAGTTAACTTTGTGTTTTCGAAAAATAGTTGCATCGATAACGGGGCCTCATGTCTTTTTTAACTAGATTTATTATTTATATTTGGCTTTGAAACAACTTATCCGATTACATATTTCAGCTAGGCGCAAACTATCTCAGAAAAAAAGATTTTAAAAAAGTAGTCCGATGACGCAATTTTTTAATTTTTCATAAATGAAATTTTCATATTTACAGATATGGTGTCTAAGTTTGACTTAATCTAAGAATGTGATCGATATAAATTGTTTCAAGCCGAATTATATAAAAATGTTAGCTAAAATATAGTGGCTATCATATATATAAGTGAAAAAACGACCAAGATTCTCAAAAAATGAATCAAATCACTACGTACTTGATTAGAAATAGTAAAACCTTTTGATTCAACAAGTCTCATCGTCCATACTTAATCAATGTTATTTCAAAATCGACAGATATTTTTTGAAAGCTTTACCAATCAGAAGAGTTTGATTCAGATGTTGTTTCAATGTAAAATACTACAGTTTTATCTCTATCGTGGATTGTATGTCAAAGGACGTTTTCTAGTTACATTTTTGTGCACATGTGTCATTACTTGCTCTGGAATTAGGTTCCTGCAAAAAAACAAGGTTAAAGAAAGAACACATTCTCTAAGCGTTATGATTATTATACGGTTATGAATTAATTAAGATGAAAATAATTAGCCGTTATTCTTAAATCTTCCCTCAGTAAAAAACCTAGAAGTTTTATGTCAGCACAATGATCATAAATAAGACTAATAATAAGGAAACTTTGTTATCGTCTTTGATTTCGGCATTTTTATCAAAATTATGGATTTTCAGAAATTTAACAATACGTTTTCAGAAAAAAAACACAAAAAGTTAACGTTTCGATAGAAACAGCAACTCATCAGTTAAGTTATTAAGGTTTCAGATTTGTTAACTAAAATCAAGGTAGGAGTAGGCGTTTTGCGCGGTAGACCTCAAAAATAAGCTCGAAAAAAAACGTTTTTAGGCCGACTTAGGGCCGAATTCATTACAACTTTTGAACATGATTGGTAACAGATCGGCGATCGAATTTTTCGGTAAAATAAAGCTGTAAATAATTTTCTTATCCTTAAGACTCCGAGTAGTAGTAGGCTTCTTAGGGGCCTCGGTGCATTCTTGACAGATACCGATATGGGTCTTGTAAAAGATTTTCACTGGATTAATATATTCTTGTCAATATACATGAAAGTTATGTTTCCATGATCAAGGACCTTTGTAACTTAGCGATTTTTGCATGAGGCGCTTTTAAGAAAATTTTGAGTTACGAATTAAACTTTTCGAATTCGAAAATTATGAAAATTTTCGAAAAAAAATATTTCACCAAGACTTCCTCAATTGGTAATCTACCTGTTCGACCGTTTTAAATTTATTTCATTAAACTCATGAAAAAATTATTTTTTCGAAGTTTTAAAAATTTTGTTTTTTCGTCTTTTTTTTTCAAAAATTTAAATTTTCTCGATTTTGTGACTTAAAAATCGGTAGCATAGTAATTCGCCGAAAATGTAATTCGCAGAAAATGTAATTCGCCGAAAAATCGAAAATTTCAACTCTTCAAATATAAAGACTATTTTTTGTAACAATTTTTCAGCTCATCGTTTCCAGTGCCAAATTTCAATTATGGTAAGATACAAAACATATTTTCTCAGAATAGTTTTATCCTACAAGTTTTTGCCAAAAAGGCACTTTTTTATGAAAAGACGAGTTTGAAGCTTCAAACTTTAATAATCTTCGACATAAAAACATGAAATATTGGGTTTGCACGATGAAATTTATCATTGAAAAGATGGCCAAGACTGTATTTAAATTAATAGTTAAAATTGCCTTTTATTTGAAAAATCGTGAATTTCCGATTTTCGGCGAATTACATTTTTTGCGAATTACTATCTACCTTTAAAATCGTATGAATTTGTAAGGAGCGATTAGTCGTGCGACTTATTTGCGCATATGAGAAATATCGACTCGAATGTCGTGCAACGTAGTGTAGTTGGTAAACAGCTAGAATCATGACGTCGTGATGAAAGTAGCCCCGGGTTCGAGCCCTGGCTTGTCTTTCACCATTTTCAGGATTTATGATACTACTGGTTACACTGATTTCCGCCGTTTTTGATTGGTTGTCAAGAAGAGTTTTCTCCAGATTTCACCAAATCAAAACGGCGGAATCAGTGTAACAGTTGGAAAAAGAAGGGAAAACCTTACACCTGTAAATTTTACTGTAATTTAGACACTCTGATAGCAAAAGACGATTTTATAAAGTAAAAATAATCAATCTGAAGAAGTCAGATTAACAAGTAAGCTGAAAGTGGAACTTGTGTTTGAAAAATGTTGTTTGAAAATTTTAAAGTGCAAAAAGTTTCCCATCAATACAAAAAAAACAATTGAAAAAGTGCAAATCTGTCAAATGCACCGGGCCCTAAGACAAAATATTATATGTCTTTTGAAGCTCTTTTTTGATTACTCGGAGCCATCAGTGATCTTCAATTATATTTTAGGATGTGACATTTTTTTAAATTAGATTATAAACAGTAATTGGCTCCTAAAATGTATAGTATTCCAGATATTTGGCCCAAAATCACAAATCGTCTTTTTTCATGACGGGTTCCTCTTCATTTGACATTTGAAAACAAATTGATATTTCAACTAATTTTTCACGTCAGAGAAGATTTTCAATAAATACTGAACATCCTGGATTTGAATTTTGTGATTTGACAAAAAAACTTTAAAAATCCAAATATAAAGGAGACTGAATTGATTGGAGAAAACAAATTCGATACGATTTTCCATCCCATGGTAATTCGTAAGTCCTCCAGGTCGACGACGATTTGATATACTAAACTTTATAATCATTTTATAGCAAGACAAACGTAGGGTTATGAGGTTCCTGAAAAAATATTTTTATATCCTTATAAAATTTTTAAGGGAATTCTGTCAGTGTTATCTTTTTTAATAAAATTTAGTTAGTGGCTGAATTTTTTCGATATCAATATAAAGTATAGATTTAATTATATTATTAAACTACGTTTCCGCGTTTAGCATCTTTCAGGTTTTTTTTTAGAAAATAATAAAGAGTTAAGTTTTCAAGACCGACTCACCAGATTTGAAATCTAGAGTTAGCAGACATTATTTGTGTGGGCGAGAAAAAGTTTAAAAATTTTTGGGCCCACTGTTATAATAGTGCAAATACTTTATGATCTTTTTGATCATTCAAAAAGGCCGATGTATTGCGGCTAAAGTTACGATTCGGCTGGCAAATTGCGTTAGGTTTTAAATTTTTTGCAGATCTTAAAGTGGTCCATAAAGAAATGATCTCTTCACTTTAGTGCGAAAATGTGACCAGACCTGGGCGGTAGGTGAAACTTTTCGTATGTCAATTTAGTTTTTTACACGTAGAATAGGGCAACTTATGTATGTGATAGTAAGTTTTCTGAGCAACCGAGAAGGGTACGGTGTTCTTCGGCACGAATGCGAAGGACACGTTTTAGTCCGTCCACGTAGGATTTACGTCACAGGGGCATTTGAAGTGGTAATTCAGGTTGCAGTTAATCTAGCATTGGGTTTACTAACTTGAAGTATACATTAAAAGTTCGTTTCAATTGAACCACTGAAACTGCCGAATTGCCTGACTAAAGTTTGAGCTAACTCTTGAAAACGAAAAGTAGCCAAGTTACAGAAAAAAGTTAAACGAAAATCAAATTAAAAAATTACCCAAAATGTAGCGAATTTTATAAAAAAACTAGAACTAGTAAAAAGGTGATTCAATTTCCGAGATAAATCTCCAAAAACATGATTTTCAGCAATTATAAAGGGTAAAAGCCCAACAATTTTAAATTTGATTATAGTTTCTTGCAGAAACTCGTAGGTTACAATACTTGCAATTAATGTGGATTTCGCCTAGTTGACAATTATGTATGATAGATCTGTTGATTCGTAATATTTACCGGACCTAGGAATGTTCAACGGGTGACTTTTATTTTTATAGGGTTTGAGGGCAGACCGGAAAAAAATAGCAGCAGATTATATCTCTTTTGCTATTCCTGATTAGGCCCTACGAACTGGTCAAGCAAGAGCCTAACAATTAAAATTTAACTAGTATAAAATCTCATTTTATCCAGATAGCTTTCTGACTCACTGTTTGGCATATTTTTTTTATTATCAATATCCCCTTATTACCTTCTTGGTTAGAATGCGTAGCACCTACTCCTTTTAACGTGTGATTTTAACGTTTGTGGCTACGCTTCTAACCAAAAGGTATAAGAGGGATATAGGTTCTGGAAATACGAAATCACTGTTTACTGATGAGAAAAAAGTCAACAGATATATTCAAACATATACGGTTAATATATATACATGTATAATAATGTATAATTACCGATACAGAGGCTTTGATAATAAAAAAAATAGCCAAACAGTGAGTCAGAAAGCTATCTGGATTAAAATGAGTTGTTTATACTAGTTAAATTTTAAATTTGTATGGCTCTTGCTTGACCAGTTCTAGGGCCTAATCAGAATAGCAAAAGAGAGATAATTGCCTGCTATTTTTTCGGTCTGCTCAAAACCCTATAAAAATGAAAAGTCAACCAGTTGATACATTCCTAGGTCCGGTATATTTACGAATCAAGCAGATCAATTCATACATTAAATTGTCAACTAGGCTGATCCACATTAATTTGCAAGGAGTATTAGTACCTACTGAGTTTTCTGCAAGAAACTATCAAATTTAAATTGTTGGGCTTTTTACCCTTTATAATTGCTAGAAAAATCATGTTTTTTGGAGATTTCTCTTCGGAAATTGATCACATTCTACTAGTTCTAGGTTTTTTATATAAAATTCGCATACATTTTGGTAATTTTTATTGATTCGTTAACTTTTGTAATTTGCTACTTTCCTTTCAAGAGTTAGCTCAAACTTAAGTCAGCAATTCGGCAGTTTCAGTGGTTCAATTGAAACGAACCTTAATTATAATTTATTATTGATATCGAAAAAATTCACCACTAACTAAATTTTATTAAAAAAGATAACACTGACAGAATTCCCTCTAAAAATGTTATAAAGGATATTAAAATATTTTTCAGGAACCTCATAACCCTACTTTTGTCTTGCTATAAAATGATTATAAAGTTTAGTATATCAAAATCGTCGTCGACCTGGAGGGACTTACCAATTACCATGGGATGGAAAATCGTATCGAATTTGTTTCTCCAATCAATTCAGTCTCCTTTATGATTTTGGATTTTTAAGTTTTTTTGTCAAAATCACAAAATTCAAATCCAGGATGTTCAGTATTTATTGAAAATCTTCTCTGACGTGAAAAATTAGTTGAAATATTCAATTTGTTTTTCAAATGTCAAATGAAGGAGGAACCCGTCATGAAAAAAGACGATTTTGTGATTTTTGAGGCCAGAGTTTCCCCTCTCGCCTCACAGCATCACTGTCGACATCTGCCAACCTTGGCACGGGCGTGGCCCGCACCCTCCACGGTTTCCCTTTTCACGCTTGCATCCTTCCGGCTATCTTTTCCACTCTATTGCCACTGGTTTATTTTTGACACCCCCGCCCCCATCCTCCTGCTCAGTTTCCCATTTTTCTCCTATATTTTCCCTGGCACATGGCACATTCTTGGACTAGCCGAATGGGCTTTTCACAGTCGCTTGTGGGTCCGAATTGTTTTCTTTTGGTCGCCTGCCTCGAACATGTCACACTCTTACGTTAGCACACTCTTCCCACCAGACTGAACTTCGACATCTCATTTCTCCTTTTTTTCACCACACCGACACATGTGCACACCCGGATTAACGCCAACATCCCCACATTGGTCGACTTTTTTCAACCATCTACATTCTTCCCCTGCTTCGCTGGCGATATGGTCTACCAAATACTCCATTTGCTTCTTTTTGCACTTGTGACATTTAAACACACCTTGTAAAGCACTTAAATATAATATATACAGATGGTGTAAGTTTTTCCTTTTTTTCCAAATTGGACAACTTGATTCCCTTTGAGTTTTGTGGTTGAATCTGAGAAAACGTAGGTTTTTGCCGAAATCACCATTCATATAGCGTTCTCATCGTTATCCATTTGGAAAAAAAGAAGGAAAATCTTCACACTGTATATACATGGGTGATCCAATGGCAACAGTGACCAATGGGCAACAGTGAGAACCAAGGCACATTTTCGCAGATTTGATTTTTCAGACCTATGAGACCAATGGGCAACACTCTGAAATTTTTGCTAATTTCTATGACAATTTTTTCGATTTACCAAATTTTGATAATTCATAATAATTTCATATATATTTGATATAAATTGTATATAATATTCAAGGTTTTTGAACAGTAACAGAAAAAGAACGAAATTTAACTTGACAATTGTTAACCAGATTGAATAACCTTACTAAAATACATGCAGTTGAAGTAGGCTTTTGTCGTACAAACTTGTCCTTTTTGAAACAGTTAATCTTTTTGAATGACTATATACTAAGCACTTATCATAATCAGTTAAATCGGTACAATCTATACGAAGAAACATGATTTAAATGAAAAGTCGTCGATAAATCAGCCACAGCAGCATTTAAGTTAAATGAATAGCCATGTAGGAACAAAAACTTCCCAAAAAAGTGGTTCCTTATACGTAAAATAGAAGTAAAGTCTGTATTCTCTACGTCGTACGATATAATGTCTATACTTTTATAAGTTAAGACTCCTAATCTCTTAAGATAATGCTTCTGAGTGACTTTCTTATAAGTTTGCTCAGATTCTATCTGCAATGGTAACAATATTCTTATTATGATTATGCGTTACTCTATTATGCAGTTTTCAAACAGTCTTATAAATCTATCTCTGTCTCAAAATATCGATCCTATAGCTTTTGATCCACTATTCACTTTTGGCGCCTTCACTCGCTTAACTAACGCCAGCCAATCACAGGCGCGAATTCAAAAGCGGGTGCGGCAAACACATTTAGCACATTATATAAATATCTCGTTGAGAGTTTACTTTGTATTGGTGAATACAAGGTTGATGCCTACTCGCCTCTTATGCCGTAAGCAATTCTTATAATCTAGGTGGTAGCACTTTCATTTATCTCAGCACTCGTACACTAGCATACCGACGTTGACGAACGCCTTGAAGTCACGGCTCGTTATGTCTATTACCATAGACGACACTTCAAGCCAACGACTGTTGTATTCAACCACTCGCTCTGGCGTTCAAAGACGCTGTGAGTTAATGCTCGTGTATTCTAAGTTTTTTTTCTTTTATGATTTTCGTTTTATGATTTACATATTTGAAATATTCAATATTAAAGGTTTCTGATTTTGGACCAATCACCGCTGTAATATACGGAAAAACTTTATAACAACGAAACGAATACAGCAGTCTCGAATTTGGGAAATGTTGCCAAATATTATCTCGAAACCATTTCCTTCATTTTGTCTTTTTGACCTTATATTAACAGCTGAAAATTATTGACTATTTGTTGGAACTATATTTCACCAAAATCACTGCCAGAATGAGACAATTGCGAATTGTATTGTTGTCATGTTTCTTGTGGCCTTTGCCTTTGATAGAAAAAGTGGAAATAAATTTAGCTTATCATATCATTATGCAAAAGGTTTCCACTCATTTTAGAACTTTATAAAATTTATTTTTATAAACTAGATGGATGGAAAGCTTTATATATTGTTTTTGAATTTTTTGAAATTTTTTTAACTTAAAGATTTATTTTGTGTGTTGGGTATTAAATTTTATTGATTTTAATGTTGATTTTATTATTTTTATCTTATAATTCTGAACTGACATTTTTTTTTGTATTAGCTGAATCTATGGTTTCTAGATATGTATACATTAAACTCTTCTTTATTTATCATCACAGCATAAATGCTGAGTTACGAATTAAAACTTTTAGAATTCGAAATATTATGAAATTTTCGAAAAAAAATGATTTCACCAAGACTTCCTCAATTGGATTCTACTGTTCGACCTGTTTTAAATTTTATTTCATTAAATCATGAAAAAAATTATTTATTTCGAAGTTTAAAAATTTGTTTTTTATTCGTCTCTTTTTTTCAAAAATTTAAATTTTCTCGATTTTGTGACTTAAAATCGGTAGTCGATAGTAATTCGCCGAAGAATTGTAATTCGCAGAAAATGTAATTCGCCGAATATAATCGGAAAATATTTCAACTCTTCAAATTATAAGAACTTATTTTTTTGTTATCATTTGCAGCTTATCGTTCATGTGCCAATATTTCTTAAATGGTAAGATACTAAAACATAATTCTTATATGTTATTTCTATCTTCTCTGGGCATCCTTTATTGTTTTTTTATTTTTTTATTATTTTATTGTGTTATTATCTACTTCTTTTTATTTTTTCTGCTTAAAATCATGAAAATTTGGTCACGATGAAATTCATATGAAAAAGATGGAAAGACATTTTTAATGAAATGCCTTTATATTGAAAAATCTGTAAATTTGTTCTCGAGTTTTCGGCTGAATTACATTTTTGCTGAAATTACTATCTACCTTAAAATCGTATGAATTTGTAAGGAGATAGGTGAGCGTTAGTCGATGCGACTTAATTTGCGCATAATGAGAATATCGACGAAATCGTGACACGTTAGTGAGTTGTTAACAGCTAGAATCATGACTCGTTAAATAGCCCGGGTTCGACCGCTTGTCCTTTCACATTTTCAAGATTTATGATACTTACAAATTCAACTAAATAAATTTTAAACGTGGAAAGGGATGAAATTGAAGAGTTTCCTAATTTAAAAAAATTGAACTCAGGGTTGTAGGTTTTTACCTTTTTTTCCAAACTGTTACTACTGATTTCGCGTTGATTGTTGTAGATAGAGTTTTTCAGTTCAAGCCAATATAAACGGCGGAATCAGTGTAAAAGTTGGAAAAAGAAGGGAAAGACCTTACACTCCTGTAAGATCGTTGTACTGAATTAAGAACCTTTGATAGCAAAGACGATTTAAAAGTAAATAATCAATCTGAAAAAGTCAGATTATAAGTAAGCTTGAAAGTGGCACATGTGTTTGAAATAATTTGTTTGAAATTTTATAGTGGCAAAGTTTCCCATCAATACAAAAAAATTGAAAAGTGCAATCTGTCAAAATGCACCGGGGCCTTAGACAAAATATTAATGCTTTTGAAAGTCTTTTTTATTACTCGGAAGCATTCAGTGCATCTTCATTATATTTAGGATGACATTTTTTCAAATAATAATTATAAAAGTAATTGGCCTCATACAATGTTAGTT
>SCLH01000683.1:215546-230580 GCA_004367855.1 Oikopleura vanhoeffeni | reverse complement strand
GGCGTGGATGTCCCATGAGCGTTCTTTATCAATATTGATCATCTACGCCATTTTAGATTTTTAGGAACGCTCTTGAGACATCTACGCCATTTTAGATTTTTACTGTATACTTAGGGTTGATTCTGGGAAAAAAACGATTTTCTTAACCAGTAAGGTATCAGAAAAATTGAAGTAGCCATTTTGTTGCATTTTTATCGTGATTCCAAAAAAATAGAAAAAAGAAGAAAAAAAGGTTCCAGATTGACCCCGAAAATCGATAAAAAGTGATTTTTTGGAGCTAGACCAAGCCCTGAAACCCCCCAACCAGTCGAAAATTTTATTTTAATTATATTTTTATGAAGCATTGGACAATTATCTCCAAGCGCAAAGCAATCTCTACTAACCGGAAGCGCCACAGGAAAAAAATTTTAATAATCGAAATCTGAACGGTATAAAAATTTTGGAATTCTGGTGGCGCGGCAATGATGGGTGTTGGATGCGCCATTTATGACTTTCAATATTTTGAATAATTATTATAATCAGAACAAATTCATCCATTGGCGCAATGGTTTGTGATTACTGCTCCGGTTTGTGGNATATTGATAAAGAACGCTCATGGGACATCCACGCCACGATAGATTCTCGAAAAGAAAACGTAAATCTTTGAAGAGGCAGGTTTTGGTTTTGGGACGCTCTTGGGACATCTACGCCATTTTAGATTTTTACTGTATACTTAGGGTTGATTCCGGGAAAAAAACGATTTTCTTAACCAGTAAGGTATCAGAAAAATTGAAGTAGCCATTTTGTTGCATTTTTTATCGTGATTCCAAAAAAATAGAAAAAAGAAGAAAAAAATGTTCCAGATTGACCCCGAAAATCGATAAAAAGTGATTTTTTTGGAGCTAGACCAAGCCCTGAAACCCCCCAACCAGTCGAAAAATTTATTTTAATTATATTTCTATGAAGCATTGGACAATTATCTCCAAGCGCAAAGCAATCTCTACTAACCGGAAGCGCCACAGGAAAAAAAATTTAATAATCGAAATCTGAACGGTATAAAAATTTTGGAATTCTGGTGGACCTCATTATCATGAAACATCATTTTTTTTTAAACCAGCAATCAAGATTAAATGAATTCAATTTCGATGAAAGTGACAATTATCTTAATAGTTTGTAATGGAAAACTATGAGAAAGAAACCACAGAAACACAAAAACAACTTCACAAGAATATTCGTAGAAAACAACTAAAGGTGGTACATTTAGTTAGACTAAATATAAGCGACATATCGTGGTGACGAATCACAAAATCTTGAAAACACCACAAATTGGAGCGTAATCCTGTTCTGAAAACACTAGTTCTTGGAGAGGGCAGATCATCAGCTGCCAGAAATTGAGCAAAATGGATTTGAGAGAGGTCAAATCCTTTACAAACAAGAAACTAGAGCATGTTGTCATTTGTAATGTCCTGGACATCTAGCAAGAACTGTTTCCGTAGAAAAAGAAGATTGACAAACTTGATATCAACTATGAACGTCAGCAGTCAGTAACTTTGCTAAAAACAAATGCAAGTTTTTCTTTAGTCAATTTTCACTTTTTTCCAATAACTTGCTTCTTTGGACTTGTACTACGGGTCCGAGGAGTAAACGGAAGAACACAGTTCAGCATCAAATCAAATATTTGATGTAAATGGCGATTGAGTATTGTACTCAAATTAAAAGCGTCGACGGTGATCTCCAATTTTGATAATAAACGCTTCACAATACTACAATTCCCATCCGCAAAGATGATCCGCGGTATCGAGGCGCTCGTCGCCTTGGATTATGTGTCATTGAATTCATAAATTCTCTAATCAAATCGGTGGATACCATTTTGCGATACAACTCCATAAACAATTAGAAAATACCAGATACAGTAAATCTAAAATTATGCACAAGTAATTATCGCACACCTTCGAACAGTAAAAATTTTCCACGAATCAAGTCAAAATCGTAAATCCAATCTTTCCTGAAGATGAAACGTTTGTTGGCGTTCTCAGATCATGAGTCATCGATGACGTCATCAGGTTTACATACCGATATCATACACTATATGACTCACTTCTTATTACTCATATATTACCAAGCGTGGGAACTCATATACAGCGCCATCTAATGCATACCAGTCTGTACAAACAGATGAGTCACTTATCATGACTCATATGTTGTTGAGCATAGAACTCACCTACAGCGCCATCTTATGGCTTCCCACTCAACACTATATAAGCTCGCACTTTCACAATAAATTAGGACATATTACACCAACTACCCCATTTATTGAAACCCACCTTTTGCGAAAAAAATGGTTCCATAAATGGTAAGGGGTTTCCATTAAGTGGTTAGGGGTTTCCATTATGTGGTTAGGGGTTTCCATTACAATGGTCATTTTGGGCAAAATTTAAGAATTTTACTCAAAAATGCAATTATTTCAAATTTGAAAAAAATATTCTAGATTATAAATATCTACATATTCTGAAATATATATTTAATTATAAAACTAATTTCAAGTTCGAAATTTAAATAAGAGATATTAATTCTAAGAAGCTAACAATAAGCAAATGAGTCAACCTTTGGAAAAACGGTGACGAAGATGAGCGAATTTGAGAACCTGTAAGAAAGAAAGTTCAAAACGAGTTTTTGATATGGAGCAAAAATTGCATTTAATTCATTACCAAGAAACAAACACTGCCAAAAAACAAAACAAATGTAAAACCAAACAAATGTCTATAAAATTTCTTGTCTGAATAATTTGATAACAATTTTCTGAAAATTTAAATTCAATCGTATATTATATCGTATATATATATACTATTTGTACATTTAATTAAAATAAAATTTGCATATTGTTTGAAAATATACTTTCTTAAACATTTCATATTTTTCAAAAATGGTTTCCATAAATGGTAATTCCTTGTTTTTCAAAAATGGTTTCCATAAATGGTAAGGGTTTCCATTCAGTGGTTAGGGGTTTCCATAAATGGTTAGTTGGTTGTAGTTTAAACCCGGTTTCACTTTCTATAGCAAAAGCAGTTCGCAATGAGCTTCCTTCAAATCCTATTCATCTTCATTAAATGCCTTTTAATTCGTTTAAATTTTTTTTTCATTAATACAATTGTATATCAAATTGGCTGAATATATTTAAGCGAATAAAAAATGTATGTTTATAATTTAACTTTGCTTATATGCTCAATTTATAAGAATGGCGACGCTTCGTCAGAATAAAAGTCTTGGAACAAATTCATTTCTAAAGTCTACGAGTTAAATTCGGTCGAAATCTTGGTGCAAGGTTGAATAGTTTTGAAAAATTCAAGAAAACGCAAGCCTTCCCCTTTTTGGTCCTTCCCCGGGAAGAGAAGGGAACGATTTTCAAGGGGAAGGGGGAACGACAGCTAGGGGAAGGGAAGAGGGAAGGAAAAAGTCTGGGAAACGTTCCCTTTTCCTAGCCTGCTTTTGGCTTGGAATTCGAAATAAATTCTAAAATATTTTTCAAGCCAAATAGGCAATTTTTTTTCGAAAAATGCTAATTTGAAAAACGGGACATAATGTTTTTTCCACATTTTTTTCTGGGTCAATTTCAGCAAGAAAATAAAAGTGCTCCGAAAATAAAATAAGATCGGAGCTGGTCGATTTTGCCTTGCCTACCTTATCATAGTCTTATTATGACCACTGTGTGGCTCCGAAAATTATCATGGTCAGAAATTTCCGACTCGGAATTTGGTTTGTTGACAAGTTAAGTTGTGCAGATATATAGTTGAGCACTTTAACGCTTGACCTTGACTATGTATCATAGACCGTTTAAATTATAAACCTGAATTTGCTAAAAATTGTATGTTTATCGAAAACTATGAAAAGAAAATACAACAATTTTCTAGTTGAAACTTGAAATCATTTAAATAAAAATCAAATAATTTCTCAGTATTTCTTTTATTCAGAAAAAACGTAATTTGGACCAAACCCAGATTATCTGATAATAACCTTGTTAATTTCGATGTTGAACATAATGAGTAGTAGTTACTGATAATAACTCATTTTGTCTCTGGATAAAGTCCTTCGTACTAAAATAGGAGTAACATTTTTGGTCGACAAAATTTTTTGGTTGACATTTTTAAAATGCCTATTGTTTGCTATGAAAAGTGCGTAGGCGGAAATTATCAGTACAAGTAAAAAACCGATTTACAAATGTTTTGATAGTTCGATTAATTTTTCTGTTTGAATTAAAAAAAAAGGGTTATGCTATCAAAATGTATTCAACAATATTTTTTGCGACGTAAAATTATTAATTGCAAACGATTTTTCTTCAAATCTTTAGTTTTTGGCGCCTACGCATTTTTGATAGAAAAAGATAGGCGGAGAAAAGTTGACCAAAATGTTGTCGACCAAAAATATACTCCAAAAACATATTGATAAGAACGCTCATGGGACATCCACGCCACGATAGATTCTCGAAAAGAAAACGAAATCTTTGAAGAGGCAGTGTTTTGTTTTGGGACGCTCTGGGACATCTACGCCATTTAGATTTTAAGGAACGCTATTGGGACATTTTACGCCATTTTCAGATTTTAGGAACGCTCTTTGGACATATACGCCCCTTTGAATTTAAGGAACACTTTGAAATTAATTATAAACTTTTAAATGATATTTTTTGTTATTCTAATCTAGAACAAAATATTTAAAGCAAAAATGTTTTCATGTTGGCTAACGAAAACATTTACAATTTTTAACTTTCAATTTTTAACTATTCTTAACCATAGTTAAAAGAATTATTCTGTTTTAAAATATGGTCTTCAGAGGTTTATCGAAATACTGGACAAATTTCATTTTTTAGAATCAATTATTCCAGATCAAATTGTTGCTATTTGTTTTATTTGAAAATTAATCAGAATTTTTTTAGAACTTGTTGTTTAAGCAAACTGACGTGGTTCCATTCAGTGTATGTGGTGCTGATGATATTAAGGGTATGGTGGTTCCTAATTGACATTTTCTCGATAAAAATATTAAGCCGAACACAGGGCCTCGAGGATATAATTCAGATTAGCCAATTTGTAAAACTAGGCCTTTATCTTGCGTAAACAATGTGTCAAAACTTGGATGATTACACTCCCAGACACATTAGCGAAACAAAGGAGCCTAAGCCAAAACCGAAATTCTTACTCCTCTGAGGCAGGCTTGTTAAAAGGGATAGGGTTTGCGTGGGTTTTCCATCCCTTTTTTGCGTAGGGATAGAAAATCAGTCGGGGATGCATCCCTTTACAAGCCTGCTCTGAGGTTATATTTTGAAATGAACCTTAATTTTAACATACCTGTATAATTAGTAAACAACTTCAACTTGGCTTTTTTGTCGATAAGTGCTATATTTTTCTAGAACATGCAAAAAACCACTGTTTTTTGGACATTACGCCTCGAAAATCCTCTCCTCCCAGGTTAATTTGCAAATTAGCTCAAAATTTGCAAAAGCTAAGTTCAGCAAATAGAAACTTTACAGTGACGGTTTTTGGCAATTTCGACCCCAACTCAAAATATGAATTTTTCAAGGTCACGTAAAAAAATTTCCGAAAAAAATGTGCTTCGATTTTTTTCGAAAGTAGGCTCAAAAGAACGCTGGGGAAACACCGAAGAGAAAGTTGGCTTACGTCAACCCGATATTTCGAAGTTTTTAGTGGTCAAATTTGACACAAACGTTATTTTTGAACATAATTTTCAGAAAAATACTTGGAAAAAAATCGAAAAAACCGCAAAAATTTCGATGATTTATTTTGATATTAATTAAATTCTTAAAATATAATTATCTAATAGACAGCCTTTGCTGAGCACAGATTCAGTGTCTTAAAAATCGAATGCAAATCTAGAAGTACCAGATGTACCTGGCAATCAATTTCATCGTTTTCATTTAAATCCATAGTAAGAATCTCTATGGAAAGAGAGATTGAAAAGTAGAAGTAAACCAAATTTCAAGTCTTATGATGTTTCTAAGTAAAAGTAGTGTACTAGAATTTTTAAACTTGAAAACAGAAAATATTTTCCGTCATTATTTTTTTCCTGTTATTTTTACAGACCTCTATATCATATTTGTTCTAAATATCCCCACAACCATAAAACAAGCATGAAATTTTTAACAATTTCGTTAACAAAAGATAAAAAACATTTTCGCTTTGAATATTACGTAACGAAACGTAATTTACGTTCTTCAATTAAGTGCCGAAATAATTAAAATAATTACTTAAAATTTTCCTGAAATCTCATAATCAATATGATAACTTGTTGTTCTCTGAGATTTGAAAGTGGCGTAGATGTCCCAAGAGCGTTCCTAAAATCTGAAAATGGCGTAGATGTTCCAAGAGCGTTCCTAAAATCTAAAATGGCGTAGATGTCCTAAAGCGTTCCTAAAATCTAAAATGGCGTAGATGTCCCAAGAGCGTCCCAAAACCAAAACTTGCCTCTTCAAAGATTTACTTTTTCTTTTCGAGAATCTATCGTGGCGTGGATGTCCCATGAGCGTTCTTTATCAATATTGATAAGAACGCTCATGGGACATCCACGCCACGATAGATTCTCGAAAAGAAAACGTAAATCTTTGAAGAGGCAGGTTGTTGGTTTTGGGACGCTCTTGGGACACTCTACGCCATTTTAGATTTTAGGAACGCTCTTGGGACATCTACGCCATTTAGATTTTTACTGTATACTTAGGGTTGATTCCGGGAAAAAAACGATTTCTTAACCAGTAAGGTATCAGAAAAATTGAAGTAGCCATGTTGTTGCATTTTTTATCGTGATTCCAAAAAAATAGAAAAAAAGAAGAAAAAAAAGTTCCAGATTGACCCCGAAAATCGATAAAAAGTGATTTTTTGGAGCTAGACCAAGCCCTGAAACCCCCAACCAGTCGAAAAATTTATTTAATTATATTTTTATGAAGCATTGGACAATTATCTCCAAGCGCAAAGCAATCTCTACTAACCGGGAAGCGCCACAGGAAAAAAAATTTAATAATCGAAATCTGAACGGTATAAAAATTTTGGAATTCTGGTGGCGCGGCAATGATGGGTGTTGGATGCGCCATTTTTATGACTTTCAATATTTTGAATAATTATTATAATCAGAACAAATTCATCATTGGCGCAATGGTTTGTGATTACTGCTCCGGTTTGTGGCTTTACCACTCGAGTTCGAATCCCTCCTGTGCCCCTTTTTTTTAAAACTTATTATTAGGTTAAACTAGCGTGAGCAACGTTTCGACACTTACCACTTAATATTAAAGAAAAACCCTTTCAAGCACTTTTAGCTTTCATATTGAATAATTCAAAAAAATACTTTTTTTGCGATTTTTCAAAATTTTAAACGAGGTAGTGGCCCACTACTAGTGGGTGCTCAAGTTTTCAAATTGATTTTTCTAACTCTGGTCCTCTTGGAGTTAAAATTCGAAAATTTCAGAGTCTGAAATTCAGACAACATTGAATTTGTGTTTAAGAAATGAATGAAAATAACAAATAATTATTTTTCGATAATTTAAGGGGATATTTGATGATGACAATTTTGGGAAATTTCTTCAAAATATTTTTTTTCGAATTTTTCACAAAAGAATTCAGACGTTTTATTCGAAGCAGAATCTTTGTTAGCTATATTAGGATGTGGTTAGGACCTTACCACCCCCTAATATAGCTTATCAATACACTGAATACTACACACATTTGGTTTGTATTCCTATCGCGGCAATTTTGATTCACTGTATTTGGTACAGGATATACTCAAAAGAAGCTGATTTCAAATTTTATGAAAATAATTTCATGATGTCGAATTTTTTAAANATGGGTGTTGGATTGCGCCATTTATGACTTTCAATATTTTGAATAATTATTATAATCAGAACAAATTCATCCATTGGCGCAATGGTTTGTGATTACTGCTCCGGTTTGTGGCTTTACCACTCGAGTTCGAATCCCTCTGTGCCCCTTTTTTTTAATAACTATTTGGTACAGGATATACTCAAAAGAAGCTGATTTCAAATTTTATGAAAATAATTTCATGATGTCGAATTTTTTAAATTTTTTTTTATATTATTCAACGAGCTACGTGGAGATCAAAAATCGTAACATTCAGCCAATAAACTTTTCAGTTCAAAAGATATGGGCTGCCTATAGAACCCCCTTTAAGAGATAAGCACGAGCTTTTCTAAAATTGCTTTTAAGAATTTGAAATACGTTTTTTTTTGGTCAATATCTAAACAAATTTTGCAAAAAGATGTCACGTGATGTGACTAAAAATACCATTGAAATCAAGCTGACAATTTAATGTTCTAAAAAATTTCTTGCGGCTATCGACATTTCCAATCTAGACGCGTCAAATAAGCGAATATGTTCAAAGCTACTAATATACTGACGAAAAACATCTGAACAAGTGAAAAAAATACAAAAATTTCGAAATTTTCTACTATTTGGGTTGTTTTATACTGGAAAAACCTTGGTTATCGATCAAAGGCATTTGTGAACAACAATACAAGTGAAAATTCAGAGTAGCATACGGTATGCATACGGAATACAGCATACCCATTTAAATGTTTGGTTAATTTTTTTTAAGGGTAGGGTTTGTTGGATTAAATGTCATCCACCCTAAATACTTCATTGGCTTGCGATGAAGCACGTTCATATTAAATACAACCTAAATATCATTCACTTAGTTACATTAGCCGCGGTTTAGACAGATTTTTTTTACAAATTTTATACAATTTACTTCAAATACCGCACATTCCATCGGAAAATAGAGAAAATTTCCGTATAGATTTTTTGCTATGCTTTGAGTTAAATGATTTAACGGGAAAGTTACTTTTTCGACTTCATTATTCTGGAAATTCTTTATTTTGAGAAGCATATCATTATTTCTGATAAAACTTATAATCAATGTTTTGGGGGAAAAACAACTTAGCAAATAGAGAGTGCTTATTAGGCACTATTCTGTTTTTTAAACCTTTCGACCTTTTACTGTCAACACGTGATAATGCGAGTTTATTACCGGCCATTTTCATTAGATTTCTGCATATCCTGTTTCCAACCTAAGTGGATCTTGAAAATGAGGCTTATCTGTAAAGTTGTCTTAGTGATTGCCTTGAGTATGATTATAGACTAGGGTGCTTGATATCGGGACCGCTAAAGTTAATCGGTGTGTAATCACTTAATTAGTCAAGCCTTTTTTGAGCCTTTCAAGGTGTGTTTGGAGGTGAAACAACGGCCTTTTTTTCTTAGGACAATCTATTTGAATCATATAGTAACTTTTGGTATTTCAAGATATATGTATTTTATGTCTAAAACCATTACTGTAATGCATACAAAATGCAAATTAAAGAAAAAAATTCTATTCAGGAAATATTGGTAGATTACCTTTTCTCTACGATTATTTAATTTGAACTTGAAATTAATTTATCCTGAAAATGATTATACAATAAAATCGAAACGTTGATAAATTATGAATAGAATTTATAAATAAAAATGTTGGCTGGAAAAGTTGCACAAAAGCCCCAAGTACCGTAAAAGATATATCAAAAAGGTATAAGATATCAAAAATCGAACTTGCCATAAGTTAGAACACATTGACTTGTATACAGGGGGGTGCGGCGTATAGTTTGAATGTTTTTCGCCAAAAACCCTCAACTATACGCGTAATTCCAACTATACGCGTAAACGCTGAGGAAAATGGTGCTCTGGATTTGGTCAATTTTAACAATTCATAGAGATTTATACCCATGTTAATTGAGTTTAAGGGGGTTGGTCAGCCAGAGTATCAAATGGCAACGGAACAAAACGGAACGCGTTCCGTTCCGCGCGGAATGGAAGGAACGCAACCCCCGGTTCCATTCGGAATCCGGCGTTCCGTTTTTTATTATTTTTCAAAATTCTTAAGATTTAAATTTCTCTATAAATATTTCTATATTTTTTTAAATTCATTTTAAACAAATTTTTCGAAAATAGAAAAGATAGTCTTCGTTTATCGTTTTGAATTTATAGCAAGAAAAATCAATTATTTATTCGACATTTCAATAGCCAATAAAATGGTAGCATGAATTAGTTTTTGTCTTCACTATTTTCTTAAACAACCTTTCCAATTGTCAAAATGCATTTAAATTTTTAAATATTATAAGATAGAATAAATGTACAATCTATTAGTTTAACTCGTGGACTTTTAAAGAAGTGAGTCTGTACCCCAGACTTGATCTTCGGCCATCTAGCTACCATTCCTAAAAAATCGAGCCAATATAAGCAAAGTTTTGATTACGTAATGAATAGACATAGGATACGGACTATTTTCGTAGCCTCGATATCTATTCTATTCCGATGCTTTGCAGCGGTTTTGGCCTGGCACAATGCAACAAACGATACACCGATATTTGTATTGTGGATTTTGAACTACATCTATATTATTTTAGTATACAGATAATCCCACAATAAATAATCTTATATTAATATCTTAATCTCAGTACTAACCCGACCACTGACGAAACTCTCACTGAGTAGAATTATGTTTATGAAGCGGCCATCAAGAGTTAATTGATCAAACTCTGATCCTATTGGCTGACAAAATGATCTATATTTAGTATTGTATACAACCTAACGAATAATGCCATAATCACTCACACACTCACGTGATCTGAACGGCGAAGACATCGACTCGTTGAGTATACACGTAGTCAACGACTCGTTGAGTATACATGTAATCAACGACTGTTGAGTATACATTAAGTCAACAACTCGTTGAGATTCGACGACTCGATACTAGTTCAACGACTCGTTAGTTATACACGAAGTAACGACTCGTTGAGTATACATTAAATCAACGACTCGTTCGTTCAACGACTAGTTCAAGTAGACTCGAAGGTCTTACACTATGAGTAGGGTGCATCACTTCAGCTTGTTACGTTATTAACATATATTTTTTACTATCTTCAAATACAATTCAGCCAATTTGTTATACAATTAAAATAACAAAAAAAATTTTGAACTCATATAAAGGCAAAACGGAACGCAAAAAATAAACGGAACGCGTTCCATTTGATACTCTGGTGGTCAGAGTAAGAATTTTTGGTGATTTTAAAGTTAATTTTTTGTTACAAATATACTAGAATGTATTAATTTAATTTTATCGTAAATAAATGAAATAAAGTTAATTTCTAATAAACATGAATTCGAAAAAGATTTAACCGAAAATCGTTAAAATGTGAAGGAAACAATAGAAATTATCAAAAGAATTTATGCTCACACTAAATCAATCTCATACCAGAAAAACTAAATATTTTTATCTGAATAACTATTGAGTCTCGCTAACCGAAATTGTCTGCGAGACTTGAAAACATGTTTTTATAATTCATGAAATCCCGACACTTCAATCTGAACATGTTTTTAAAAAATGTACTTTTCATTGTCGCGCCAACCGGAGAATCTTGGTCTGAGAATCTGGTTAAAAACTCCTATCTTTTGCCTAAGAACGTTTGAAAAAAGAAGTATCTTTTGCCTACAACTATACGCCGCACGCCAGGAACGAATAAATTTATTTTTATTATGCGTGGGCTTTTGCTGAGGCTTACGTAGGTTTTTGCGTGGGTTCCAACTATACGCCGCGCCGCACCCCCTGTAATACAAGTTGTATTCCAAAATTCAAAACTGATCACATTGGATGTATTATTTACAGGGAATCGTTGTTTTCGGAAAATAATCGCAATTTTGGATAAAAGGACCACAAAAATGTGAATCAATCGAAAGCAGGGATATCTTAATAAATTTTTTGTTCAATGTTTTCAGATAACAAGTTTATTTGAAACTTTCTAACAGCTCTGAAAATTTTTTTTTGACATTTTTCATTTGTCAAATTTTATTTTGGTTCTTGCGGTATAGCGGCTAAACTTTAGACATTCGAAAATAAAATTTTAAAAAACAACGGAAGAAAAAAACATTTTATTGGTTTATTAAGTACCCGCTATTACTTTTTACGAATTTGAAAATATTTTTGACGATAGTTAGCATCAGTACGGCGGTTTTGGTTTTATGGCCATTTGTTGATTTATGGTCAATATTTCTTGTCATATCTATTACGGAACTTTCTGGGGTTTTTATGCCACTTTTTTAGCCACAATTTTTCATATACTTCGGCTTTTAAAACGACTAATCCGATTAAATTTTAAGATAGCTCAAATATCTGGTGAATAATAACATAAAAAAATGGTCCGAATCGTACCATTTTTCGATTTTTTTCTGAGATTACTGAAATTGTTCAATTATCAGTTTTTGTCAAAAAATTGGAAACAATGGTCTCATTCGGACCATTTTTTGTTAATTAATTTTTCTCTAAATATTTGTGCTCAGAGCTATCTAAGAATTCAATCGGGTAAGTCGTTTTCAAAAGCCGAACAAAATAAAAATGTTGGCTGAAACGTGGCATAAAAGCCCCAGCAAGTACCGTAATAGATTTATCAGCCAACTTTCTTGAAGTTTATAACTATAAAATTGATAGATTGATAAGGAACCAAATTATCAGTTCTCATTTTTTATGCTTTACGATTATACTCAGACTTATCTACTGTCGAATCAGTGCACCATAAGTAGAATTAGTACTTCGAATTTAGTTTATTATCTATGATAATGTTTCTACAATACAAATCAGATTAGTCTTATCTTAGAGATAATTAATCCGTTATTTCGCGGGAAGGGTTTCGATTGCACCTGACTAAGCGTTTGGCTTGAAATTGCTCCTGGTTGGCTGATTTTTTAAGCTTTTCAAACAAAAATAACATGGCCAATCAATCATAATTGTGAATTTTTTTGATTTCCCACCTCAAATGCCAGTAACTTGGTCAGAAAAACGTTCATAGTATTTATAAAAATTCGATTACAGTATCGCATTAGAGTTGGGTCAGAATTTCCTACTTAGAAAACTAACTCAATATGCGCCAAAGCTTTATATGAACCTATGCACAACGAAGTAAGGTGCGGTGAGCCTCCACAGCCGCAAAATTACCGACAGATTTATGAAGAATATTTGACGAATTTCTGATAACATTTTTAATATGCTTGTTACAGGTTTAATTATTCCAATGCGTGTGGGTGCTTTTCCCAATAAATTATCTATATGAAATTCTCGACATAAACAACGTCTAAGTAAGATATTTGCTTAATCGTATGAAATGATTCTTGCTCCACATATTGCGCGAATATTCCAACCTTATTTTATCAAAATAAAAAAATTCGATTTGAAAATAATCATGGTTGCTAATTTTTAATTTAGAAGCGGGAATAATCTAAGGAACTGATCGTCTTCATCTTCATGCCAAAATTTCAAACAAACATAAATACTTTCTTATAAGTTAATCGATATCCCCTATTCACACTTCTGTAAATATCTCGGCCCTCCTACTTAAAAACACAATACGTTTCCTAATCAGGGCCGGGATATTTACAAAAGTGTGAATAAGGGATATAAAAAGAACGTTTGTGACATTTTAGACTATTTCGAAATAAAATTGACTCATTGTGAAGTTCAGTGGTTCAACTCGTCTTGGCTCCAACGCTTCTGCGCGCAAAAGAACATTGCAATCGTAACCTAGGCGTGCACCAATACAGCAAAGCTAAACAATTGGACAACAACTGAAAACAATTAAAAATACAAACATTTGAAAGAAATTTATTAAAAATGTAATATTAATGACTATTTTTCATGAATAATTTGAATTTTATCCAACCGAATACCTCAAACAAACATATCTTTCTGAGCCGGGAAAATGTAGGCAATAATTGTACAATGCAGTAGTGATATAATTATAAAAAGGTAATCGTGTGAAAAACATGTTAACTTTATCATATTTCATTCAACCAATAAGCGTGTTCAATTTTCTTTGACCATTCATTGGCGCTCTTTTTCATTGTCAAGAATTATTTATAACATAAAAATAGTTTTTAATAAATAGTAATTTGTGGTGACAGCTCCTCGAGTTATGGCCCAGACATAGGATTTCTTTTAAAGCAGCTGAAACAAACTTCAAATGAAGTGGGTTTTTATTGGTGGAAAACTTTTTTTTTTGCTTCAGATGACTCAATATTCAAACATCATCCCATCTAGAGTAGGGTGGGAAATGCGAATTCAAAGGCATGCCGTTCGTCGAAATTACCCTTAAAAGAAGCGCACGATCAAAAGCTTTAAGAAAAAATGCAAAAAAAATTTGCAAAAGTTGGGGACGGCTGTCAAAAGCCAGTTTCAAAATTGAAAATTTCAAATGCGATTTAAACAGCTTTCCTGCTTAAAAAAAATTTTCTTACATTTTTCGAATCTCCTTAATCAGACGCTTTTACAAGCCTACTTTTTTAAAAAATATTTTTTTTTTTTTTTGGAATTTTTTCTTTAATTTTTTTTTGCATTAGGCTGTTTACACAATCAAAAGAAGCGCTTAATCGAGAGGTTTTTAAATAACTGCAAAAAACGTTNCCTATTCACTAAAATTCAGACAATTTTCCAGATTCTAACCAAATCTCAAAACTTTCCGATATATAAGGCTTATATTATAAGCTCTAGGATCTTCTGTTTCTTTGAAAAAAGTTGAGGGAGTGGTACTGAATTGTCTAATGGAATCGTGAGATCAATGATAGATCTTTCATATTTATTGATGAGAAATGTTGTACCATCATCAGTTTAGCCGTACCAAGTCTCCAAGATGTCAGGAATCACTCACACTACCCCCCTTAAAGTTTATGCTAGCTAAGGTATAAGTCGAAGCAAATCTTACTTTTCAAATGTTTTCCAACGGCAAAATGAAAAGTTCAATATTTGATTTCGCAGAAATTCAAACCGATTATTTATATTATAATTTATATTGTAAATTAATTTAACGTGACGTTATAATGCGTTACTTGCCTGTAGTAATTTCAGTAAGAATAATTTCGGTTTAAATCTTTATCAACTTTGTTGAAAAACAGAAATTTATTTATTTTGTCCTTTCAGGAACGTTTCAAAAGTTCAAATTAGCTTAAACCACCCTCTTAACCCTTGTGAGCAT
>SCLH01000683.1:171009-189802 GCA_004367855.1 Oikopleura vanhoeffeni | reverse complement strand
AAAAAAGAAGGTAAAAACCTTACACCCTGTATAATAGCTTTTAATTGCTATAAATTGAGTCTACTAGTGAATGAGCATATGCCAAAATATTATTAATATAAAAATACACTGTATATCGATCACAGCGGCCAAAAGGACATTCTAACCACGATTAATTATCAGCTAAAAAATGAAGGCAGCGAAGAGGCGATATTTTCAATTTGGTCGGCCACAAGGACATTTTAACCAAACTGATATTTTAGATCGGCCACGAGGACAATTTAACCAAACTGATATTTTAGATCAGCCACGAGGACATTTTAACCAAATTGATATTTAAAGCCGGCCATTTTTTATTATTAGGAAAGAAAAGATGGTTGAAATTAAAATATTTAATAAACTTTTATAAATTATCACTTTATTTTTTATTAATTGTCTATTGTTTCAAAATTTACGAGTTTTGTTCGATTTTATTGAACAGGACTGCATTCCATTTTGACAGCAAGGAGCTGTTTTGCAGTCAAAGCAAAGTCGTGCCTGGTGGAATTTACACATTCTTAAGTAACAGTTTTTGCTTGCACAAACAATCAATGATCGGTTCTTGCATAGAGGAAACCCACAGTTTTTTCTAGTCAGTCCAGAGTCTGGAGAGTAGGCTGTCACCTCTCAGATTTTGGTCAAAACCAAGTTCAAAACTAGGAATTTTGAGTACTCCCATCGTGTTCCTTAGTTAATTTGGAGCAAAAAATGGGCCTATGGCATTTCGAAATTATAACTCCCTGGTGTCTAAAATGACCAAAATAGGTACCGGACATGATACAACCGAATATAAAACCGGAAATTGACGACAAATTTTTTTGTTCCTTTGATTCTTCCTGGAGAAGGGCTCAATAAAGCTGTGTGTCAAGTCTTATCAAATTTGAAGTTCGGAAACTTTTCGGGCGTAGGGCTCAAGTGTAAAAAAAAATCGCATTTTTTAAACTCTACAAGTCTCCTGACAAAAAGAAATGGAATAAAATACTTCAAATAATACCTTAAAGGTCTGAGTAAATGTGCAGAGAACATTTATATCCAGTCAAAACCTACAAAATGTTGAAATTTTGAAAAAAAAAATGAAAATTTTTGACAAATTATTAAATTTTTTAAAGTTTTTGATGGAAAAAAATCTGAACTTGCGTGAATCATTTTTATCTATACCAGCACACTCTATGAATCATAAAGAATGTATTTCAAGACCACGAACATATTTCCATCTTGAAATTTTTCATAGGAAATGAAGAAATTTTTATTTTGAAGAAATGGAAAATATACTTTTTTCAGTTTTTGATAATAAAAAAATACAGAACTTGCATGATATTGGCCTTCTTGTCAAACCAGTATGAAGCCATCATTCCATAGACCATATCGAGGAAAGTTCCCAACCAAAAAATTTATAACCCTGAAATTTTTCACCACCATTTTTGGTAAACTGGTAATTTCGGTCACCTTTAGCGTGAACGCTAAGAACCCCCTAAACAGGCATTGGGTAAATCGAGCCCAAGACCTTCGAAAATTGTATTTAAAATGTTCAGAAATGACCACACGCGGAGCTAGAAAGCTAAAACATTATGTTTACGGTCCATTTCAGTCATTTTTNGAAATTCTTTAATCAAAACTTATTAATAAATGTTTGCAAATTGTTAAAGAAAAAAGTTCAAACTAATTTTCAAGAAATTTGTCAAATGTTCGAGAAAAGTTATCAAATTCCAAACAAACTTTTCAAATTGGAATGATCAAACTTTTTAGAACAAAAGAAAATTGTTCAATTTGGAAATTCAAAGATGAATTTTTAAATGTTCTTATTTTATTTTAAATTTGAAGAAAATTGTCCAATTTTCAAAAAAAAAATTCTAATTATGGAGATAACTTTCCAATTTCTGAGACAACTTACAAATTTTTCAAAAAATAATCAAAATTTTCATATTAAGAAAAAAAATATTAGAAATTTTAAAATAAACTATTTAAAATTTCCCAATTTTTGTAAAATTTGAAGGAAAGATTTTCAATTATAAAAGATTATAAATTTTTCTACGAAGTTTTAAAATTTTATGAATTATGAAAAATTATAGATTTTTAAGAAAGTTTATATATATTTTATAAAATTTTTAAATTGTTGTTGAATTTTGAAGAAAATTGTACAATTTGAACGTAATTTTTCCTTTTTTTTCAATTATTCACAAATGTTTTGGACATATTTTTGAAATATGATAAATTTAGTTTTTCTTAATTTGACATTGTTTCTTGATAACGAAAATTTTTAAATTTGTAACTTATTTTTAGATTTAAAACATTTTCAAATTAAGAAATAAATAAAAAAAAAATAAGAAAACAAAGATCATTGTCAAATAAGGTAAACAGCTTAATTTCTTATTTTCTTTCTTTCTTTTTATTTAAAATTTGTAACATTTTCTTAAAATTCGATAATTTTTTTTTTTAATTTTAAAGCTTTGTTTAAAATTTAAAAATATTTCATAATTGGATGATTTACTTTGGAATTTTACAAAAAATAAATATTTTATTTAAAAACTTTACAAAATATTTATTTTTTACTTAATTTGAAAGTTTGAAATCTGGAAAATTTGACAAATTTCTCAAATATTTGACAAATTTCTCAAATATTTGACAAATTTCCTAAATATTTGACAAATTTATGAAAAATTATACAAATTTCTTTGAAATTTGGCAAATTTCTTTAAAATTTTGCAAATTTCTGCAAAATTTAGCAAATTTCTTTAAACTTTGAGAAATTTCTTCAGAATTGACAAGTTCTTTGAAAATTTGACCGTTTTTTTAGAATAAGTGACAAATGTATTGAAAATTTTATAAATTTCTTGTAAATTCGACAAATGTCTATTAAATTCGACAAATTTTTCAAATTTTTGACAAACTTTTTTCAAACTTTGAAAAATTTTTCCGATATTTGACAAATTCTTTTTATTTATTTCAAAAATTTCTTTAAACTTTGACAAATTTCATAAAAATTTGAAAAATTTCTTCAACATTTGATTAATTTCGTTAAAACTTGACAAATTTCATTAAAATTTGACAAATTTCATTAAAATTTGACAAATTTCAATAAAATTTGACAAATTTCAATAAAATTTGACAAATTTCAATAAAATTTGACAAATTTCATTAAAATTTAACAATTTTTTTGAAAATTCTACAAGTGTTTTAAAAATTCGACAAATTTTCCTAAAACTTTGACAAATTCCTTCGATATTTGACAAATCTTTTTATTTATTTAACAAATTTCTTTAAAACTTGACGAATTTCATTTAAATGTGCCAAATTTCATGTTAACTTGACAAATTTCATTAAAATTTGGCAAATTTCCTAAATATTTGACAAATTTCTTGAAAAATCTGACAAATTTGGAGAATTTCTTTAAAATTTAATAAGAAAAGCATAAATCTTCTTCTCTCGGCCATCGGCCGAATTGAACCTCAATGCTTTCAAATTAAATACGAAATATATACGTAATATTAAAGTGAAAGATAATTCCCATGATTTCCGATTTTATTCTATAAAATAATTTCAAAAAATCATAATTTTCAATTTGTTTGGTGGAAATTTTCAAGGTCATAGTATTTTTGGTTTGGAACTTTTTTTGATATAGTCTCTAAAATGATTTTTTCATACTGGTGTGAACAGAAGATCAATATTATGCTAGGTCTGTATTTATTTTCATGGAAAATTAAAAAAATCTTATTTTTTCAACTTTTTTTCATAGAACATTCACGATGGAAATATTTTTGATGTCTTGAAATATGTTTGTTATGATTCATGAAGTCATAGCTACATACTGGTGAAATAAAAAATATTTCCATTTGTTATATTTCAACATTTTGTGGGTTTTGACTGCATATGAATGTTCTGTGTACATGCATGTAGTACATTTAAGGCCTTAGTTGAAGCTTTTTTCACGTGACTTTTTCGCATGAGTTTTAAAAAATGCGAAAAAATCAATTTTTGTCACACCTTGAGCCCTTCACCCGCAATGGCGTGCGAACTTCAAATCGATGAAATTTGGCATACAGCTTTATCCCTTTATCACCTTTTGCATGATCTGAGAGATGTGGGCTGAAAGAAAGAGAAAGCGGCCTCAATGAGTGGCTAGAAGGGGTCTTAGGAGTGTTAGGATTGGCTCCCTCAACCCACATCTCTTGAGATCATGCAAAAGGTGATAAAGGGTTATTGAACCTTCTCCGGAAAGTTTCAAAAAAACTTTCTCAATCGTTTCATCAAAGTTCTTAATTACCAAAAATCCTATCGTAAATTTACGGCAAATGTCTGCCTTTACTTTCAATAAAAAAAATGATAATCCAATTTTGAAACATCAGTATTCTTCGAAAAGCGGCCCAGATGCCCAGCTTTCGCCGATCCCTGGTAGTACTACTATCGTGAATACAGTATTCAGTATACTGTTCATTCTAAATAAATTAATTAAAACAAAAAGTCGTTTAAAGACAGGACAGCCTTTCCTGAAGCCTAACATTTGGTCTAAATTTTCATCAAGGATTATTGATGACGAGTTAAAAGCATTGGTCTGGTCCAAATCCTCGATCAAGAAACATCAATTCATTCTCCGTCTCAGACTCTTCGGAATCATCATTTTGTGCAAAATGGGAAAAAAATTAGAAGTACCAGATGTACCTGGTCTTTCGATATCAGTGTCCTCAGAAACATCCATTTTAATCTCGAATGAGAGAGAGACAGTCAACGCGTGTTTCATATTAAGTTCAGAATAAAGTCTCATGTTTCCAAGAATATCTAGAAAATCTCAATAACTTATTTTTTTCGTACTTTTTCGGTAAAAACGATAGATTAAATAATTCATTGGAAGTAAATTTGTTCCAATTTATTAAATTAAATTTAAATGACAGTTCTGTGCTGAGTACCACCTTAACTTATTTCTGCAAAAGTATTTTCTTCTGAAAAAATGAGAAGCTAAAAATTTGCTTAACCGTTAGAGGCACGGAGTTATTCTCAAAAAACACCTATAGTTTGAAAACCGGAAATTGCAGGTAATTTCTGAGGAAGTCACTTTTTAGAAAATTTAATTTTTAATTTTTTTCATTTTTAAATTTTTTTGCTCTGGCTTCTCCCATTTTCTCGCAAATAAATCGCGTAGGTTGAAACTCAAATTGTACAATGTTTTCTGTCGTTAACTGCTTACTTTTATTATTTTAAACTTTAATTTTATATGCACTGCATATTATGCAGTACATGTACTTTTTTNTTTTTTACTTGCGAAGTGAAAATTGTCCTTTAGGTAATTACGGCCAATAAAAAATAGTAACTAGGTGGATTTTATTTTCAAACCCTTGACATAGGCTATAGCTTGGCGTTAAAAATAAAATCCACCTAGTTACCATTTTTAATTGACCGTAATTAGCTGAAGGACAATTTTCACTTCGCAAGTAAAAATAGTACATACTGTACACATTCTTAAATGAAGAATGTTGATGAAAAGCCTGCTGTATACTATGCTGCTGCCTGGTACTGGCGAAATATTCGAGTCAAAATCAAATCCTCAAAAATAATGGAGAAAAATATACATCCAAAAAATCGTCGTGCTGCTCAAAATATAATGATCAGATCAGATGTAAGAGCAACAAATCACAGGATGACTTCTTGAAGAAATATGAAAATTTTATAAATACTTCAGAAGTAGAATCTCGAAAACTAAATGACGTCTCTTTTTTTCCATCATTGAACATTTTTATTTTATTTTTGTGTTTTTTATCAAATATGCTGACTTGCACATGAATATGTTATATTATTTATATTATTTTGCTTATCAAGTGTACAAAATATCAATTTTATGTTTGCGTCCAATAATTGGGCAAAATCTTTCTCAAAGTGCAAAACTACTTCCTTCATATTTTTTTCCGAATCATTCTACCTCAAATGGTTAGTTAAAAATATATCGCAATCTGTGTTAAAGATGGCCGCTGTTTAAAACCCAACTACTCATTCGGTAGGTTTTTCTGGAAAATACGACAACGGGCAACGTATGAGGCGGGAAGAGGCTTCTCACGTATAAAAAACGCTTGTTCTAATAAAGATAATTAGGATATATTAATAGCGAATACGTGGGAGGCATCTTTCCGGTCCTATAAAAGTTAAAAATTCTTGACAAGTTGCACACTGCAGTTTCATAAACACAAACTTTCTCAGCCTATGGCAAAAATAGCATAGGTCTGGTCATAAAATTATTAAACTGTCCTTCAAATCTTTTCAATAAAGTTATAAAATTATCGGAAAAATAGTTTCTTGGCCGAGAGTATTTGATAGTCTTTCCTGATTTGGTTTCAGCTCAAAACTTTGAACTGAACCCGCTATATCAGTTAGAATTAGAAAACAGTAGTTTGGTTAATGTTGGTTAACCGGTTGGTTATGGCAGTGTAACTGAATTGTTTTCATTATTGGCCATTAACAAATTATACGTGTTTGAAAAAAAAATATTATATTTAAAGACCCTAAACCTCCTTAAGGGGGTGCCATAAACTCGGAAGACTGGAGTCTATATAACTTATAACTCATATAACTTATGAAAATAATAAGTTATTATATTTTTTTATGCTTATCATAGTTCGCTGAACTGATATAAATATTTTTCAGCTTAATAAAATCATTTTTATTAGATTGAGGAAATATTTTAAATCGAGTTTTCATTCTTAAAATCGTAAAAATTTCAAAAAAATTCAAAACATTATGACAATTTTCCGCATTTTTTGTCCAAAATTTTTTTCCTTTTTTATATTTAAATATGTGGGAAAAAACAAAAAAAAAACTTTCACTTTTTTCATAGATGCCTAAATATTGTCTGACCGCCGTTTGAAAAATCATAAAATCTTTATTTTTCATCTTTTGTCGACTTCTCTGGAAATATTATGAAAATTTTCCGCAAATCATGTCAAAAAATTTTTAATAATGGTTTTTGGAATTCTCAATAAAAAATCAGGCAGATTCACTAATTTAATTTCCTTGTATCTATTAAATCTCCGTATGTCCACTGATGGGATGGTCGCGCGATTATCATTTCTAAACTATTGGTGAAATTTACAACACTTGCTTGCACAACCGGTTAGTGCCATTTGGCACTCAATTTTAAGAAATTTTATTTTCGCAAAAAATTTCCAATAAAATTGTGGGTGTTAGAGGCGGCATTTCTTGCGATAGTCAGGAGATTTTTTAATATCAAAACGCAATTGAAAGTCAATTTTTATCGGAAAGAAAGTTGTTTTTCTCTACTTTTGGCCATTTTTGACCATTTTTCATGGAAAAAAAATTTGATATTGAGGAAATTTTTCAATTTGCGGAATTAAAACAAGACTTTTTAGCGCATAACACCCGACAATATCTGAAATTTATGAATATCGTCTTTAAAGAAAATTCTATAGTCAGGTTTAGTTGAAAATGGATGTACAGTGAAAAGTGGTTTTTAATATTTTCACAGATAATTAGTTAGGTTAATAAATTAAAAATATAAACGTTCCCAAGAATCCACACTTTTATTGTAGATAAATAATAAAAAATAAATTTTTCACATTTTTTATCATATATCGCTTTAAAAAACTTGGAAGTCCAAATTAGATCGATTTCTACGACAAAAACAATACTCCAATCTTTGAATTTCTGAACTATGTTTTCCTAAAAACAGCTTTTAAATACAGCAAAAATAAGATTAAATCACGGAATATCCATCTAAATCCACTTTTGTCGAATTTCCTCCGAATCGGGTATTTTGAAGAACATGCTTATATTACATGAAACTTTACTTAGTAAACTTTAATCGAATTTGGGAGATCTTATAATTTAACGCCGTGAGGTACATGTTCAAATTTAGAACGGCAAAATCGACCAGCTCAGATTTTATTTAGTTTCTGTGCTAAAATTGACCCAGAAAAAATTATGTCCAGTTTTCTAAAAATCAGCATTTTTCAAAAAAAATTTGCCTATCATTTGGCTTGATCCACAATGGTGAAGTGGTGTATAGCGCTTTTGAGCCAATCATTCCGCCAAGTGAAATTTACGGAGCGAAACTTACGTCAAAATTTGAAGTTCTAGCAATGCGATTGTTCTGTGTTCGAATCTGCAACTGTACATATATTTGGTTATCTGTATTTACTGACTTATTTCTGTTTTTCGAATTGTCGAATTAAAACAACACATAAACGTGTGAAGTAATAGAGGGCTTCACTTCGTCCCAATCATTTAAAAACTATTCAAAAATTGTAGCAGAAAATAATTCAAGAAGATCTCTCAACTTTTATTTTCAAACCAAAGAAATAAATATTTATCTTGAAAATATGGCTTTTGAAATAATTGATGGGTAATTATTTGAACAATATTGTGGGGAGATTTTCAAGACAAATCAACTGTAATAGATGAATAAAATAAAAAATTCAAACTACGAACTCATTTAACCATTACACACGAATCGTACAATATTGTACAGATCTGTCGTTTTTAGACCCACGAAGTCCCTGTAGAACTTTAACCGCTGAATATTGTTTTGGAAAATTGTCTGAAATGTAATGTATGTAATTTAAAACTAAATTGCATCTATTCCCTTCGACTGAGAGCAGTCGAAAGACAAAACAAAATTTTATTTAGAGCTCTCCTCTTAAAGTTGGGCAACGCCTCTTACAAACGGCTGTGACAGTCTAGTATGACAATATTTTGTATCAAAAACATCAGAGAAAATAAAAAATTGTATGGAGATTAAGAACATGTCAATTAAAATGTCATGACATATTATTCTGAGCGTTCGAAAAATTGAAAATTATTTTTTCAGAACACCCTTGTCTCACAAAACTAAAGATTGAAATTTATTGACTTCTTATTATGTTTGTCAATGCAAAGGCTTGAGGTTAGTATGCCTACCTCCAAAAATTTTGTCTCCCAAAAATACCGATCGGCATCTATCGACTTATTATAATGTTTTGAAAATTCAGTCACGCATCGTCTCTCATCGCCTATTATATACTAAAATCATTTTTTGCTGACAAAATAAACATGCAGATTTGAAATCAAAGAGTTAAGAGGCCTTTTTTTGTAATACAGATTTTTTTTCCGTCATATGATCGCCGTAGTAAAAATTTAGTGTCCTTCTTAATCAGTCGGACTCAAACCACTTTACCCAGGAAAATTTATGACTCACTTCACTAATTCATCGTGTCCCTCAAACAATGCATACCTTCTACCCATTTGTTAAAATATACAAATATTGCGCTTTAACCATACTGAAATATGCTGTGATTTAAAACTTGCCGAACAATTGCCAGAATAAATAAACTAAAGTCAAAATAAAACTTATATATTATTTATTACGATATTAAAATATATATTTTTTTTGTTACTCTGAGTAGTTGGCATAACTTAGACGCAGGGAAAAAAACCAAACGAATAACTACAGGGACCAAAAACCAACACTTAAATGATAAGTACAGAATAAATTAAACTTTTTTTTAATTACAAAACGTTGTTCGGTTTCACGAAGGTTTTTACTTGATAATTCTGGCACTAGCAGCAGGAAACAATTGGTAAAGGACGTCACTGTGAACCTTGCACCTAAAAGGATAATTTAACTTGAACGCCAACTTGGTTATTAACAATTTTGGAGCTTTTTCTTGAAAAAAAAACATTTTTTTACGACTAACGTCCTCATAGCTCCCTCACATCCCTTACCAGCTACCAGTAAAAGACCATGAATTAAAGTGGCCAGATTAAAAAACGTATAATTTTGCCTAAGCCTTTTTTGGCCCTTACAACCAAAATGACGAATAAATTTGCGATTTATCGCTTTCACTGTTTTTTAGATCAATAAAATGGCTTAAATTAAAACTACGCAAAAATTTCTGGCCGAGTTAAAATGGAGATTTAAAAAAAAACTTCTACGTTCCTTTGCCAACATTGATATAATCTTGACTGAACCAAGCCACCCCTTGAAAAATAAGGAAAATAATTTGTTTTCCTTATTTTTCAGTCTCAGGGCGTACACTAACTTTCTTACAAAAAATAGTGTAGAATTCAGAGTCGAAATATACGTAAAATCGGGTTTTCTTTCGAATCTTGCATCGCTTCTAACTAAGTAATTAGTTTCTACAGATCCCAAATGGCATTTAAAAATTAAAAAATTAAAAACGTTTAAAAATTTGCCGAAATAAAAAACATATAATAATAATATCATAATGTTTTATGTGCCTTACATAAATTTATTTTTTGGCTTAAAAATTTTCTTCATAAGTATCTTCGAAGTAAAAAGTACTTTTCAATTCTTTTTGTTTGTTATAAAAACGCCGACGCGGAATAATTAAAAGTATGACTAACCTTAATATCAAAGAGTAGTCGCACTTGATTCCGGGCAAGTGGACGATAGTCGAAATCGTCAAATGTGATATCAAAGTGATATCGGAGAGGTTCTAGCCAGTCGTTCAAACAAGCCCCTTTTGGAGTTTTCCAGTTCGTAGCATCAGCGAAAGGAGGAGCAGGGTAGTGGAGAGTCAATTTGTCACGTGGTCCATGGACCCAGCCAGCTGGTCCGAATTTAAAAAAGTGGCGTTGAAAGTCCCATTTTATTATTTCCAACCTACGCCCGACTGGAGACATTCTTATATTGTCAGAATAAGTAGCCGGACCAGAAAATGTTTTTACGATAGCTACTATGGTCGGATAATCGAAACCAGCGTTTATCAAAATTTTCAATTGAGTCGACTCATATTGCCGGCCAGTACATAGGCTAGCTTCAAATTCGGACTGGGTTCCGGTAAACCGCGATAACCCGTTCGAAGATTTAAATTCCTAGGTCAAGTCTACCTCGTCCAGTACCTCGGTGAACAACTGATATACATCAAGGTTGTGCTCGCACGCAGCCATTAAACATCCAGGTTCCGGGCACAACATGTTTTTTGGTCTTTGGAGCCAACACTTTATATAAGGGTCACTTAGACGCAATTCTGGATGCTCACCCTGTAATACAGCTAATCGCGTCCAACATTTATTTTCGTGATGGAATTGTACTCGGCCAATAGCATCACGCTGTACTTAAAAGTCACGGGCCCGATACAAAACAGCATCGGTTTCTTCTTGAACGGCAATCAACGCTACTCGACAATAGTACAAAACCCTTTTAGTTTTTGTTTTGTTTTTTCATTTTTATGAAAAATGATAAGAACGAAAGTGTTGCTTTTCTCTCTTTTGCGACCCTATTCATAAATGACCTCACATGAACTACTTGTTTAACTTCGAAGAAAAAAATACTTTTGTTAAAATATGTCCTTATAACTCAATATCTGAGATTTTTCTCCTCATAATCGAAAGTTTTATAAATGGGCGGACAAATTACAAGTAAAAACATTTCTTTTTTCTTTTTCCTCATTTCAGGAAATTAAATGCAATTAGCTCTTACCGCCGAATGACTCCCCCGTCCCACAAGTAGTTGAAATTGGCATCAAAAACCATCTCCGTCAAGATTAACCAATGGCAGCATAATGTCAGTAGCGAGGAAATCAGAGATCAACACAACAGGAACCTGTACTACAGGATTCATAATCTGCCCTTTTCGACCCCTCTGATTCACAATCTTAACAATGATAGGCGTTATTAAGTATAATAAACTTGAAAATTGCCTCACGATTGTCCTCTCGCAGGTCGCCTCTTTTTAATATAAAATAAAAAAAATATTATTTCTTCACTAAAAAACTACGTTTTCTCCTATAAAGTCAAAGTAAAGGCACTTAGTTGACCTGTGGTCAAATGTGACAGGATAAATTAACAAAAAATCTGTTTTTGACCAACTCTATCCTACAGTTTTTTGGGACAAACACCGTACAAAAATACCGCTGAATTTTACGGCAATTCAAACGTTATGATTTATATTTACTAAGGACAACCACTTATAAATCATTTTTCAACCTTACTGTGGCGATATCAGCGAATAAACCGTCCGTTCGCGTATTGTGTTTTCATTTTTTTTTACTCAACGTTCCGGAAAGGCAAAAAATAGATTATTATTTTTTTTTGTTTTCCTTTTCGATCAAATACACACGCTTTAAAAGCTCTATTTAAATTATCACAATTTGACTCTCAATAATATTAACAAACTTATTTACCGTCATCTCAGATGTCTCCTTGGCGTGTAAAAACCATGCGGCAGCCATCAACACAGCCGTCGACTTCTTGCAAAAATGTAGATCTGTTTCGGTGTAATTCTTATTGCATTTTTTGCAAAAAACAATGGTTGTTCCGGGAAAAAATACGCCCAAATCGGCCTGCGAATATGGAGCAGAATCACAGTGACCCTGACCCTCACCCCGACCCAAGGGGTATCCCATTCCAAACAAATAATCGGAATCCGATGTTCTACTATACACATACGCCAAGTTTAAATTTATTCGAGTCAGCTTATTTTGAATTAACAAAAACTTTAACTTCGCGTTATGTACCGACCGACTCTCGGTCTTATACCGGTTTTCCTTTGCATCCCCGGTATTAAGCTTTCCGGCGTCATTTATACTTCGACTCTGGCCCACTGGTAGTTGCATAGTTTCAATAATTTCGAAAACGAAGAGAAGACTGAAGCGGGAGTAGCAGAAACCAGGGAGTCCCCAAAGGTTCTTTCAGAGTTAATACAGGTCTTCTACCAGTCAATAACTGCACATGCTCAGGGCCGAGATAATAAAACACAAGCCGATTCCCAGCTTCAGAAGTCGTATAGGTGTAGCAACTAAAAATGGGCGTTTAAGAGGAAAAAATAACTTTTTTTTCATAGTCGCCTTAGCTAATTCAGTATCCCGTTCTTAAAGTTGGAATCGACCGCACGAGGCGCACCGTCTAGCTGTGGTACCACTCATGGGGTTGCTGGCCAGTCCGGGGCGTTTTTTCGCCGTCCCGGCCGCTAAGCCGGGCGTTGGTCGGTGGGGGCCGCCGGGAGACTTGAAAATCCTCTCGGCGGCCCCCGCCGCGACGCCGGGCGCGTGTGCCGGGGCGGGATGTGGGCGCTGTGGGTTTCTCAGGTAGCGGCATGATATACATTTTTAAGGACCAAAATACACACACAAAAAAAGCCTTTGTATTTAGTATGATAATAATCATAAAAACACTGTACCATTAAGGAGGTTCCCTTCGGAGTTTTTGACTTCGATTTATGTCAAATTTTAGATATCGCTTAAATTTAAAAATAATTGGCTATATAGTAATTTGGACAAATTCGAGTTCAAAAATTGTATTTTCAAAGCTCTATCTGGTCGGGAACATAGTTTTTCGAGCGCCCAAAGATTTCGAGCGTGATGAAAAAAAGAAATAGAATCGCGCGAAAAAAATTAAATTTCCTGGAATGTTTAGCGCGTTTTTAAATCTTATTTTCTCAGATTATTCCATATAAACGATTTTAATGACTTGACAACTAATATTTTAAGGCTTTTTCTATAAATAAGAAAATAATTNACTTCTAGCGTAAAACCTATAAAAATATCGATTTTTTCCAAATTTCTAGAGTTTGAAATTTTTTTTTTAGGATCTGACTAAATTAAAAGATGCTCATAAGTGTCAGAAATATTGTGTATGACTAAAAATATTTTTGTATGTTTAGTTAGCTCAAACGAACTTGTCGCAAATCTGAAATTTCCGTTTTTCAATCGTGTTTTTGCGTAGGTTAAAATATTTTTGGCACCCTCACAGAAAAAAAATCAGCAGAGGAGATTTTGTTTTATCAGTCGTTAAAATATCAAGTCTGTAACAATATCCGTTTCCCCGTAGTAATCAGTTAAAAAACCTTAAAACGCCGACGGGAACCTCCTTAAGCGACCCTCTTTTTCCTCGTCACAAATTTCGGATTAAAAAAAATCGTATTAAATATTTTTCAAAATTATTATAAATTCATTTGTACACATAATATACTTAAATGTGTCGCAGATGTCGGATTATTGATTTAGCTTACTTGTTAGGTCTTTCGGAGTCAAGTATATCCAAAGGCGAAAAATTTTCCGGTTCGTCGTGATCCATAAAACCCAGTCCACTGTCAGGTAACTCCTCCAAATTGCGCACCTCGAGGTGTCCGCACATAAACCAGCGAATGCTGGTGATATCGGCCAGTTACGTTTCCTTACGCTCATCGCTTACAATCACTATATCCTCAAGTTCGGCACCATCAAAATATGTGCCCAATTCTTCTTTGCGTAGGCACAGAGCGCGAGAAATGAAAGACATCACGCACTCCAACTTCGCCCAAATATACTGCTCGACTTAACAATAATCCTGCGTCAAAAATTGGTTTTGACAAATTAAAAATTCTTCAGCCGAAAAATTTATTCTAGTCATCTTGACTAATTCAGCTAACTTTCGGAGTGATTCAGCACGCTGATTGGCTGAAAAGTTACGATATACATCGTCAAACACGCCAACAAATTCCCTTATTCGCGACAGATACCCACCAATATGTAACTTCCCATTTTTTTCGACAGATAATCTACGCAAGGTCGCCATATAACCGCATAATCGATCGCGGTGACCAAATCGAACAATTTTCATCGAATACTGAAAAATAATATATTAACAATAATATAATCTCATTAAAAATTATTTTTTCTGGCATGGCTCGCGTTCAATAATTTATAAGTGGAAATTTCAAATTGGGTGCATATTGCCCAACGAAATTCAAACTAGAAAAAACAATAATTATGTAACCAAATAAGTTATATTTTTATTAAACAAACGTTTCCTCAGTCCTTGCTATAATGAAAATTATTATTCTTCGGTTTCGTAAGACTATATACGTGGAAAACAATTTCTTTTCCTACGGTTAAACTAACCACCACTAATTTGAGCCTCTTACTGTATATTTGGATAGGTTTGACTCTATCGAGGAGCTAGTCAAATAAAAATTTTTCAGACTGTCCCTCGACTGTCCCTCTACAAAATGATATCTCCCTGTAAAATCTCCAAAGTAAGACTAATTATATAAAAAGTCCGGCGGTACTTATTATTATTTTATAAAATTCCAATATTTTTGTTATAAGACAGTGAATAATGCGTTCGCCTGGGTGTACACGCACTTTATTTAAATTAAAATCACAAAAAGACTAAAAATTGTCCTTACAGACAAATCTTTAAAACAAACGTGAACTTTCTACGTGTAGAATCAAAAATTCGAACATTTTTTCTCACCAAAATAAAAGTTAAAAAATTTTCTATTGTACTTCGCACAACATAGGCCAAGGGCCTATACAAAAAGCATCGAAATGGCGTTCAGTTTTTCACTATCGAGCTTTTTCGTACATTTCCTGGCCCCATATTATCCCTGTGTTTTTCATCAAAGAACCTACAGTTAAGGCCTTACCGATTGGAGACGTTATTTTATCAACGCAACCACCAAATTAACGAATTAAATAAAAAAAATTTTGTTACGGGAAATTATTAATCTTGATCACATACGCCAAAAATTAATAATCAATTAAAAAAAAACCCATAAGGACAAGTTTTAAGCACGGTGGAATTAAACATACACTACATTTTTGATACGGATCAATTTTGCCCCAACAAAACAAACCCTGCGAATTCGTGTTTTCTTACCTCCATTATCACAGCCTCGACTATCAAAATAATTGGCGAAGCAAATTCTTCTCTGATATTCGGCAATGCCTTTTTGTTCATCAAACGCCGAAAGGCTTCCGGGAAAAACATCGTAAATTATAAAATCCAGTTACAAATTGAGCGAACTTCTCGACCAAACGACAATCACAACCTCCGATTTCTTCTCTAAATTTTTATTATATGATCACAACGGTACCGGAAGCTATACTTTACCGGTTAATTTTGACCAGCCGGTACATTCAATAACGCTGCAAAAAAAACAGCCTCGAGAAAACCCTTCGCTGTCGAGTCAACTAATTTTATTTGTGATGGGGGTGCTTTAAGTGCCCAAAATTTGTTCGTCGTGCTTGACCCCATTTCACACCTGTTATTTCTTTTTCTAAAGCCATTTTTTTGATAGTTAAAATTCGAGCTGGCCCTATGTTTGGCACTGTAAAGCGGCGGCGCTTTAAGGGGTAGTGTCCGCAAAAAAGTTGCCTGAAAATCTATATAGTACTAAATCCCCAAAAAACAGATTTGTGATGGTCTCGCTGCTTTTCAATCATCGGTTTCCCACAAGAGGCGGCAAAGTCGAAAACGGAGTACCATTTTCTCCTTAATTACATATCCGATCAACTTCATTCATGTCTCAAATTGAGCGGATTCTTAATGCGCAAAAATATTGTGGAGGTTTTTTGGATTTCATAATAATACAGTAGATAACCTTAAAAAGTGGTATTTTGGCCGGTTGGTACCTTTATTCAAAACGCCTATCAGAATTTGTTTTAACTATGCTCATTCGATTTTCATACAATTGCGAACAATTATTTGGACTACATTTTTTATTCATGTCATCAAAAAATTTATACATGTATAAAACAAAGCTAAAATCTGATTTTCAAAATTTGTGAAGGTAACGTCTGCAAAAAAGTTAACTAAACATATGATATACAACTAAACTAGCCAAAAAAAACCATTGGTGATAGTTTTGCTGCTTTTTTATGATGAATTCTCTCACTAGAGGCGGCAAAGTGAAAAACAAAAGGTACCATTTTCTCCTTAATAAATTATCCGATAACTTTATTTTGACGTTAAAAAACGTAGATTATCAATGCGCAATATAATTTGTTGGTTGTTATTCTGAAAAGTAAGCAAAACAGTAGATAACTTCAAAATATAATATTTTGGCCGAAAATTTTATTGAATATTTTTGAAACTGGTCATTAAAAAAATATTTTGTCTTTTTTCATCACATTGCAAAATATGATTTCAGTTAGTTTTAACTTTATTGTGCTTATTACTTGACAAAATTACATTTTGTTTATCTATGATTTCACTTTCTTGTCTTGTTATAATAAATTGTATTATTTTGACCAACAAAATTTCAAATTATAATTTATATACCAATAAAAACGTTTCGGATTCATTCCATTTCAATTATGAAATTATACTGTAATATTTTTATTCAAATATAATTTTGTTTTCAGCAAATAAGCAAGAGTAATTTGTATAATATAAAAGCAACTTCTTCGCTAGAAAATAACTTGTTCAGAATTTTGTGAGAATCAATAAGTTAGTTAAAACAATTTGATGACCAGTTTTTCAAAAATTGTACCTCATCGGCCAAAACATTATATTTGAAGGTTTTCTACTGTATTTTTTACTTTCAGAATAACAACCAACTAATTATATTTGCGCATTGATAATCTACGTTTTTTAACGTCAAAATAAGTATCGGATTAATTTATTAAGGAGAAAATGTACCTTTGTTTTTCACTTTTGCCGCCTCTAGTGAGAGAATTCATCAATAAAAAGCAGCAAAACTATCAACCAATCGTTTTTTTGGGCTGGTTTAGTTGTATATCATATTTTTTAGTTAACTTTTTTTGCAGACATTACCCTTAAAATTTTGAAAATCAGATTTTTAGCATTATTTTTATACATGTATAATTTTTGATGACAGAATAAAAATGTAGTCCACAAATTGTTCGCATTGTATGAGAATCGAATGAGCATAGAGTTAAAACAATTCTGATGAGCGGTTTTCGAATAAATGGTACCACGCCGGCCAAAATACCACTTTTATAAGGTTATCTACTTTTTATTATGAAATCCGAAAAAACCCTCCACAATATTTTGCGCATTAAAATCCGCTCAATTTGAGACATGAATGAAGTTGATCGATATGTAATTAAGAGAAATGGTACCTCGTTTTCGACTTTGCCGCCCTCTGTGGGAGAACCGATGATTTGAAAAGCGACGAGACCATCACAATCGTTTTTTTGGGGTTGGTTAGTTACGATATCAGATTTTCAGGCCAACTTTTTTGCGGACACTACCCCCTAAGTCCCATTTTTGGGCACTCGGTAGTTTATAACTTTGATTTTGATTTGAACTTTTCGCGAACTTTAGTTATGACGCATCATGGTCCCTAATAAGGGGGTTTGGTCCTAATTAAGGGGTTCGCCAAATTAAGGAGGTTTCGTCCCTTATTAAGGGGGTACCGGCCCTAATTAAAGGGGTTTGGTCCCTAATTGAGGGGCTACGGCCCAAATAAAGGGGGTTTCGTCCCTAATTAAAGAGGTTTAGTTCCTTATTAAGGGGGTTTTGTCCCTAATTAAGGGAGTTCCGGCTAAAATTAAGGGGGTTTCGCTCCTAATTAAGGGGGTACCGGCCCTAATTAAAGGGGTTTGGTCCCTAATTGAGGGGGTTCCGGCCCAAATAAAGGGGGTTTCGTCCCAAATTAAGGAGGTTTGGTCCCTAATTGAAGGGGTTTGGTCCCTTATTGAGGGGGTTCCGGCCCAAATAAAAGGGGTTTCGTCCCTAATTAAGGAGGTTTGGTTCCTAATTAAAGGGGTTTGGTCCCTAATTAATGGGGTTTGGTCCATTTTGCTCCCTAGCGGCCCCTGCAGGCATTTTTGAAATTTTTAAGAGTCATGTTCTTAAAATTTTCAAATAGGCCTGCAGGGGCGCTAGAGAGCAAAATTTCAAAATTTGAGCATTTTTTATAAATGGACTTTTTTGGCTAAAAGTTCGTTTCTAAGGTAAATCGATATTAAGGAAACCGAAAATGACTCTTAAAAATTTCAAAAATGCCTGCTGAGGCCACTAAAGAGCAAAATTCAAAAATTTGAGCATTTTTGAGAAATGCACTTTTTTGGCTAATGGTTCGTTTAAAGGGTCAATAGATATCAAG
>SCLH01000683.1:138314-153109 GCA_004367855.1 Oikopleura vanhoeffeni | reverse complement strand
AAAAAAAAAGTGAATTGCGAGTTAAATTCTAGATTTATTAATATTATTGAGAATTTTTTTTGCTTCACCATTAAATCGAGAAGATCCAAGAAATATAAACATATCTTCGATACTTGAACCCTGTGTTAAATTTGATTCAATTTTTCGTATTAATTTTTCTCGATGAACCCCCTCACTCAAAAACAATAACAAGCAAGCGCAATTTGCGACACGAGCAATTTCCGAGGACGGGACAACATAGAGAAAACCTACGAATTGCTTTACTGGGATTCGAACACGCGCTATAGGGTCAGTCTTATTTTTAAGATGAACTTCGGCTGAGAAAAAGATAAAAGATGGTTTTATCCCTGTTTATAGCAAAAGATAGAGAATATTTGGGGATAGGGATGGAAAATCACCAACAGAGATGGCTTTTTTGTTAGCCTGGACTTATAGCCTATAAGTTATACGGTAAAACTTATACCGTATAACTTATACGTCATTTATTTTGTCAAGATCTTCAGCAGGTGACTGACTGTGAGCGTATTGGCTTTATCTGCCTTCTTTCTACATAATCTTAGATTTTTGATCTTTGAAACTAAAGTTTATTGTTCATTTTTGAATATTTTTTTCTTGAAAGATTGTTCTGAATATCCCGTCAAATGTTGGTCAACGTGAGTTAAATACGGATACAACTCAACGTGTTTTTTATTGAAATATGTTCAAAAATGTTAATACTAGGGTGAAACTTTGATCTAAGGGTTTCTCCGGGAGAACACTGGATATCTATCTGGATATTCCCAGGGAGATGCTTATCAATTCATACAAATGGTCAAAAAGTGAATTTAGATGAATAACAAAAATTTGAAATATGCGAAAAACACTTTATTTAGATCCCAAGAAATGTCCTTTCATAAGCATTAAAGTCAATCTGGTTTCAAAGAATGTTTTTAGACAAACATTTTTACTATGTTGAAATAAGAAATGTAGCCGCGTTGTTCGTCTCAATAGGCAAGTTCGTTTCTGAATTAAAACAATTTTGGTCATCTTGTAGTTTATTGTATACATTATTCGCCAGGCCCCTTTTACACACAAATTAGAGCCCATTAAACATTTAATATAACTATCTAGCCAACTAAAACCACGGCAAGTCTCTAAATTGAAAATTGACAATGTCCGAAGTCATTTCAAAATTTTAGCAAAAAACTTCAAAATTATTTAGCCAGGAACGAATCTGAAGCCTTCTTTATCAGAACCATGAGGCCAGATATAAACTGCCAGAAAGATTTTAAATGTTTTGCTATTTTCTAAAAACAAAACCGCAACAAAACTACGGTTTGGGAGAAATTGGTTGAAGCCCTCGTTAATCAAAAATAAGGATAAATTTATTACACTCAAACTTGTCAAATTGTTAAGCCGTCCCGACCACCGAATTTAATTTATTTCATTCATCTTATGAAAAAAAATATTACTTACGATGTGCCAAAATTTCCGTTTTTTCCGAATTTTTTGGGAATTTAAAATTTTCGATTTTCACGTAAAAATAGTATCAAAACATAAAAAATTCCACCAAAGCTTTTAAAGCTGAATTTCTAATAGAAAAAGACAAGTTTGATATTGAAAAACACGAAATTCAGCGTCTGGATATAAAATCACTATATCCATTTGTTAATGTTTAACAGAACTATAAGCTTCATTTTTGATTTGATATATGCTAACCCAAAAAAGTTGTTTCCGGAAGAATTTGATTACACCTTGACTAAATTCTGCATTTTTCGATCACGAATCGGTGTGTTCCGCCAACTAGATGGATTGTCTATGGAAAGTTGTCTATCAAGCATAATTTCAAATCTTTTCCTGCACATGTTAGAGAAAAGTTTACTCAAAAAATTTGAAAAAAGTGGTGACGTTATTTCCTGGGTAAGGTATGCTTACGATGTATGTATTATAGTCAAAAAGGAAAGTTTTAATAAAATATTCGAAAAAACCAACGGGTGGGATCATAATTAATTCTTTACGAGGGAAAAAATGAAACAACAATAGTTTAGTTTTTTTGGAATGTGAAATTTTCATAGATAATTCAAAAATCGAATTTTAAAACTTTCGAAAATTCGGAAATGAAACTATTTTTTTAAATTATCAAAAATCGATAATGCCTAAAAGATACCTAATTTCAAACATTTTCACTCAATTTCATAATGTGACTGCCTCAAGTTCAAATGAATTTTATAAATTGGAAGGCCTAAATCGAGTAAAAAACATTTTTTCAAAAATGAATACCCACGTCACTTACTTGATCAGAAAATGAAAATTTTTCTTAATAATGGAAAACCTGAAAACCAGAGATTAATGCTATTTTCTGCCTTAACTAAAGATGTGCTCACACCGAAAATTACTGTTACCTTTTAGTAAGTCAAATGAAAAATACATTTCCCGGATTAAAAGTCAATATAGTCAATATTCCTTTAACACCTTTTGGGTGATTTGAAAGATGTAGGTTGGGGGAGCCAATCCTAACACTCCTGAGACCCCTTCTAGCNTGTATTATAGTCAAAAAGGAAAGTTTTAATAAAATATTCGAAAAAACCAACGGGTGGGATCATAATTAATTCTTTACGAGGGAAAAAATGAAACAACAATAGTTTAGTTTTTTTGGAATGTGAAATATACCTAATTTCAAACATTTTCACTCAATTTCATAATGTGACTGCCTCAAGTTCAAATGAATTTTATAAATTGGAAGGTCTAAATCGAGTAAAAAACATTTTTTTCAAAAATGAATACCCACGTCACTTACTTGATCAGAAAATGAAAATTTTTCTTAATAATGGAAAACCTGAAAACCAGAGATTAATGCTACTTTCTGCCTTAACTAAAGATGTGCTCACACCGAAAATTACTGTTACCTTTTAGTAAGTCAAATGGAAAATACATTTCCCGGATTAAAAGTCAATATAGTCAATATAGCGCTGAGAACTGTTAAAATAAGCCAACTCTTCTCGCGGTCTACGAAAGCAGAAAATCTCTCTTATTTTGATACTCCCGAATGTATGTCATTTTGTGTGTGATTGCAAAAAATATTACATAGGTATGAGTCTTAGACCACTGTTTCACCGAATCCACGAACACGGTCAACCTAGCAGGGCCGGTGAAGTTTTTTTTTATAAAACACATTGTTAACATTACAAAAAATTTTTAAGCAAAAGTAAAAAGAAACGACTCATACCAGTATCTTAAACCCGCACAAAAAGATAGACTAGTCTATTAACATTTACAATCGCATTTAAAATCATAACACGAAACTTTAAAAATCTTTTTGAACAAAGTCATACAGAGAAATATTTTATAAAACTTAGCGCCCAAGTTTGAACGTTCAGTTCGGACGGTCGGGTAGTTAACCTGCCAGAAACTCTTTTTGTGTGTTTATGCAAGAGACCTACCTTGGGTAGTTATGCGCCCATTATCTCATTTTTTGTTTGAAATTTTGATTTTTGGTGTGATAATGGAGTGAATTTCCGAGTTGTTATTTGGAGTGATCTGCGGAAGTTTTATCCAACGCGATGAAATTTAGATTCTTAACACTGATTCACGTAATTAACACACCAATTTCGATAATGAAAATTAATATGCATTAAAAGTAATTTTTTAGTAAAACATTAACTAAAACAGTGTTCATCAACTTGAAAAAGCTTTTAAAATTTTACTCTATGTTGGAAACCCATGATCTCTAATAACGAACGATAAATATGACTGGGTACGTTTTGCCTGCTTATATATCGGCCCAAGATAAAGCCACATTTGTGGTATCGACTGTATACGCGGTGCTGATGTATAATCACAATCAACTCCAGTTCAAACTGTTAACCAGGGATNTGTTTGGCCTACCATCTAGTTATTCTCTCTATCTCTCTTACTTATTCTGCAAATTTGTCCTATTATAGCCTGTATTGTAGTCAGATCTCAAGTAGACATGACGAAAAACATAATGTGCATAACAACCTAGGTAGTTATGCGCCCATTATCTCATTTTTTGTTTGAAATTTTGATTTTTGATGTGATAATGGAGTGAATTTCCGAGTTGTTATTTGGGGTAATCTACGCAAGTTTTATCCAACGCGATGAAATTTAGATTTTTAACACTGATTCACAAAATTGACACACCAATTTCAATAATGAAAATAAATATGCATTAAGTAAAACTTTAACTAAAACAGTGTTCATCAACTTGAAAAAGCTTTTAAAATTTCACTCTATGTTGGAAACCCATGATCTCTAATAACGAACGATAAATATGACTGAGTACGTTTTGCCTGCTTATATATCGGCCCAAGATAAAGCCACATTTGTGGTATCGACTGTATACGCGGTGCTGATGTATATAGTCATAAGCAACTCCAGACAAATAAAGTTCAAACTGTTAACCAGGGATCGGCAAAACTGGATCGGATCGTATTGAAATTAATTGATCAGATTGAATCGTATCGTTTTTTTCGATACGATCCGATCCTATATGATTAAAATTAAGGGTCAGTCGATACGATCCAATACAGTGAAAATTTCACCCCTCTCCGATACGATCCGATCCAATACAGTTAAAATATTACCCCCTCCGATACGATCCGATCCAATTCAGTTAAAATTTCACCCCCTCCGATACGATCCGATTCAATAGGATTTTATCTTCTTCATGCCAATCCCTGATCTCAATAGCGTGAGTTAGATTTTTGAGATAGAGTTCGGTTGGTAAAATGATATGGTTCAAGGTTCTAATCATTTTTTCCGTAAAATATGAGCAATTAAGATACTATAAAAAATTAAAAAATTTCCCGGTATTATGGTTGAGGGTGATTTCGCTCAAAATCAAATTTTTTGGAGATTTAAGGGGGTGGGTGTCGCTTTTTGGTACCTCAGATCAAATCTAGGGCAGTTGAAAAAANATCAAGGATAGAATTAAGTGAATAACACGTAACATTTTTAAATTTCGAAGTTTGTGAACTAGATAACTGCGAGAGAAAAGAGAGGTTCACTCACCTTGTATTTCTTGAAAAACCATACTTTTTTTACAATGACGTATAAGTTACAAATTTACAAGTGTAACTCTAGCTATTCATAGCTGGTCTCAGATTTGAAATATGATATCTCGATCGCTTACAAAACAATTATTCATATCGCCGCGCGTCAAAATATATGCAGTGAAATGTGACAAATATTGCTAATCAGCTGAAAACTCAAAATCAGTACCACCTTATGTTCTACATTTGATCGATTTGTCTTTGTCGGCTTTATTTGGGTTAAATTGCCGTTCAATTCCTTCGAAAAATATTTTTTTGAAAAAATATTCGGTTTTCATTATTTTGAGTTTCATAAAAAACACTTGTGAAAAAATTATTCTTCGTATAGAGACTGCAGAAAAAATAAACTTATATCAAAAGAATCCTCAAATACTTTCCTAAAAACTGCTCTCCTAGAATTTTGATATTATGTATCGTTTTCACACAATTAATTTTCCAAGAAATTTAGGCAAAAATCCTAAAAAAAAGTAGGAAAAAATAATTTTCGAACGGCTAATTGTATAAAATTTTCTACAATATTTTTGGAAATAAAATTGCAAACTCTATGACACATTCGAATTGTAGGTCTGTGACGATGTTATTTCTGCGCCGTTGCTCCCGAAAATTTTTTTGCCGTTCAGATAGTCCATAGGGTGTGAGGGGTTAAAGGTCTAAATTATTTTTTTCGTAAAGTATGAGCAATTTAAGTTACTCATAGAACAATGAACAAATTGTTATTATAGTGTAGGTATTATTGTTAGTTCACTTTGTAAGTACACTAAGTTATCACCCCCGGTCATTTTAGAGCATTTGTTATGCACCTTAGGCCTCATAACACCAGCGACTATAACCCGTCACAATCTACTCGGTGTGATAATTCCAGAAATAAAAATCGAGTAGATAATACGTCATTAACTTTTTTTTGGCTTTAAATCAGTAAATTCTTTTTTTTTGGTGTGTTATTTAGCCAATTTGCTTGGTAGTTATTTCTGGAGATCGGGTCTAAGGCATCACATGCTCCTTGACGTATTCAGCGGTGGCCAAATCTGGCCACCTGACTTTAAAAAATCATATTTTTATCCACGTACACGTTAGCGAAAATATAAACTATTTATTCGAAGGCTTCAACAATTATTTGATAGAAAAAAATATGAAAATATATTTTTACCTTTTTTTCCGATAATATTTTATAGGAGATAATATCGTTAAAAGATAGTTTTTGACTAAAACCTTAAATTGATGAAAAACGGTGATGAAATCAGTTTCACATATACATATAAAAAATAAACATAGACATAACATGTCATAACATAGACAAATGTAAATATTATTAAAAATAAAACCTATAAAAATTTGTTTGGCCTGCAGTCTAGTTATTCTCCCTGACTCTCTAACTTCTTCTGCAAATTTGTCTCATTATCGCCGTCACATTATAGTCCGATCTCATGTAGACATAACAAAAAAGTTAATGAGCATAACTACCTAGGTAGTTATGCGCCCATTAAGTATTTTTGGACTTAAAAAACTTTTTTTTTCACTATTTAATGGAAAAAAAGCATTTTTTTTGTAATTAAATGGAGAAATATTTAATGGAAAAAATTTTTTTTTTCATGATTAAATAGAAAAAATATTTTTATTTTATCGAAGTGATACTTCTTCCACGCTTTTTAAACATTGGTACTGGCCTTTTGACTTGATTAATAACAGAAAGTTGCACAATAGTGAAAAATATTAATTTAAACAAACGGACAATAAGAGATAGGCCCATTTGCACTGTTAAACTATTGAAACAAGTGGCGATGCAGTAAATAGTATACATTTGCAGTGTTTTTGATAAGTTTTCTGGGTACAGAGTCTGTACTACAGACCAATTGCAATGTTTTTATATTTAACTTTTTACTAGTTTGAATCTTCAAAATAATTGAAAAAATAAGAATTTTTTACTTTGAGTATTGTAAAGGGAGTACTGGTCGCATTTGAAGGCCAAAACAGGGTTTTTCAAAGTCGCCTCAATGAAATATTAAAAACAGCACGAACATATGGATTTCAGTTCAGGAATAATTGAACATAAATCTTGCTTCCACAAAACAAATCGGAGGCCTCTGATTGGCCGACCAATCAGGAACGAATTCAAAAGTGTTGATATTTTCACTTCAAAAGCCTACTCTTCACTGTGTTTTGAAGATAGAGAATACTTTTATAGCTTTTATGACCACATAAGAACGTGGGCATACATCAAAAGGTTGATTTACTCATAAAGGGGGTAGTGTCTGTGAAAAAGTTTTTTCTAAAGAGCGAGAGTTTAATACTAAATCGACGAACAAAAAAATCCTGACTTGGTGATGGTTTCGCGGGACTTTTCATAGACGTGATTTCCCACGCAGAGGGCGCCAAACTTGAAACTTTAGGTACATTTTCTGGTTAAGTACATAATCAGATCAAGTTCAATTTTAAGGAAAAAAAAGCCTATAATACTATAGCTTAGGCATAATGCTCCGGTTAATTCTTTTGAAATAACTTAAGAATACAGTAGATAACCTCAAAAATGTGAATTTTTGTCCACTTAGGTACATTTTCTGAGAAAACTGCTAACCAGAATAAAATAATGTTTTTGAGGTTCGATTCCTTATCCAATTTCGGATCTTTACTCCGGTGTAGAATTTTCATTTTTGTGATCAAAAACGAAATATACGCATAATAATGCAGATAATTTTTTTAGCGATATTAAAAAAATAGTAAATAAATTTTTTCGTGAGGCTTTAAAACCTAAAAGTGATAGTTGTTCGTTATTTCAAATAATTTTTGTGCCGTGGGAAATAAAATCGGAAAACAAAAGATGTTATTTACCAATTTAATTTTGTGTTTGCCCACGAAAAAGTTGTTTGATTTAATTTCTTCGCGATAATCAAAAATACCGATTATTTCCGATAGTCTAAAATTTGTTTGAATTTGATTACCAGCTGGGATCTTATTGAAGTTTTTCATCAAGAGTAATTCGAAAAATAATTTAAAATTAAAATTTGGAATTCTCGATTTTTTTTTATTTTCAACATTTGGAATAAGCCGTCTCCTAATTCCACAAGTCAGGTAATATTCCAAAATTGACATGAATATAGTGTAAAATGATCTAATTTTCAATTTGGTGATTATTTTAGAGCTTTATCATATCTGAAAAATGTTTTTTCTGAATAACAATAAATAAATACAAATTAACGATTTTTGTCCTACTAGACAAAACAGAAAATAATAAAGTATCGTTTAATTAGGTGCAATATATAATTAGAACTAAGTCAGTTATTTTGGGAGAAAATAATGCTGGTTGGAACAGCGAGAGGGATTTTTCTCAAAAAAAGGTTAAAATTCTAGAGATGGCGCTAGCACGAAAACCACTTAAGGAAAAGTCGCGAAAATACCATCACCAATCGATTTTTTCGTCGATTTTAGTATACGTAACCTTCTCTTTTCAAAAAAAAACTTTTTTCACAGACACATACCTCCTTAAAAATACCCTATAAAAATCATCCGGCGCTTAAATTAGCAAAAACACTGTTTATGACCTATTTTGAGTGCCTCGGGAAAAGCACTCTGCCTGGATTTTGACGGCAGAAAACTTAAACTGGTAATGAATACGAATCGTATTATACGATCCTTAAAGTGATAACGGCAGAGCACCAGGCTCCACGACTTTGGCATTTTTGTATCTACGTTTTTTTGGAAAACACTGATTTGTCAATATTCTCAAAAAATTCCCAAATTTGAAAAAATGAAAAAAAATTCATTGATAATACTTGAAAATACTCTTTTCATGACAAATGACAAATAAAGACTTTTTATCAACTATCAGTTGTCCATTTTTCAGAAAAAAAGCATTTTTAAGAGACAATCCTAGAAAATTTCAATGTCCAAGTCTCTAAATTCGACCATACTTTCCCTTAACAGTAACTGCCCTTACCGGGTGTGGGTGTCGCTGATTTATGACGTTACGAAGCTATTTTGGGATAAACTAGCAGAGTTGATAATCGTCAAAAACTTTGCATCTTTGAAGAACAACTCTTCACGGTGATTTCTAATTTAATCAGTAATAACCAATACAATCCAACCTACGCCGAACCTACGCGTTAAAAAGCCTCTAAAAAAAAACACTCAAAACGTATTTTCTCGCTTCAATTTCACCATTTTTCATTATCTTTTTTGTGCCAGGCTCCAATGAGAAGCCTCACACATCATGGCAAAAGCGTCTTTTCCTTTGGGAATTTTGCTTTTGGCCGGACAAAAAACGGCGAAAAAACTAAAAGAAAAATTTTAAAATGATCAATTGGGAGGCCTCAGGCAAAAAGGTACTCCTCCACCAGTTTGACAGATATAGTTTCCGACTCAATACTGCATATAAAAAGCACAGGACTTGTTTTTACAATGAACTAGAAAAGTTTTTCTCGAAAATTTTGCTTAGGCGGCTCTTGAGAAACAATGTCAACTTTTCAATTTTAGCCAAATTGTTTGAATGGTCAGTTTTGGGAAGGCTCAGGCAAAAGGTATCTCATCACCAGTTTCAAAAGATACAGTTTCGCTTATACCTGCATCGAAAGCAACAAGACTGGTTGACAATGAATTAGAGTTTTTTCGAAAATTTTGATTCGGCGTCTCTTGGGAGCCATGTCAACATTTTCCTTTTGAGTGCCTAAATTTTTGACAAAATTTAGAAACCAGAAAAAAAATGCTTCAAAAATAATTTTTTCCGTAAATACAAACACCTTAATGGGATCATTGTGCAATTTTCGATCCTCGGTAGCGTCAAAAAAGAAAACAAATTTAGCGCACTTGTTCAATTTTAATCAATAAATAAATCAATGAATTCTTTGCTTCTTCGCTTTTTGGCTTTTTTGCCGCCAAAAGCAAAAATTCCGTATTGAGTGATTTTAAGGGAGCTTTTTCAAAGCGTAAGGGTCGGCTAAGGTGGGATTGTAATCAGATTATTGTTAAATTAGAAATCAACCGTGAAGAGTTGTTATTCAAGATACATAAGTTTTTGGGATATCGCCGCGCTCTGCTAGTTTATCCAAAAATAAGCTTCGTAAAAGGTCAAGAATCTGCGACCCCACACCACACTTAACACCAAAGAAAAGAAAGACATTAGTAAAAAAAAATACGAAGAAGAGTAACTCCAAGTAATACTTCATCGTGAAAATATTTTTGAAATGTATTTTAGTGAGATTATTATCAATGATCAGGGCCCGGTCATTTTTGACGGAATTTGCAGTTTTTATGATTTTTTCTTCCTTGATTGGGAACTTTTTGTCACTTCAGAATTTTCGGATAAAAAACATTTCGAACAATAGTGCCAAAACTTTTCAGCTTACTCCAAATAATCCTGATTTCTTTAAGATCGATTATTTCTACTGTTGATAATCGTCTTTGAAAAAACACTCAAAAAACGAGCGTTTGCTATCGAAGGTGTCTAAATTACAGTAAAATTTAATTTTCTATCTATCATTTATTAATTTCTGCGTCAAAATCGAAAATTTTAAAAAAAAAAAAAAGAAAAAACGAAAATTCCCAGTAATCGAAAGGACCAATATTTTTTTCAATGAGTGGATAAAAATATATTTCAAACGGTGGTCAAGGACGGCTTATCAATTTGCAAGTTTTCAAGTAAAATAAATGTTTTTTATATTAAAAAAGGGGCTTCGAACGGATTTCTCCCAACCGTAGTTTCATTCAAAAAATTTATGATTGCAGTTGAACAGAGCGACAGAAACAACGAGGATATAAATGAAACAAATTATAGGTGGCATTCCCGATATTTTAAGCCGGTGATTTCAAAAAATAGTTGAATAAACAATTTTGAACCAGAATAGGAAAATTTTCGAAACATTTCCAAATAGTTCGAAACCAAAAATACAAAAAAAGTCTAAATATAATTTTTTCAAGATAGCAATAAAAAAAATATGTGTTTTTTCGTTGATTTTGATACAAAATAGAAAAAATATTTGNACATTTGGAATAAGCCGTCTCCTAATTCCACAAGTCAGGTAATATTCCAAAATTGACATGAATATAGTGTAAAATGATCTAATTTTCAATTTGGTGATTATTTTAGAGCTTTATCATATCTGAAAAATGTTTTTTCTGAATAAATAAATACAAATTAACGATTTTTGTCTACTAGACAAAACAGAAAAATATAAAGTATCGTTTAATTAGGTGCAATATATAATTAGAACTAAGTCAGTTTTATTTTTGGGAGAAAATAATGGCTGGTTAGACAGCGAGAGGGATTTTTCTCAAAAAAGGTTAAATTCTAGAGATGGCGCTAGCACGAAAACCACTTAATGAAAAGTCGCGAAACCATCACCAATCGATTTTTTTTCGTCGATTTAGTATAGTACTCTCTCTTTCAAAAAAACTTTTTCACAGACACTACCTCCTTAAAAATACCCTCATAAAAATTTCATCCGGCGCTTAAATTAGCAAAAAACTGTTTTTTGACCTTATTTTGAGTGCCTCGGGGAAAATGCTACTCCTGCCTGGATTTTGACGGCAGAAAACTTAAACTGGTATGAATACGAATCGTATTATACGATCCTTAAAGGATACGGGCAGAGCACCAAGGTCCACAATTTGCATTTTTGTATCTCGTTTTTTTGGAAAACACTGATTTGTCAATATTCTCAAAAAATTCCCAAATTTGAAAAAATGAAAAAAAATTCATTGATAATACTTGAAAATACTCTTTTCATGACAAATGACAAATAAAGACTTTTTATCAACTATCAGTTGTCCATTTTTCAGAAAAAAAGCATTTTTAAGAGACAATCCTAGAAAATTTCAATGTCCAAGTCTCTAAATTCGACCATACTTTCCCTTAACAGTAACTGCCCTTACCGGGTGTGGGTGTCGCTGATTTATGACGTTACGAAGCTATTTTGGGATAAACTAGCAGAGTTGATAATCGTCAAAAACTTTGCATCTTTGAAGAACAACTCTTCACGGTGATTTCTAATTTAATCAGTAATAACCAATACAATCCAACCTACGCCGAACCTACGCGTTAAAAAGCCTCTAAAAAAAAACACTCAAAACGTATTTTCTCGCTTCAATTTCACCATTTTTCATTATCTTTTTTGTGCCAGGCTCCAATGAGAAGCCTCACACATCATGGCAAAAGCGTCTTTTCCTTTGGGAATTTTGCTTTTGGCCGGACAAAAAACGGCGAAAAAACTAAAAGAAAAATTTTAAAATGATCAATTGGGAGGCCTCAGGCAAAAAGGTACTCCTCCACCAGTTTGACAGATATAGTTTCCGACTCAATACTGCATATAAAAAGCACAGGACTTGTTTTTACAATGAACTAGAAAAGTTTTTCTCGAAAATTTTGCTTAGGCGGCTCTTGAGAAACAATGTCAACTTTTCAATTTTAGCCAAATTGTTTGAATGGTCAGTTTTGGGAAGGCTCAGGCAAAAGGTATCTCATCACCAGTTTCAAAAGATACAGTTTCGCTTATACCTGCATCGAAAGCAACAAGACTGGTTGACAATGAATTAGAGTTTTTTCGAAAATTTTGATTCGGCGTCTCTTGGGAGCCATGTCAACATTTTCCTTTTGAGTGCCTAAATTTTTGACAAAATTTAGAAACCAGAAAAAAAATGCTTCAAAAATAATTTTTTCCGTAAATACAAACACCTTAATGGGATCATTGTGCAATTTTCGATCCTCGGTAGCGTCAAAAAAGAAAACAAATTTAGCGCACTTGTTCAATTTTAATCAATAAATAAATCAATGAATTCTTTGCTTCTTCGCTTTTTGGCTTTTTTGCCGCCAAAAGCAAAAATTCCGTATTGAGTGATTTTAAGGGAGCTTTTTCAAAGCGTAAGGGTCGGCTAAGGTGGGATTGTAATCAGATTATTGTTAAATTAGAAATCAACCGTGAAGAGTTGTTATTCAAGATACATAAGTTTTTGGGATATCGCCGCGCTCTGCTAGTTTATCCAAAAATAAGCTTCGTAAAAGGTCAAGAATCTGCGACCCCACACCACACTTAACACCAAAGAAAAGAAAGACATTAGTAAAAAAAAATACGAAGAAGAGTAACTCCAAGTAATACTTCATCGTGAAAATATTTTTGAAATGTATTTTAGTGAGATTATTATCAATGATCAGGGCCCGGTCATTTTTGACGGAATTTGCAGTTTTTATGATTTTTTCTTCCTTGATTGGGAACTTTTTGTCACTTCAGAATTTTCGGATAAAAAACATTTCGAACAATAGTGCCAAAACTTTTCAGCTTACTCCAAATAATCCTGATTTCTTTAAGATCGATTATTTCTACTGTTGATAATCGTCTTTGAAAAAACACTCAAAAAACGAGCGTTTGCTATCGAAGGTGTCTAAATTACAGTAAAATTTAATTTTCTATCTATCATTTATTAATTTCTGCGTCAAAATCGAAAATTTTAAAAAAAAAAAAAAGAAAAAACGAAAATTCCCAGTAATCGAAAGGACCAATATTTTTTTCAATGAGTGGATAAAAATATATTTCAAACGGTGGTCAAGGACGGCTTATCAATTTGCAAGTTTTCAAGTAAAATAAATGTTTTTTATATTAAAAAAGGGGCTTCGAACGGATTTCTCCCAACCGTAGTTTCATTCAAAAAATTTATGATTGCAGTTGAACAGAGCGACAGAAACAACGAGGATATAAATGAAACAAATTATAGGTGGCATTCCCGATATTTTAAGCCGGTGATTTCAAAAAATAGTTGAATAAACAATTTTGAACCAGAATAGGAAAATTTTCGAAACATTTCCAAATAGTTCGAAACCAAAAATACAAAAAAAGTCTAAATATAATTTTTTCAAGATAGCAATAAAAAAAATATGTGTTTTTTCGTTGATTTTGATACAAAATAGAAAAAATATTTGNTGACCTTATTTTGAGTGCCTCGGGGAAAATGCTACTCCTGCCTGGATTTTGACGGCAGAAAACTTAAACTGGTATGAATACGAATCGTATTATACGATCCTTAAAGGATACGGGCAGAGCACCAAGGTCCACAATTTGCATTTTTGTATCTCGTTTTTTTTGGAAACACTGATTCAAATTCTCAAAAATTCCCAAATTTTGAAAAAATGAAAAAAAAATTTCTTGATAATACTTGAAAATACTCTTTTCATGACAAATGAAAATAAAAAGACTTTTTATCAACTTATAGTTGTCCATTTTTTCAGAAAAAAAACATTTTAAAGACAATCTAGAAAATTTCATGTCCAAGTCTCTAAATTCGACCAGTACTCCCTTAACAGTACTCCCTTACGGGTGTGGGTGTCGCTGATTTTGACGTTTTACGAAGCTATTTTTGGATAAACTAGCAGAGTTGATATCTCAAAAACTTTTGCATCTTGAAGAACAACTCTTCACGGTGATTTCTAATTTAACAGTAATCCAATACAATCCCACCTACGCCGACACCTACGCGTTTAAAAAGCCTCCTAAAAAACACTCAATACGTATTTTCTCCTTCAATTTTCACCATTTTTCATTATCTTTTTGTGCCAGGCTCCAGAGAAGCCTCACACATCATGCAAAAGCGTCTTTTCCTTGGAATTTTGCTTTTGGCGGACAAAAACGCGAAAAAACTAAAAGTAAAATTTTAAAATGATCAATTTGGGAGGCTCAGGCAAAAGGTATCTCCTCCACCAGTTTGACAGATATAGTTTCGACTCATACTGCATATAAAAGCACAGGACTTGTTTTACAATGAACTAGA
>SCLH01000683.1:110864-131985 GCA_004367855.1 Oikopleura vanhoeffeni | reverse complement strand
GAGATTAGTATCGGGTTATAAATGCAGAAAGAATATTCAAAATCATCTATTTACGGTACTGCTGGGGGCTTTTGCCACTGTTTTTCAGCCAACATTTTTATTTAATTTCGGCTCTGAAAACGACTTTATCCTATTTGAGTTCTTAGATGGCTCCAAACTGAGCACAGAATATTAGGAGAAAAATAAATAAAAATAATTTTGCAAAAATGGTCCGAATCAGACTATAGTTTTCAATTTTTTTAATCAAAAACTGATAATTACACAATTTTCACGCTAATTACAAAAACAACCAAATAAGTTGATTTTGGTACATTTTTTTCATTTTAAATTATTCAACTTGATATTGTGGTCACTTTGAGCTATCTAAAAACTTTATTCGGAATAAGTTTGTTTCAAAAAACCATAATTAATTTAACCCAATTATGAGCTGAAAAGAGTGGCATAAAAGCCCCCGCAGACCAGTAATAAATATGATAGTAAAAACCCAAGAGTCAATTTAATTGATTAGTGCAAATTATTTTTACGACGGAGTTTTTTCCGCTTAATTTATAAAATTTAAATATCATGATGTCACAAACGACTCTTCAATTTTTTGATGACATAACAAAATAAAATTTTGATATCTAGGATCCAATGAAAAAAAACCTGAAACACTGTTTGTATTTTCGAGTCAAAGGGGGGGACGTGTCGAGAGGGTCGAGAGAAATATCAGAAAGCGAAATTTCAATGCGCACTTCCGGCGTCAGGGCATAGTTAGAGCTTTATAAAGAACGTGGTTATAAAGAAATTTTTTTGCAAATTTATAGTATAATAATAAACTACTATTTTTCATCAAAAAATTTTGGTTTTTGTGTTTCAAAGGCACATTTTATGAACTAATTTGACGGCTAACTCAACTTCTACGCTATGAAAAACGCGAAGTTTTGAAGTTTCATTACATTGTTTCGATTTTTTCGTGATTGTGAATGATACAAAAGGTTTTCTACCTTCTTGCGAAAATGCAGAACTGCACATATTACATTTTCGGAACCACTGATATGAATAAATAAGCAGAGAAGCAGTGTTTTTAAGATATGATAGATGATATGTTTCTTGTTCTTTTCAGTATAATATTCATACTGAAAGAACTAAGGAAACATATCATCTTAATCATGATCTTAAAAAGCTGCTTCTTGCTTATTTATTATAATCAGTGAATTCCGAACATGAATATGTGGCACAATATTATGTGGCAGTTCTGCTTTCGCAAGAAGGTAAAACCTATTTGTAGTCATTCGACAATCACGAAAAATCGAGCTACGAAAATGACAGTTTGCCGAAACACATTTTTAGATAAAGTTTAGACATTTTCATTTCTAGGAGTATTCGATCGCAGTTTACTGAAATTTGAACCTTAGCCATGAACTAACTGTAGAATTAAATCATTAATTAACTTCACTTCGCTTTTTCTATACGCCTTGAAAGTTTAGTTACCTCAAATTTGTCAATATAATGTGCCTGTGCAACAAAAACCAAAATTTTTTGATCCGAAAAATGTAGTTTGTTGGATTTTTTCGGATCAGCTGATCAAAATAAAAATTGGCAATTAGCCAGATCCCATGTTTAGTCACGCAATACAGTTAGTAACTTAGAAAAATTACTTGGATAAAATTCATAATTTTGCAAAATTCGGGAAAGCAAATGTTGTTGCAAATCAATTTTTTTTGAGGTTTTTGGAAAAGCATAACCGTTAAAATGAGAATACAGATAAAATTTTGTTTATATCAACTGTCTGCGTTTCGAGATTATCCCCTATCCACCTTTTGGTTAGAACTGACGCAGCCCATGGAGAATTTTCTTATGGTCGCAGCTAAGTCGGAGTTTCTTTTTTTCTCAAAAGATTTGGCGGCGACTATATTGAAAAAGTGAGGGGGCGGGAGGCTATTATTTGACGAAGAGGTATGCACTCACGTGATTGAGACAAGACAAGAAGTTACAACGACAAAAACCACATCACACGACAACGCCCACGAGCAAGCAAGAGAATAGACGAAGCAATTCGATTCTTTTTTTTATACTTATTAAATATTACAGTTACAGTCTTTTTCTTATCATAAGACATACAAATATACCATTGTTGGGAGAATAATTTAAACAAAAACGGTAAAATATAACCTAATATAACCGAAACCTCCAAAATTCATTGTCTTATACCAAATAATGAATAAACAAAGTTAAAGGTGTTGGAATTTCCCGATACTTTTTGTTGATGGCATGATTTTAAAGAAGAATTTTTCACTGAGTTTTTGAACTCCAGGATTTTTTCCTCAAATAAAGGGGGTTTTTAAGAATAAAAAATTAAAAAAAATAGTTAATTCATATTTTCCCCAGAAATCTCAGATAACTTTGTTTTGAGCCCTCTTGTAGAAAATTTCTCACGAGTTTTCCTAGCTCGGCAGGATTTCTGAATTTGAAGTTTTATCTCAAATAAAGCAGGGTTTTAGTAAATTAAGCTCTGTCGCGGTCCGAGGCCGTGCAAATAAGGGCATCCAAAAATGTCAGATTGATCATCTATACGTAAATCTTTGTGCGATACGAAATAGGGATTTTTTGATCAAAATTTGAACCCTTAAGGGGTAGCACTCTACTTTGACATTTTTTTCCGAGTGCAAATATACTGAAACTAACAAGTTCATTAAGAAAAAACCGAAATGCTCATTGTAGATCATCACTTAATCTGCTGAAATTATTTTTGATCCGTACACCAAAATTCAGTATCGTACGAAGGTGACATTTCCGAACGAAAAACTATCCCTCCAGAACGTATATTCAAAAATTGAGGCTCCAATTTTCACAGATCACGTAACTGTAGATAGTCAATCTTTGATCGTTCGAGCTTTTGATCGTGCCGACGGAAACAATTTCTAGAACAGCACATATACTGAAGAATATTTCACAACTTTCAGACTTCAAATCTATCTCCTCCTAGGATATTTGGCAAAATGGCTCAATTGTTATCAAGTCTCTAAGACAATTGTAGGACCACCGTCGGTTTTTTGACATTTCCAGGAAATTTCCGAACCAAATCAGCGTAAATTCGGTAATTAGGTTAACATTTTATGCTTAAAAATCATCATTTACTAGTAAATTCCGCATAAGAAATTTCGATCAATGACTTTTTACTTCTATCATGCATTGTGTTATCGGGTCATATTGACCAATAAAATTTTCATATCATGGGTAGAAGGGGTTTCAATCGGCGGGTGGGTAAAGCTAAAAAATATCAATGTTGAAAATTCCAGATTTTTGATCTAGATTGTTTTGAAAAACATATTTGCCTACAGACGATTCCCTTGGTCATACTTTAGTCGTACCCGAATATAAGTAAATATACATTAATTCAATAAAAGCTCAAATAACTACAACCTACCCCCTTAAGCTCAATTTTGATTGGGTCGAACATTTCTAACCCACCAGAATCGAGGATTTTCAATATCCATGACAATTACGTTAAACACCATATGGTGTTCATTTAATTCTTGTCCCTTATCCTTTGAAATTATGAAAAGTGCAAAATCGTTGATTTTTGAGTATATTTTTCTCTAGCGCAAAATCTGCGGCGCTGACAATTTTATATACAGTAACAATATAGTACCAAACAATCTTCAACGATAAGTTTAATAAGTAAAGAAAAAGACGTCTGAATAATTTATAAATGTTTCCTAATTTATTGGCTCTCTGCGCCAAGAATGTTTTATCAAATTATTTTATTTAACATTAATTTAAAAGTAAAGAATTCACATTGTTTGAAGATACGAATTTATATCGACAATTAATATAGGAGCGCTAGAAGCATAACATAGGTTTTCAGAGCAAGTCATTTCTGGGAAACTGAAATAGTTAAAATACATTGGGTTCCGACCGTCCAAATTTATATTGCAGAAAAAATTAGGACTATACATCTCGCTTAAAATTTTGCGCTGAACAGCCAAATAGTGTGATTAATAAAAAACGAAAGAGTGGTCAAATAGTCTCGAGTTTTGATTGGTTGAAAGCTTAACCAATCAAAATCGAGATTAAAATGGTTTTAATTACACTCAGTTTGCCTCTGTTGATTTCACATATTTTACATTTAATGGATTCCTTTTCATCAAGTTTGTCTTTTTGCGCGTTTGAAAACTTGCTAAAAAACACAAAATCGGCTTTTTCTTGATGTTGTGTTCCGTGTGTCCTTATAAATTTCACCCATTCACAATTAATTTAATAGCTTTATAATAGATATGCAAAACTGATAACATCAAAAGGTCAATAGAGAAATATATATATAAAGTTACCGACATGTTGATTTCAATGAAGCAAAAATTTTAGATGTTTCTATTTTCGGGCTGACGCGCAAACCGGCATCAATGAAAGATCTAATATATCTGAAATTTGAGAACAAAAAGATCGAAGGCGAATAGAAACAAGTTTCTATGTTTAGTAATGAAAGTTGTAAAGAAATGGTCTCAAATCGGCAGAGAGGTTAGTCTTATTAGTTTATAGACAAACTAGATTCTCTTACCGGTTCTTCAATGAAAGTTTGAGTCAAATATTTATCTATTTACGTATATTTTACTCAAAGTAAATATCTGAGAAAAACAGAAGTAAGATACTTTCCTTATATGTTTACAAATAGTTCAAACCTATTATTTGAGCTATTTCGACGTGATTTTATTCGACTTTGCATGTATGAGAAAAATGTCTAAAACTGAAGTTGACCCTGGGAATTTTTTGGTCGAAATTTGAGTTTTTCAAATTAATGTAATATGCATTCTCAAAATACTAAATCTAGGAAGACCCCTTAAATGAATGTCAGGAAGTCCTAAACTTTTTGCGTTTAAATTGCCTCCGCTTCAAATAGAGCATTCTAAGTCCAAACTCTGTGATAAACTGATAACCATAATAATTGCAGAGGCGAAGAAAGCAGAGAGAGATAAAATTATTTCTCATGCGCGAATAATCAAGTTTTTTACAGAATATATTTTACATGAGAAATGGTGATAAAACATTCCATTTTTTTGCAGAAACATACCAAATGGGGTGGTCTGCATATTTAAACATATGAAAATTGTCAACAATAACCCTAAATTCGTGTTATTAATGCATACTGTTTCTGAGAATGCATAAAATAGACGAGTTAAATTATATTATTCATTGATCAACTATAAACTTGTTTTAACAAATTGTTTTTGATATGACTGTAGCAAATCTCTTGAATAATATGATACAATTGGAGAAATATATGTTGATAATGAATTCGTTATAATGCTCATTAAAGCGGCTGCCCCATCGATGGCGAAGACACTACGGGTCCAGAGATTGATCGCCATACGGGAGTTAAACGACTTATAAAATAATGGGTGGGTTGTTCCGATTTCATATGGAGTTAATAAATATATTAGAAATTGGAAAGAAAAATAAAAAAATTCGTCACGTCATCAAAAAAGCGATTTCAACTAAATATGACGAAAAACTCTATTCACCCACCAGGTTTATATTTAAAATTATGTTGAAAAATGGAACCCTATCTGCCAAGGCCATAAAAGGAGTTATTTGTTATTTTTATTTTTGAAAATGAGCTTTCAATAAGGCCAAAGGCCGATCCAAACAGTGTAAATATTTTATTTTATAAATGAGCCCGAAAGCCGCCGAAGGCAAAAATAAAGGGATGCATGTTTTATAGTTAAAATTTGTAGAAATAAGCCCCAAATGGACGCGATAGAAGGGAGTTTAATGTTTGAAAATAAAAAAAAAAATTGAAAGTTTCACGTTTTATCAGTTTTTGGCGGATTAAGGGCTCATTTTGTAAAATTTATTGAAAACATAAAACTCCCTCTATCGCCATGCGATTGAGGGTTCTTTTTTCAACAAATTTAAACTGAAAATACATCTCCTCTTCGGTCCGATTCGAGAGCTCATTTGCAAAAAAATTAAAAAATTAAAATAAAAAACTCGTTTTATCGGCCTTTGTGCTATTGAAGTGATTTGTTAAAAAATTAAAAAAAAAACATACAACTCCTTTTATTTGCCTCAGCCAATTGGGCTCATTCTTCAACAAATTTAAACTAAAGCACGAACTTTTTAAAAATATATCTTTTCCGAAGTAACGTTAGCCGAAAATAAACTATTATTCATAGCTTCAACAACTATGTGTAAAAATAATAAAGGTAATATTTATGTTTTTTACAAAATTATTCATATTGAGAAAATAATCGTAAATCGAAAATATTACTCAACTGTCAAATGAAGACAACCGGTAATGGAAATAGTCTTTCCATAAAATATAAATAATAACTGGCGATTTGAGACGCCATTTTTACAACTTTCAATTAATAACATAAACCTTGTTTTCATCGGCCTTCGACTCTTTCTTTGTCTCAAATTTCAGATTATGAGGATCTTTCATTGATGACGTTTTTCGCGTCAGCCCGAATATAGGAAAATCTAAAATTTTGCTTCATTGAAATCGAAAATCGTAACACTTTATATATATAATGTCACTATAATGACTTTGATTTATGCAGTTTGCATATCTATATAAAATCTATTAAATATAGTGAAAGGAGTGAATTAATAAGACACCACGGAAACGAAATAAAAAAAGCCGATTTTGTGTTTTAACAATTTCACAACGCGAAAAAAGACAAAACTGAACAAAAGAATCACTAATATGTAAAATATGTGAAATCAAGAGGAAAACAGAGTGGTAATAATAACATTTTAAAAATCTGCGATTTTGAATTGTTAACTTACAAACCAATAAAAATCGAGCTGAACTTTCGTTTTTTTTAAAATTATCACACATGGTGTCACCAAAATTTAAGCGAGATGTATAGTCCTAAATTTTTTAGCAAAAAAGTTATGACGATCGGACACCCAAATGTAATTTTTAACGATTCAGTTCCCAAATTATACTTGCCTGAAACCTATTTGGCTCTAGCGGCTCCTAAATATTTCGATTCAAAATTCGTATTTCAAGATGTGAAATTCTTAGCTTTTAAATTTAATGTTAATAAAAATTATTATAAACTCTGGCGCTAGAGAGGCAAATAAATGAAAACATTTAAAATTTTAGACTCTTTTCATCTACTTAGAAAACTTAATCTGTGAAGATTGTTGGACTATATTTTTACTGTATTTTCAAAATTGTCAGCACCGCAGGATTTTGCGCTAATGAGAAAGAAATTACCAAACATATACGATTTGCACTTCATAATTTTCAAAGGATCAAAAGGGCAAAACTTAATAATGACACATATTGTGGTTTAACTAATTGTCATGGGATATGCAACCTCGGATTCTGAGGTTAGAAGATTTCTGACAAATCAAAATTGAAGCTAAGGGTAGGTGTCGATAGATTAATTGAGGCTTTTATGCATTAACTTATGATATATTAATATACGGTACGACTAAATTGACCAAGGAATCTCATGGGGCAAATATTTTTTCAAAACAATGCAGATCAAAATCTGGAATTCAAAATTCGAATATTTCTGAGCTTTTAAACCAGATGAAACCGTATTCTACCATGAATGAAAATATTTATGGTCAATATGACCCGCCTAAAACAATGCATGACATTAAATAATCAAAAATGTCTGTTGATCGTAATTCTATAGTAGAAATTTCAATTATATTTAAGCAAAAATGTTAAGCAAGTTACCGGAATTTAACGCTGATTGGGTTTCGAAATTCTCCTGAAATTGATAAAAGCCCGACGTGGCCTCAACAATGTTCTTAGGAAGATTGTAAATCAATTTGAGCCATTTTGCACTAATATACTAGGAGGAGAAAGATTTGAAGTCTGAAATTGTGAAAAATTCCTCAGTTTATTTGGCGTTCACGGAATGTTTCGTGCCGGATCAAAAAAACTCGACGATCAAAGATGACATACTCAGTTACGTGATGTGAAAATTTAGCTCAAGACGTCTGAATATACGTCTGGGAGAGATAGATTTTGCAGTTCCGGAAAACTGTCACCTTGTACGAATGTTAATCTATTGGTGTAACGTCAAAAATAATTCGCCAAAGATTAAGATAGGTTACAAATTAAGCATTTTCCGGTTTTTCTATGAACTTTAGTTTCAGTATATTTCACGAAAAAATGTCAATCAGCAGTCGCATACCGCCTCTAAGGTTCAACAATTTGATCAAAATCCTATTCGTAAATCAGCACAAAATTTTCGTATTAGAAATCATCTGACATTTTTGTGCCCTAAAATTGCACGGCTCGACCACGCTGACAGAGCTATAACATTTACTAAAACCTGCTTTATTGAGCAAAACTTCAAAATCAAGAAAAATCCGCGAGCTAGAAAACTCGTGAGAAATTTTCTACAAAAAGAGGGCCAATCCAAAATTATCTGAGATTTCTGGCGGAAGAATAGAATTCATATGTTTAATTTTTATTCTTAAAACACCTTATTTGAGGAAAAACCTGGGAGTTAAAAAGTCAGTGAAAATGTTTCTTTAATAATACGCAATCAACAAAAAGTATGCCGGGAAATTCCAACACTTTGAACTTTAGCTTATTATTAGAAACTTTTTTGGGTTAATAAAAATAATATTGGAAGGTTTTCGAGTTTATATTAGGTTAATATTTTACACGTTGTTGGTTTCAATTATTCCCAAAATGGATATTTGTAACTGTCTTGATGATAAGAAAAAACTTAACTGTAAATTAAAGTAATAAAAAAAAGAATCGAAATTCCGTCATATTGCTTTCTTGCTTCGCTAGTGGGCGTTGTCGTGTATGCTTGTCGTGTAATTGCTGTGTCTCAATCACGTGGGATTACCTCTCCGTCAAATAATAGCCCCAGCCTCACTATATCAGCCCCCAATTTTGAGAAATTAAAAAAAACCCGACATGTAGCTGCGACATAGAAAATTCTCAAATGGCTACGCATTCTAACCAAAAGGGATAAGGGGAATGTGCTCTCATCAATTACCCCTAAATGAAGTTAAAACCTTGTTCAATAACTGAAGTAAATAGATTCTCTACTCTAGTATTCTATAGTAGTTAGAACTAGATGGGGGGTAATTAATACCGTAAGGTCGCCTAGAGACCAAAACTGGACTAAGATTCACTTGAGTGCTAACCAGTTCTGCACTCTACGCATTACACGGTATCTATAATTACCCATAGTTCTAATACGGTCATCAAAAAGTCCACCGGTTCTGTGATGGGTACTTGCAAGTCTATCCGATGATTTTGAAATTGACCTTTGAACTTTGACGAGTTATTTTGAGGTCAAATATTGTTCGCCGACGCCTAAAGCAAAATAATGGTAACGCGAAAAACGCTTTAATTTTTCACTGGCCAAGAAAATTGGATCGAAAAAAATGACCGGAAAAAAATCAATTTTTTTTTTTTAAAAAAATTTGTAGAACAAAAAAATCCTACGTCTTAATGGGTTGATTAGTTTTTCGGCTAACAATTTTTTCGGGCTACAACTATTTAAAGTTTTTCGGCCATGGATGGATTTAGTGTACGCCATAAAAGTTTCGGCTTAATTGTGGGATTTTTTAGTGACATTTAAAAGTTTTCGGCTAATTCCAAAAAAAATATAGTGGTTGTTTTTTAAAAGTTTTCGGCTAATTTTTGATTTTTTTGGTGACCATTTAAAAGTTTTCGGCTAATTTCCTTAAAAAATAGGATGTCGTTTAAAGTTTTTTCGGGCCTAATTTCAAAAAAAACATGGTGTATTCTGAAAGTTTTTCGGCTAAACTCATAAATATTATAGGGTGTTGGTTTGATAGTTTTTCGCTAATTCCATGGAAAAGATGTCGTTTAAAAGTTTGCTAATTTGTGAAAATCATGGTGTATTCTAAAAGTTTTCGGCTAAACTCCCCTAAAACTGTGTTTGTTCAAATAGTTTTTTCGGCTATTTTGACAATAATGCGTAATTCTTAACTCATAACACACCAATAATTTCTATCCATTACACCCTTATGTACTAAATTGTACAAGCCCTTTTCAAAAAATTCATAAAATCACTTCACACAACCGATCTCAAATTACGACTTATTAAGAAAGTTCAAACAAATATGCTTCAAAACTTGTCTTTTAAAATAGTACATTTTTTAAATTTCAAAGGGCTCAAAAAGCGACACTCCTTCAGCGATAAAAAGTCACATTTTCGATTCTGTCTCTAACATATCAAACCTTAGACACTTTCAAAATTATAATATTTTAATTAAATATGATAGATTAAATAATTAACCTAACCTAAAGCATTTTTTCGAAATTATTTTCTGATAAAGTTATTATTGAGTAACGAAATTTTTTCTCAACCTCATAATTTTTCAAAAAATTGTTTCGTTTTTCTCTAAGTTTTGTATTTAATTAACCTAAATTGTTTTAGATTTAATCTACGAAAATGAGTTTTGCATTACGTATATTTTAACTTTCAGAATGTTATGAAGGCGCCTAGAGCACAAATAGGGCCAAAAATTTGGTTCGATCATACATTATCAAAAATAAGATTATATAGGGGATGATTTTGTCACCTGTGAATCTGGTAAAAGCGTCTGTATCACGCCAAGACCTAATATAAGGCCGAGCCGGTATCATTCAAAAAAACAGATCGAAAAAAGAATGTCTAATAAAATACTAAATTAGAGGTAAAGCTGGATTGATTAACTTCAAAAGAGATACATTTATAAAGCGAAATATTTATCGGTAAGTGAGATTAATTTATGCTATTCCGAGTTTTAACCCAATCATACAGTAATGATGTAATATTTTTCCTTGGTATTCAAGGGTTTTTTTTGTGGGATTTTTAATTTCGGCAATACACATACTTCAGAAATCACATTTGAAAAGTAATAAGTCTGATTACATTTTGAAAAAGTTAGTTTTGTTCCCCCTGAAAATTTCTGCATCAGTGAGTGGAGTTTAAAACAATTAACATAATAATAGTTTTAAGTTCAATCGTCATTGTTGTGATGACAAAGGTGTTCAGTTAATAAAACGTTCTTTCATTTTTTAGAACGCTCTCATTTGACAGAAGATATGCCCCATGACATTTTAATTACATAGCTTAATCCTCGTACAATTTGTATCGTCCTCTGATGTTTTGATCGAAAATATTTTCATACTAGACTTCTACAGCTCTTTCGTATGAAGCGGAGCTCCACTTTAAGAGGAGAGTCAAATTAATTTTGTTTTGTCTTTCGTCCGCTCTTAGTCAAAGTCGATCATTTTAAAAATTTCAAGACATTTTGTGTAATCATAGTGAATGCTCATAAACAAATACTACCAAGCGGTTAAAATTCTACATAATTCTTCGGATTAAAAAAAAGCACTTTTGTAAAACAATCATTGGACGATCGTGTGTAATGGTTAACGGATGTGGATGACGATAATTGACTTTTTTCACGTATTTTCAAGTAAGTTTCTGAAAACCTGGCCGTCAGAAATAATTTTATTTTTTTCAAGTACCAGTAGAGTCCGTTTTAACAGGACGCACCGACAGGACGCACTTTGACCAAAACCTTTGCCACGAACCGTTTAAAGTGACGCACGGTTATCTGAAACTTATGCTCACTTTAAAATCCCAGGGAGGCGATACCTTGAATTGATACCTCCTGAAAAAAGGTCAAAAACTGTCTTTGGCTCGACATACTGAGACCAAATCCAAGCATTTTTCTAAAAAACTCAAGCGGAGAGGAGATAACATTATTTTTCTCACAACGATCCTGAACAATGATCAAAATGCGTACTGCGTTACTCAACACTATTTTTTTGTTTACCGATTTCCTATGCGATATTATCAAAATAATTATCTGACAAATTAATTCAATAATATCAAGTTTATACCAAAAAATCTAACGAGCCGAAAAACTAATTCGACACAATCATAGCCGAAAAACTAAATCTGACACCACCTGGTAAAGCAAAAAAACTGAAATTCTGACATACCCTGTAAGCCGAAAAACTAAACAATTCCCGACACTAGTGAACGGAAACCTAATGCTGGCACAGTGGAGCGAAAAACTGATTCCGACCATGACGTCGCCTGAAAAACTAAATTATTCCGACACCTCAATAGCCGTAAGAACTAAATTCCGACACCCAACTGTAGCCGAAAAACTTTAAATAACAGTGAAGTTTGAACCGTAAAAACTTTTTAGCCGGAAACTCTATCCATACAGCTTTGGCAATTATAAATTTTTCGCTACGTAGCCGAAATTTTTTTTTAAGCCAAAAAACTAAACCCTAAAATGACCAAAAAAATCTTTACAAGATTGCTAAAAACATCCGAACCAACCATTAATTTTTGAAAATTCTTATTTCAAATCGTCACTAGGTATTGCCTAGGTATACAAATCTTTGAATGAATTGAGGGTCTTGGCTGAAAACTATTTGCAAGATACAAATAACACGAGATTCATTGAATCAAATCAAAATTCCGAATTCCCAATAGGCTAAAACAATATTCTTTAATTCAGCGACTGAACCAATCATTATCTTCGCATTATTAAAATAGTCAACAATGCATCCGTCAGGATTGATCCTGTTGAGGGGACATTATAAACACTGATGATAAAAATTTTTTCAATGTTCATGTGAATCGGTCAAAAATAGAAGAAAGCTCGGTCACAATTATTACCCTAATTATATTATGGCTAATACCCCTATTCATACCTGTTTGTGAACATATCCCGGCCTGATTAGGAAACGTAGTGTGTTTTTAAGTAGTAGGGCTCGGATATTCGCAAAAGTGAATAGGGGATAAGGCTTAATATCATAAGTCAGCCTTGTAACGGAATGCATCCATTGCCGATTCCCATCCGTATCTCATATCATCATATCCCTAAACTTGGGAATGGATGAAACTCCCATCCGTTATGCCAATTCATTTCCAAGACAGGGATGGTATGATATCCCCCAGAAAGTCACTCATATAATCTGACATTATTTTATTTTGAGAGATAAGTGTACGGAGACTGGCTGCAACAGGGATTGACTTAATCATTCCGATTTCCTACCCGACTCGGATCACTTTATTCCGACCGACTAGCAAATTTGAAATGTGCTTTCCGATCCGTGTAATGTTTGGTTGATTTTCAATAAAAAAGCATGCATGCTTGAATGTTTGAAGTTGTCTATACATTATTGGTTATCTGGATAACCCATTATTTCTTGAAAGGATAAATTTTACCTGATATATTTATTTCTTGAAGATGCCCGCTAATTGGCTGATAAGCCCAGAAACATAGTTGATCAATTCCTTGTTTCATCAAAGTAATATGTAATTAAAAAAATACAGAAACAGTTAATCTAATTGAACAAGTTTCCAGTCAATTTGAACTAATCAGCGCAGGATAATAAATTCATTTTTACCTTCAAAAACTAAGAGATATTAGATCTAACTAGGTCATGTTCAGGGACTCGCAAATTCGTCAAAGGTTTGGTCAGAAATTATGTTGGAGAGGGCAAATACGAATCCTATAAAATTAAACCGTATAATGATGCTTTTAATCTGAACGTTTTGAGGTTAGTAATGAAAATACTTAACAACCTGACTCTTGCTCAAAACTACACAAATATTTTTTGGAACACTCAGCTGTTATTAATTCGAATGTGTGACAATAATCAAGACTATTTATATTTGGCATAAGTAGCAACCCTTCGCAAACGTTGAGTTGCTCCAAGCAATTCTTTATTTTAACTTCACTCAAAATTGTGTAAGTAATATCGGAATAATTAAATTATGAGGTTCCCTCAATTTTTCGGCTATTGGAATTTTTTAGGGAATTTTCAAACATTTTTCACAATACTAATGTATTCACATTTTTGCTTACTCCTACTACTTTTGCAGATACCCACCCAAACAAAGGTTTGTGTATTTGAAACAACACGCGAGCATTAGAAATCGATAAGTAACCCACAGTCCTTTTTTACGGGTCAGCGTGACCCTGAACCCGTTTAATCGCAATTTAGAACCCTTATCCACATTTGAATAATTTACAAACTAATCGATCGACATTATAAATAATTGACGTTTGTGCGTTGTTTTCTAGAAATTTTACTGTATTACAGTATATTTTTGCAAAAAAAAAATAATACCATCAAGAAAAAGACTTGGAGAGAATGAACAAAAATAAAAATGTCTCAATTTGTCCACATTGCAACCATAGCTGAAAAAATCACGTGACCTGTAGATTGCAAGAATAGAGTTGCCAAAATAGTATTTTTTTTCAAAAATTACTTTAATCAATTTGAAAAAAATGAAGGGTCTTAAAAGTTTAAGACTTTTTTCCAATTACCAAATGACTAAAAACGAACGTACCCCTTAAATCAAGAGAATAAGTTTGGTCAAGTCCATAAATATGGAGTCAAGATTTAGCCGAAAATTTGTTGTGGTGATAAACACCTTTTAAGAGTTTTTAACCATAATGGTTTCTCGCAATAGGTCCGTGATCTATTTTCAAAGAATAAGGATAAAATAAATGACATATTTTCAGAATCTTATTTTGGATTATTCGTCAAGTGATTTCATTCGGACTGTACCTGTGAAAACGTTGAAGTTGACCTGAATTTTTTTGGCGTAATTCGGAGTACTTTTCAAAAACTGTATATGGTTAACCGTATATCAAATTACGTTAACTGCAAAAGTTATCGTAGAGACTCATAGTACCTCAAAATAATCGGAAGAGTCACTTTCTCATGAACATATAGCAACTATGGTCAATATGTACGAAAGGTGCCCAGATAGACAGATTCTGTGAATCTCAGAATGGACTAATTTTTTTGCTCTCAAGAACCGTCATCATAATCACCAATATGCCTAATATTTTAGTCAGAAAAATCGCTCTCCGATTTTTTAGGGTACCTAAAGTCTACGATGAACTTGAAGTTAACGTAATTTGATATACGGTTACCAAATATATCGGTATTTTGAAGAAAGTACTTCCTAATCACGCCAAAAAACTTCAGGTCACTTCAAACTTTTCATTACGTACAGTCGAATGAAATCCACGTCACGAAATAATCCAAAAATAAGCTCTGAAATATGTCATAATAATTTATCCTTATTTCCTGAAAATAAGATCACGTGACCTATTTGAAGAAACCATTATGTGAAAAACTCTTAAATTAGGTGTTTTATCACCCAACAAATTTTCGGCTAAATCTGACTCCTATTTATGTACTTGACCAAACCTTATTTCTTGATTTAAGGGTCACGTGATCGTTTTTGGTCTTCAGTGTAATGGAAAAAAAGTCTAAAAACTTTAAAAGAACCCCTTCATTTTTTTCAAAAATTGATTAAAGTAATTTTTGAAAAAAAAAAGTACTATTTGGCCAACCTTATTCTTGATATATTACGGGTCACGTGATCATTCAGGCTATGGTTGGCAATGGAAAAATAGAATTTTTTTTGATTCTGCCTCCAAGTTTTTTCTGATGGTTAATTTTTTTTTGCAAAAATAAGTACTGTAATACAGTAAAAATTTCCTATGAAAACGCAGCAAACGTCAATATTTAAATAGTCCGATCGATTAGTTTGTAAATATTCCTAATGAATGCTTCAGGGTCCTAAATTGCGATTAAACGGGTCAGGGTCACGCGTGACCGTAAAATGACTGTGGGAGTTAACTGATCGATTTATAATGCTCGCGTGTTTTCAAATACAAACACTTTAATTGGGTGGAGTATTCTGCGAAAAAGTTTGAGTAAGCAAAAATGTGAAATACTGTAGTTTGTGAAAAAATAGATGAAAATTCCTAAAAAAAATTCCAAATTACGGAAAAAATTGAGGGACCCATAATTTATATTTCCGATTGTACTTACACCAGATTTTGAGTGAAGTTATGAACTAGAAGATGCTTGAGGAGCAACATCAACGTTTTGCGAAGGGTTGCGTACTTATGCCAAATGTGAATAGTCTGATTTGTCACACAATTCAGAATTACATAACAGGCTGATGTTCAAAAAATATTTGTGTTAGTTTTGAGGCAAAGAGTCAAGTTTTTAGTATTTTCATTACTAAATCCTGCAACAACGTTCAGATAAAAATCATTCATTATACGGTTATAATTTTTACTAAGGATTCGTATGTGCCCTTCTCCAACATAATTTCTCCGACAACCTTGACGAATTTCGAGTCCCTGAAATGGACCTGATTTAGATCATAATATCATCCTTAGTTTTTGAAGGTAAAATGAACTTTTATTAGCTGGCTGATTAGTTCAAAATTGACTGGAAACTTGTTCAATTAGATTAACTGTTTCTTATTTTTTAATACAATACTTATTGATGAAACAAGGAAATTGAGTCAAAGTAGGTTGGGCTTATCAGCCAATTAGCGGCATTTTCAAGAAAAATAAATAATCAGGTAAAATCTTATCCTTTCACAGAAATAATGGTTATCCAGATAAATAATGTGATAGAAAACTTTCAACATCAAGATGCCTGCTTTTTATATGAAAATCAACCAAAATTACACGGATCGGAAGCACATTTCAAAATTTGCTAGTCGGATCGGAGATTAAATGTGATCGAATCGGTAGGAAATCGGAATGATTAAAGCTCAATCCCTGTGTGCAGCAGTCTCTGTACATTACTCTCAAAAATAAAAGAATGTCAGATATATGAGGTGACTTTCTGGAGATTATCATACATCCCTTCTTGGAAATGAATGGGATAAAAACGGATGGGATTCATCCGATTCCCAAGTTTAGGGATATGATGAGATGAGATACGGGATAGAGAATCGGCAATGGATGCATTCCGTTACAAGCCTGACTTCATGAATAATAAAGCCTATATCCCCTATTTACACTTTTGTGAATATCCCGGCCCTACTACTTAAAAACACACTACGTTTCCTAATCGGGGCCGGGATATTCACAAAAGTGTAAATAGGAGATATAGCCTATATCATATATAGGGTAATAATTGTGACCGAGCTTTCTTCTATTTTGACCGATTTCACATGACATTGAAAAATTTTTATCATCAGTGTTTATAAATGTCCCCTCACACGGATCATCCGTGACGGATGCCATTGTGACTATTTTAATAATGCGAAGATATGATTGGTTAGTCGCTGAAATAAAAGAATAATGTTTAGCCCTATTGTGAAATTCGGAATTTTGATTGACTTCAATGATCTCGTGTTATTTGTATCTTTCAAATAGTTTTTCAGCCAAGAACCCTCAATTCATATCAAAGATTTGTATACCTAGGCAATACCTAGTGACGATTTGAAATAAAGAATTTCAAAACTAAAAAATGGGTTCGGATGTTTTTAAGCTATCTTGTAAAGATTTTTTTTGGTCATTTTAAGACGTAGGATTTTTTTGTTCTACAAATTTTTTTAAAAAACAATTTATTTTTCGGTCATTTTTTTTCGATCATTTTTTGGCCAGTGAAAATTAAGCGTTTTTCGGCTACCCATTATTTTGCTTTAGGGTCGGCGAACAATATTTGACCTCAAATAACTCGTCAAAGTTCAAGGTCAATTTCAAAATCATCGGATAGACTTGCAAGTACCCTCAAAAGAACCGGTGGACTTTTTGATGACCGTATTAGAAACTATGGGTCAATTATATACCGTAATTTCGCTAGAGTGCAGAAACTGGTTAGCACTCAAGGTGAATCTTAAGTCCAGTTTTGGCTCTCTAGCGACCTTACGGTATATAATTACCCCATCTAGTCTATACTACTATAGAATACTAGACTATAGAATCTATTTACTTCAGTTATTGAACAAGGGTTTTAAATTCATTTAGAGGGTAATCGATGGGGAGCCATATTTCGAAACGCAGAAGTGATATAAACCAAATTTTAGCTGTATTCTCAATTTTAACGGTTTGCTAAGGTTCAAATTTCAGTTAAACTCGTCGAATACTTCCTTAGAAAAATGAAAATTCTAGAACTTTTCTAAAAATGTGTTTGCAAACTGTCATTTTCGTGCTCGATTTTTCGTGATTGTGAATGACTACAAAAGGTTTTTAACTTCTTGCGAAAGCAGAACTGCACATATTCATTTTCGGAATCCACTGATATAATAAATAAGCAAGAAGCAGGTTTTTAAGATATGATTAGATGATATGTTTCCTTGTTCTTTCAGTATAATTGCAAAAAAAATTTTTAATAACCACTTTCTTATAAGCTGCTAATATGCCCTGACGCCGGAAGTGCTCATTGAAATTTCGCTTTCTGATATTTGCTCTCGGACACCCTCTTGACACGTCCCCCCTTTGACTCGAAAATAACAGTGTTTCAAGGTTTTTTTCATTGATCCTAGATTCAAATTTTTATTTTGTTATGTCATCAAAAATTAAAATGGCTTTGACATATGATATTTAAATTTTAAAATTAAGCGGAAAAAACTCCGTGTAAATAATATTTGCACTTAATCAATTAAATTGACTCTCTGGTTTTATATCATATTTATTACGGTACTTGCTGGGGCTTTTATGCCACTTTTTCAGTCATAATTTTTAAATTATTTGGTTTTTGAAAACAACTTATCCGAATAAGTTTTTAGATAGCTCAAAGTGACCACAAATATCAAGTGAATAATAAAATGAAAAAAATGGTACAAAATCAACTATTTGTGTTTTTTCTGAGATTACTGAAATTGTTTAATTATCAGTTTTTGTTAAAAAATTGAAAACTATAGTCTGATTCGGACCATTTTTGGCAATTATTTTTATTTATTTTTCTCCTAATATTTGTGCTCAGTTTGAGCCATCTAAGAACTCAATAGGATAAGTCGTTTTCAGAAGCCGAATTAAATAAAAATGTTGGCTGAAAAAGTGGCATAAAAGCCCCAGCAAGTACCGTAATAGATATTTTGATATTTTTCTGCATTTAATAACCCCATACTATTTACGCGTTCCCTTTCTGATCTACTCACATGAACGAAAACATTTTCCAGAACGAATCTCAAAAATCAAAACATGTTCCTTGAAATCTTACATTCTTCACACCGGGGGCACACCCACAACACCTAACGCACCACTGACTACTAAAAATTGCACTTGCTGGCAAAAGCAGTAAAAAGGATTTCATTACGCACCCACTGTAGACAGTGTATACACTTTTCTGTATATTATACAGTTTTAACGGTATCTTACTTCCACCGATGATGGGTGACCCATCATCAAGAAACTATTTCAAGGCACTTTTTGTCAAATGGCATCCGACATTGTTCCGATATACAGTTTTTAAAATTTTCTGTTTAGTAAACAATGCACACCTCTACACCCCGGATTTGCAAAACAGTATTTCGAGGCACAATTTCCCAAAATTGCCTCAGACTGGAAATGTTTGTACATTTATGAGATAGATAATTCGTCTCGGGTCAGACCCGACTGGTATTTTTTCCGGCATATTTTTTTTGGTGTTTCTTAAGGCTTGGGTTTACCAAAATGTATGAGATTATTTTTTAACAATAGTTTATCTGAAAATGCATGCAATGTGAAAAAATTTAAATCGAAAATTTTAATTGAAATTCTGGAAGATTTTATTTTAACCGAATTCAAGTATTATGGGGTTTTCAACCTCAAATATACATGTATAGAACCGAACATACATGTATAGAACTTGCTTCTAAGACTTTTTTGTTCAGTAGCACAAGATCATTCTTTTGACCTCACTTTGAAGATATTTCAAGAATAAAAAAATCTTAAATTCGGAAAAATTCACTTCTGGTCTGACAAAGATGAAATTATTTAAAATAATAGGGAAAAAATTGGTTAAACAAATTTCACAGAAATGAAGTACAACTGTTTTGAAGTTTTGGGCGAAGTTTGAAGAAAATTGATACAGGGGGGCCAATATCGCCGGCCCAATATCGCCTCAATCATAGCCCCAAAATAATCACGTGACCGTATATTTAAGGAATAAGGTCGGTAAAAGCAGTACTTTTTTTTTCAAAAATTGCTTAAATCAATTTTTGAAAAAAGTGAAGTGGTTCTTTAAAAGTTTTTAAGCCTTTTTCTCATTACACCAAAGTCCAAAAACGATCACGTGACCTTCAAATTAGGAAATAAGGTTTTGGTTCAAGTAAACAAATAGTGATCAAATTAAGCCGAAAATTTTTTTTGGTCAATTAACACCTAATTTAAGAGTTTTGAACATAATAATATTTTCCAAAAACGTCACGTGATCTTATTTTTCGAGAAATAAGGATTAATTTATGACATATTATAAACCTTATTTTTGGATTATTTCGTCACGTGATTTTATTTGGACTTTGGTGTAATGCCAAAAGAGGTCTTAAAAACGTTTGAAGTTGACCCTGGAATTTTTTTGACGTAATTTGATTACTTTTTTAAATTACTGTACTATGTTTTTTTTTCATAAGTACGCAAATCACGTTGAAGACCCCTTAAAAGAATCGTAACGATTTTTTACGACTTTTATTGCATTACAGTATGGCCTCCGTTTTAAATCGAGCATTTCTAGAGGTCATAACTTCCGAAATAATAATTACAGAAGAATGCGTAGGCGGAAAAAAGAACAGAGAAATAATTGTTCCAAAAAAATTTACAGATGCAATACCCAAATTGGCGACGGTTTAATATTTTAAATTTGAAAATGTCAAATTAACCCTAAATTTGTGTTATTTATGCACTTGTTTGTGAGAATCAGCGAAAATGAGAGAATTTTTTATTTTTTGATTCACATTTGATGACTTTTTATAAACTTTTTTAACAAATTGTTTTTATAGGGTTGTAGAGAATTCTTTGAAAAATATGATTATCATTGAAAAAATATATGTTGATAATGAATCTTTGGTTATATGCTTGATTTAAAACGCAAAGCCACGGATGGCTCGAAGACACTACGGGTCCAGAGATTGTCGGCCACTACGGGAGTTAAGTTTCGATATTATGAAAAAACGGAAATAATATTTCATTTTTCGAATTTTATTTCTAAGCCAAAAGTCTCAGTATCAAATTTAATTTCGTTTGATACTCATATGCAGTCATTTCCGATCATTTGAAAATTCCGGATTTTGAAAAATTTTGAAAAAAATCGCGAAAAAATTTGGAAAATTAAAAAAAAATATTTCAAATTTCTTTTGGGAACAAATTATTCAGAATGGCATCCTAGGATTTTTGATAGCCCTTTTAGCCT
>SCLH01000683.1:9071-77118 GCA_004367855.1 Oikopleura vanhoeffeni | reverse complement strand
AAAAAAAAAAATTGGGTAGAAAATGCGTGAAATTGTAATAATATTTTGAATTTTTTTGAAAATTTTACGATAAGTTCGAACTCAAATCCTTCCTGAAATAGATAAAAAATGATTTTAATGAGCTGATACACATTAATTCTGGTTCAGCTAACGATAACAAGCACAAAAAAATAAACCAACTAATTATTTTCGTAAGTTAAATTGACGCCAGTCTGCCACATCGCTGCTACCCCCTTAAGGGGGTTCTAGGCAGTCCATATCTTTTGAACCAGAAATGCTATCGACCTGATTCTATGATTTTTGACCTCGACGAGACTTGTTTAGTTATACATAACACAAAATTTGTAGAAAAATGACGAAAATATTCCAAAAAAACATTGAAATTTTTTCTGAGTGTCAAAAAAAATAAAATGTTTTTATCTCTTGCGCTCGAACGATTCATAGTTCGAAGATCGTTCATAATATCAATTTCAGAAAATTGATGCTTACGATTCGTTTAGTGCGATTTAAAATGCGATAGGATGACATAATCAATTTGAAATTGAAAAATAATTTTGAAATCGTGCTCCTGGGATTTAAAAATGATATTGTTAATTCGGGCGCAGTTATTTTCTTCTAAATGGTCATAATACTTTGTAATACATGTTAAAATAGTTTTTCAAATCATATGTAGAAAAATTCTATTTTCCTTGGCCAAAATAGCAAAAAATGATTCTTTTCGGCATATTCGAGGCATTTTTAGGATTAAAATCGAAAAAGTCATTTTTTGGTATGCTATTTCACAACATATGTGTGAGTTTGAATATTTTCTAAAATAGGACAAAAAAATTCGACTTTTAAAAAATGTTTATTCCTCCCGGTTATCTTCATTTGCCGGTTGGTTCAACATGCGATCTTGAAAATTGACAGCAAAAGTTGTTCACAATATTATGAACTATTATTCCAGAGATTCTTATGATATTGTTATGTAGCAATAAAAAGTTATGAGCCCTACAAAAAGGCTGTCTGGCCTATAAAACCCCCTGAGACCCTTAATCCATATACCGAAAGCGAATTTTTTTTCTGTGGAAACAGCATTCGGAAGTTTTTTTTTTACAAATCATACAATCGACTTCATACTTTCGAGATCGAGTGTGGAGCATTATTTTTTCCTCTCATCAAGCACGTGCTTCTCAAAGCAATTTAATTGGTTTAATGATTTTCGGGGAATCCCGGAAAACTTGCGCGCCTGTAATTGACTGTTTCTTTTACGTTATTGCCAACGCCTCACTTCGATGACGCACTTTTTGCATCAAAGATTGGAGCTCACGGAGTGTAGTGTAGCACTAAAATTTTTATTGACTCTTCATTGACTTTTGTGTATTGACCAATCAAATTATCCGATTTTTGTAGACGAGAAGCCCGATTCAAATAATGCAAAATGCGTTAAGATGATTGGCCGATGCACATTTTTTTTTGCTTTTGTCTTTGTCTTAGCCAATCAGCCGGCTGCATTTTTCCCGCCAAACTAAGCAATAGTTGAATCGAGATCACCGTCTGTATTTGGGTCGAGAACCATAAAAAAATGTAAAAACAGAAGCTATCCACTGTATATATTATACATTTTCTGTGTGTTTTAAATAGCGGTCAAACAATTCCAATGAACGCTTTTCTCTTGCAATAAACAACTTTTTGATAAATGAATTCTTACGGTAACTGTGTGTTAGAACTCCTAACTCAGGAAAACTACTTATTGTCGGTCAAAAAAAACGTTTGTTGATATCTCTTGTGGTCTTTGAGATAATATGATGAAAAGACGTGCTTCTCCGAAAACGAAACTTGCTCAGTGAGGACTCTTTACAGTTTATTTACAGTAGGTGATCACCATAATTAAACCCTCAGAATGAGCATCTCTGATGAAGTGACATTTTAACGGACTGATGGATATGACAACTTCTTAAAGGGGATGGTGTTAGTGATTTTTTGGATTTCAGAGGCTTCGTACGGTTAGACAAATGCACACTGGACATTTTTGAAACAAACATCAGGAAGATCTATCTTTGATCTCGCAATTCCATTAGACAGTTGAGTACCACTCCCACCAACCATCTGGTTAATCGCGGTTAAACACGAGCCCTCAGCTTTTTTCAAAAGAACAAGGATCCTAGAGCTTATATCGTAAAGTTTTGAGATTTGGTGAGAATCCGGAAAATTGTCTGAATTTTACTGCATAGGAGCTGTTTTTTATTTTTGCCTGAGGGGTCAGCAATCTGGTTGAATGTGCCGAAAAAGAGTGTTTTTTTGACGTTTTGATTAAAGGCTTTTTCTGTGGAAATACAAAAAACGTTATATTCGGAATTAAACAAGCCCAAGTGGTGGTGAACATTGTATAGGAATTACTTTTTCGAATTTTGACCTGATTGGCTGTTAATCGACTAAAAGGTGCACGAAATTGACAATTTTGAATATGAAAGTAAGAATTAGAAAATTTAAATGCAACCAAAAGATTCCTTGGGTACGGTTTGCTGGAAACGTTATTAGCAACTATGATCTTTTTTGAACACAGCGGATTCTAGAAAAAAATTAAAGTTTTTCATCAAAATTATTTTTGATCTCTAGCACCGTTTCTAATTCTCTAATTCCGTTTCTCTAATTCCATTTCTAAATTTTCTAATTCTCACTTTGATATTCAAAATTGTTGATTTCGCGCACTTTTTTGTCGATTTACAGCCAATCAGGTCGAAATTCGAAAAAAACTTCCAATACGATGTTCACCACCACTTGGGCTTGTTACATTCCGAAAATGACGTTTCTTGCATTTTCACAAAAAAAACCTTTAATCAAAACGTCGAAAAAACACTCTTTTTCGGCACATTCAACCAGATTGCTGACCCCTGAGGCAAAAATCGAAAAAACCGCTCGTATGCACCTAAAATCAGACAATTTTCCGGATTTTCACGCAAAATCTCAAATTTTTCCGATATAAGCTCTAGGATCCTTGTTTCTTCGAAAAAAGCTGAGAGACTCGTGTTTAACCGCGGTTAACCAGATGGTTGTGGAGTGGTACTAAACTGTATAGATCTCTCTAATGTTTGTTTCAAAAATGTCTAGTCTGCATTTGTATAACCCTACGAAGCCTCTGAAATCCAAAAAATCACTAACACCACCCCTTAAGGTCGCATAAATGTACACAAATTCTCATTTTTTGAATAAAAGCAAAATTACTAAAATATTTATTACGGGGCCCACTAATCATTTTTTGCCACTTTTTTAGTCAAAATTTGTTTTAAATTCGGCTTTTGAAACGAATTATCCGATAAAATTCTTAGATAGCTCAAACTGCGCCCAAATATCCAGTGAACAAGAAATCGGACCATTTTTTTCTTAGGTTACTGAAATTTTTCAGTTATCAGTTTTCGTTTAAAAAATGGCAACAATGGTCTTATTAGGACCATTTTTTAATTTATTTTTCTCTAAATATTTGTGCTCAGTTTGAGCTATCTAAGAACTCAATCGCATCAGTCGTTTTCGAAAGCCGAATAATATAAAGATTTTGACTGTAAAAGTGGTTAAACTGACCAAGGGCCCCGATATTGATATGGTCACGTTTTAAAGATAACGCTTACGATTGAAGGGTTTTTGTCGTGATCAAAGAAATTACATCTGTGATTCGGTTAACATTTTCGAAAGAAACGCAAAAACGTCAATTATTCTCAAATTTGATCGATAACTTTGTAAATGATCCGCTCATTAATGATTTAGAGTCGTAAATTACGATAAAGGTGCTTTCTGGAACCCTATTTGAGTATACGCTGCTTATGTTACATTTCGTCAACCATGAACTCGCAAACTTCGTGAGCTCTGGGAAACTTCGTGAGCTCTTATCAAAATGGTGACATCTTTTGCGATCAATTCTTCATTTTTTAAGATTTGTCCAGATGTGTTTGAGCAAAATTCCACACAAAAAGATCAGAAGCTCCGATTTATGCAATTTTTTTTTACTTTATATAATAAAAGTCTTCTGTGAAATTTTGTTTGAATTCGGTAAAGTTACTTTTTATCATTTTTCGGAGTATTTATCAGAATTTTAAACCAACAACTTATAGATTTTTTGGGGGGGGGGTTTGAGGCCCAATTTATACAAAAATTTGGAAAATTCTATGTTTTTCAGCAAAATTTCGAAAAATAAATTTTTAAATAAGACTTTTATTTTTTTCATTCATAAAAATACTAAAAGTATAGGACATTTAGGAAAAACGATGTATATGGATCACCCGCCCTCAGAGTACAAATCTTTAATATTTGAAAAATGCGAAATCTGAGCATTTGATTGGTTGATCCTTTCTTAATCTGACCAATGAAATCGGCCTATTCCCCAATCAAGGGTTTTGATTGGGTGCTTATATCTTTCGTTGTTTGTATCATTCAAATATTTAGGATTTGTACTCTGAGGGCGGGTAATCCATATCCTTTTCCCAACGGAACTTCTTCGCAAAAACGTTTACTATCTCTATAGCGCGTGTTCGAATCCCACTGATGTTGTCTGAGTGATTGTCTTGAGTATGATTATAGGCCGCTAAAATTTATCGGTGTGTAATCACTCAAGCAATTACTGAGACAATCACTCAGACAACATCAGTGGGATTCGAACACGCGCTATAGAGATAGTAAATGTTTTTGAGATGGAATTCCGTTGGGAAAAGGATATCTTTGGTTTCGAAGTATTTGCCAAAAATGTCTGATTTAACTACTGAGTTTTAGCTCTCTATTACTGTTTAGCGGTGACTTACAGCTGAATTTTTTTGAGCGGCAAAAACGGGGGTGGTCTTAATACAACAAAACGGGGCTCCTAAGCCTGCCTGCTTGAATAAAACCCACAGTACTCATATGCCACCCATAATCAATAATGCTCAAATAATGTGTGCTTTAACTACACACCCACGGTATTTTTGCTTACGTTATTACGGAAAATTTACTATATTTGAGTTCAAATTGAATAAGCGTAGGTTTTGCGGTGGTTCGTCGTATGATTGCGTACTTACGCCAGACTGTTTTAAATGAAGGGTATGCTGCTGCGATGAAAATCATATAATTCATGGTGTCTTTACAATTTATTTATGTACAATTTTTTCAACAAGTTTTGTTTCTAATTCTCAAGAGAAATAATTTCAATTTTTTCTCCTAAAAACTACAAATATATTAATATCTGGAAATGTCAGTGGTTTGAATCTTCTGGTCTTCTTTTCCTGAACTTCCCAGACCGGAAGTAAATTGAAACTGCACCGGAAGTCGATTCTTCCAGTAGTGTAGGGTATGGTTTAACGGATATTTTTTTGTTAAATTATCCTGATTTCTCATGAAATGCCGTCTGTAAAACTATATACATTAAAACTTACAAAAAAGCTGCGTTTTGATCAATATGTTACAAAAAAAACTTTTGATCGCGAATGAGGCAAATTGGAAATAGGAAAAAATGTAGGTATAAAAAGGTCGCTTATTAGCTAGGAAATTACTGTAATAACTTATCCACCCCATCGACCAAGGACTCTGAATCCCTTATTCGAATGAGTGTTCTTTTTTAACCCCGCGACGGCTGACATAATTCCAGCCGTTGCGTCTAGCGAAACGTCATTAAAACGTTGCGTTCTAGAGTCTTCATATCTGTCTAGTCTGTCTGGACCAGAAACGATGGCGCCAAAGAGCACTTGCGGATTCCCACGTGTTGATTGGCGGTCTTGCCAGGTACAAGGAGAAGGCACATCTTGACACGAAGATCCACGGTGATAAGCTTTTTGTGGCGGATTTCTACCGTATCCAACGATAAATGATCGACCGGTGTCGCCCAAAATGTAGTTTACTTGTTGCTTGGCAAAATTGGTGAAAATTGTTCGGTAATCTTGGAACACATCGGCGGCTTGGAGGGCGATTAGGGCGGCGTTGGCTATAAGGAGGTACGTTACGTTTAGATCAAAATTTAAGTTAATTAATTATTTTAATTAATAATATAAATTTTAGTTTAGCCATTTTCTTGATTGTTGATAAAATTAATTTTTGGGGGTAGTGACTGTGAAATTATTTTTATTTACAATGACCAATTAAACTTAAACAGCCAAGAAAAAACAATTGGTTGTGGTCTCGCGGCTCTGCAGAAATTGTTTATGTCGCTAGAGAGCGCCAAAGGGTGAAATCGACCCTCCTTGAATCATTTTCTTGATTAATAAACAAAATGTTAGTTAGGCATTTCTATTATGATCATTCTTGATCAGAATTTTCAAAAATATCAAAATATGCTTTTTTTCTAATTACCTGAAATCAACTAATTTTATTAGCTAAAATTGATTTTCTCGTATGTTAACAAAAATGACATTTTAGCCAAACAAAGTTCGCCATTTTTCTTGATTATCATTTTTCAATTTATAAAAATTGGCATGGTTCTTAAAAGTATATAAATCGGCATTATTAACAATAATTAATGGTTGAAATTATGAAAAGTTGCATTATTGCTTAAATTTAAAAAATGCCAATTTTGTAAAAAATTATACGAATTGGCATTATTGTGAAATTATCGAAATTTGCATTATTGTTAACTTTATCAAAATTTGGCATTTCTGGAATATCAAATGGCGTTTCTTTATAATCGAATAAATCACTGCATATATTTAAACGTTATCCTTATTTCAAAACTTCGTAATACGCCAATTTTCAAGTATTTTTATATTTCAGAATGAAGTGAATTTTTGAACGATAATTACCAGCAAATCCATTCGGCGATGTTTCATCTAACCACACGAGTCCCTTTGGTGTTCTGTATGCTGATTCGATGAGCCAATTCATGAATTGGTTAAGTGCAGACTTGTAAACTTCTCGACCTGTGATTTTGGATAACATAACCTAAAAATATGAAATTAATAAATTGTGAGGAAACGATACTGATTGGTCCAAATGCAGATGCCGTGCCGATGCATATTTTTTACAAGTAAAATATGTGTCAATATTATGTGATTTTATTTATGCATAATTTCGATAATTTTTTGATCAAAAATTGGAAAAAAAAGCTTTCATAATATTTTTGAAACAAATTTGAAAGATGGTTCTGATTGGTTGAAATAAAAAATTTGTGATGTTGCTATTCATAAATAAGAAGCAGAATTTTCAGAACTTTTCGAAAATATTTTAAAGAATTTTCAAAATATTTCAAAAATTTGGAAAAAAATTATTTTCTCAACTATATCCAAAAATATATTCAAAAAAACTTTAAAAAAAATATATAATTTCAGAAGAAGATGGCTTGAGGTGACTCACGAGGTGAAAGAATTGTCACTAAAGTATGGTATTGATAAAAACTGTGGTGGATCGATCAAATTTTAATTTGTCAAAAAAGGTCGTGTATCGCTTGTCTATCCCCATTCGAACACCCTTACACCGTTAAGGCCGTTTGTCGAAAAAAACCATCCCGTCAATTAATCTAATCATGTAATCAATTTGCAGATTTAACCGCGGTTTTTGGCAAAAATCGACGATGAAAATGGGGTATTACTGTAAATTACGACGTTAAAACCCAAAATTGGGATTAATAAGATAATGGGTTTCGAATAACTTTATCGAATCGACGAAAATGGGCAATTTAAATAGTTTTTTGGACTAATTTTTGGAGACGGGAATTGATTTTCGGAATTGAACTTTTTTTGTGATTTCACAAGTCTCGATTAAAAATTTACCGTAAAAAATTTCGGTTTTCTGTTTTAAAAATGATAAAACAGTTATGTGATTTTAATAACTTCGCCAATCTTGATTAGTGTAAAATACTCTCGAAATTAACTCATATTTATCAAGCTAAAATTTATTTGGAACGGAATTTTATTATTCTAACATTTTTTACTCAAGGTGGCTAGACAGCATTTTGCTGGAGAAAAAAATGTGACAAATGGAAAAAAACTCAAAATTGGTGCAACGTACATAGCTAGCTGAAATTTTGCTGATACACAATTCTAGAAACATCTGTTTATTTTGAGCAAAATTTGCTCAGAAAAATTATGCAAAGATCCTACTCTAGTCCTGTTGTTCCGCATTTTTCTTTTGAAAATTGCGTGGGCGTGAAAATATCTCAATTTCCCGCCAACGCATTCTACTACAACAAAGTTAAGGCAGTTTCAAAATCTCGGCAAAAACCCAAGCCGTTCATTGGAGTGTTTACAAGCCAATAAGCATCTTAGATTAAAGGGTCACAAAATTATTAAAATGGAAAAAATGCACATCCTGTATAAAATATGCAAACGATGAATTACAGATTTGAATAATTAAAATAAGTTAACAATAGAGTAGGTCTAAGTGCGTCGATGCAGATTTATATATAATTAAAACAATATTATAATAATCGACTACATTTTCCCAATTCGCTGAAAAATTGATGATTTCATGTGTTATCAGAACAATCGGATTTTGAATTGTTTAAGCAAGGTTAAATTTAAATCACCTATTTCTCAAAATATTATCAAAGGATTTTCAACTAAACTCAGAATAATTCATTTCAATATATTTTTCTTCAAGCACATTTAAACAAACTTTTTTGCGTTGCCAAAAAGGTGTCAGAAAGTCTGCCGGAATCAGATGGGTTATAAATTATTTATTTTGCTAACATATATATTTTCATTTTGGTTAGATTTTTATTTTTTTTTGATATAAATATTCACATAAGGAAAACTAAAACCCCCCATTAACAACTCATATAACAATAAAAAAATCTTTGTCAAAATGAAAAAATATTCTTAAATAAATGTCCCAGTTTGACAATTTTTTTAAAAAAAGACTGTAATTTGGACTTATTTGCTTGACCAAAACTTAAAAATTTTGAGAGCACTATAATCCGATTTTGGGTCAAAATTTCTTTTTAATATTTTTTTTCATAATTTTTTTCAATTTGATATTATATTAGCCCTCAAGAAAATTCAGAACAATTCACTCAGTACTTCTATAGGTTGATTTTAATGCTGCCTATAGTTTTTACAATAAAATTGATATCCGATATACATTTATGCTTGTGATATATTTTTTTTGATATATACTCAATTTTTAAAGTTTACATTTTCCTAAACTAATTATATATGTCCTCAAAATTTATAATATATCCTGTTTCAATTCTTTCTGTTCGAAGTCGAAGCACTACACTCGTGTGTATAATTCAGTGTTGAATACATATATATTTTGGGATGGTGATAGAGAGGCTCTAGGCTGTGATAGGCTAAATTATACACACGAGTGTAGTGCTTCGACTTTGAACAGAAAGAATTGCAACAGGATATAGGTCATTTTCAGTTCTGAATACAAAGTTTATCAGACATAGTATATTTATAATTCTGAACTGAAAAAGTTCACACTGTTTATATCACGATGACGTCATAATTTCTTTTGTTAAAATATATAAAAAATCGTAGGCGTTCGAACTAATATGAACCAATTTTAAAAAACATTTTATGAATAGTCGATTAAAAAAGGCGTAGGCGTGAGCACGTGATTAAACCAATCACAAAATTTTGGTTTATGATTAGTCGATAAAATATAAGCTTATTCTTCATTTCCGATAAATGGGCACGAATGTGTTCTTTTTTTAGACAATTTGGCACTCTCAAGGCATTGTAGCTCTTGTACTTATAATTCAAAAGAGGTCAAATATTGCCTATTAATTTAAGATAAGAAACTACGATAGTTATCTCAATACAGATCTCGAAAAATTCACGTTCTCTTTAGAAAACAAGCCCTCAAAACCCCAATATCCATCCTACCGCAAAAATGTTACATAATTTGCCAAAATGTGCAAAATTATTCAAAAAACTACTTTACTAAGATATCAAAAGGCTACTTCCGATGGTTTTAAAATAATTTATTAGTCGGGTTATTTTCTCATATTAAATAATGCACTTATAGAACCGTCTTAAAGAAACACTAATCTAGTTTATTAATTGATCTGATTAATCTAATTATTGAATTAAAACCTGCACCGAAAAAGAGATTAAGAAAGCGCAGAATCTAGTAACCAGCCTGAATTCCTGCGCCAAAGAACAGACACGAATGGGGCAAAAATAACCCGAGGCAAACACACAGAACAAAAAAAAATGAAAAAAGGCTGATCTAGGTGGTGAAATTGAGTCCCTGCGCGAGATCCTATCAATGGGATATCATTCCTACATGGATAACGGGCGCTTATTTAACTTAAGTTATTTCAGAGACCCGACACAGAGAAAAATCACAAAAAAGTAGAGAAAGTGAAAATGTGAAAAGTATTAAGAGTATTTTATAACCAGCTTGAGTGATTTTTCTGAGAAAATTGCCGAAAAGTAATCAATAAAGTTTTGACTGAATTAATATTCGAAAATCTATAACCTCAAAAAAATTTGTAAGAAACTGTCGGAGGCAATTTTTTTTATAAATATTCGAAAATATTGGGAAAACTTGACCTCATAAAAAAATATTTCACCGCATACAAATTATTAAGAGGGTTGTGGGTGCAAACTACAAACTTATTGTCAACACTGCCATAATAAATATATTAAATTGAAGTTTTAGAGTCCTGAGCCAAATGGTGTAATATGCGCAATTTAGGCTCGTTTTGACTGTACAATTCTAAATAAATCAAATTATTCGATATATTTCAACTAAATTTTCAGAAATTATGTCAAAAGCAATAAATTTGAATGTGAAATAAAATTTTACATATCATTAATATTTTAAGAAAAGTGTTTTAGGCAATTTTATAAATTTGGCGAATAAAAGTTAGTGAAAAAAAGTGCACCTCCGACTTTTTTAAGTAATTCATGCAATTTTTACTGAATAGTGCAAAGATACATAAAATTTTCGATTCTCGATAAAATTTTTTAGAGTGTTCTCAGCAATTTTTGAAATTTTGCACTAAAAAGTTGCTTAGAGATATATATGTCAGAGAAAAAGCGCATCAAAAACTTTAACAAAAGTTAGAAACTGAATAAAAACGTATTATAAAATGGTTGAAAAGAAGATTTCTACAGGTTGCATCTCAGGCTCCTTATCGATTCTGTGATCAATCATTTTGGCGGTTTTGAGACTTTATTTTCCCAATGTGCAATTGCGCACAGTTTTAACTCGGGATCGAAGTAAATCTGATAAAAAAAATGGATAATCTGATAACGATTTCCTAGAGTTTGTATAATCAAGTTACGAATTATAAATTTTGCCTTTAATTTTTTTGGCTACAAAGAGACAAAAGAAGATATAAAAACGAGTGCCCGAATGGGACGCGAACCACCTTAGGGTATGCGAATCTAATTTATTGCATTTTTTTCTTTGGGATTTTGCAAGTTCGTTAATCAAATAAATTGGGTTAAAATGCTCATTCGCCATCAAAAATCGACTTGGCAACAAAAAGTAGCAAATCGATGAAATGAAACAGAAAAAATCAAAACTTACTTCGGCAGAATAACCAATCAGAATGGAAAAATGCATACTTTTTAAGAGATATATTTTCAAAAAAAAATGAAAAAAAGAACAAAAATTTGTTTTGAAATTTTAGATCAAATTTTCGACTATTCAAAAAGAAGTAACAATAATGATTAATTTATTTGCACACACGGTATTTTAATAAGGTTCTTCAGGGTTAAGCTGTCAGGTAAGCTGTCGGATAAAAAGGGATATACTGTAGATATTTTATAACTTTAGTTAGACAAAGATTGAAACGTGACATAATTTATATTTTGACAGCTTTATGTCTGGCAAATTTTGAGCGGCCTAGAGATGATAATATGATATTATCGTATATTATTTATATCGCTGTATTATTCATTTCTCGCGCAGAGGATATCAGCATCGTATTATCTTCGAATTTTATATAAAATTGTAGGATTCTCAACTCCCTGACGGATACATAGACGAAAAATGTTTAAAAATTTGAATTATTTTCGAATAATTTTTAAGTAGAACTAGGAAATCTTTGAAAAGTGCGGTCTTGACCGCAAATCTCCGGTCACGTATTTAAGTATTGCTTTGTGGTCTGAAACAATTTACCACCGGAAATTGTCAATGTACCAAACGCCCGAAATAAGAAATTCTTAGTAGAAACCAAGGGAGCTTTGAGTCACCCTAATCCGAAAATTAGCCATGAAAATGTCAAAAATATTTATTCTAGAATTCGAGTTATAAATTTGGTATATCACTAAACCAATCAAATATTGGCATTTTCATTTTGATACCCATAATGCGTCAGGTTTAGTTTTATAAAAAGCTGCCACTTTATAAATTTTTAATTCGTTTAAAGTCATAAAAAAGAATCATCCATTAATTTTATATGGAAAAATAAATTGATCGCAATCGCTAAGTTTGAGTTTAATACCCTTTTTATTTCAGAAACCTAAATTTGGTACGAAATCAGTTAAAAAACTAATAATTTTTCCCATTTATGAATTTTCAGTAAAAATTGAAAATTTAGAATTTACTGGTCAAAAATTATTGATGTCAAATTTCAATCTAAAAATTTCATAAAAATTAGAAAATTTCTCTTCACAAAATTTGGTTGTGAATGTCATTTTTAAGTTCTCTTATTTATCGTTCTATTAAATTAAAATTGGCGTTTCCAGCCAAATTTTTTGAACAGAGCAAAATAGTGCTCAGTGAGATCAAAAAAATGGTTTGACGATTTATCGTTTTACTGATTTTTTTAAGGCTCGGAGTTAAAAATAGTAGTGAATGGTACTTGTTTTAAGAAATTGGTTAGAACACCTAGTCTGAGTAGCAGAGTAACCTCGCTCAAGTACGTTGGCCCAACTTTGACAGAAACGTGCTTCTGTGAAGAAGTCTTAAATACTCTAATTATTTTTTCTTGTGAAATTGACAGCCGAATTCAGCAGAGGTTTAGGAATTTGGTTATCGGGTGTCTATTTCTAGATTTAAAAAGTTTTATAACCAAACGGCGTAAACAAAAAAAGTAATTCTTGCTAATGTGATAATATATCATTTTCTGAACCAAAGTGGCTCTCAGGCTGAAGACACGCTTTTAACTACTGAACGTCGGCTTTTGGAAAGAATTTGTCCAATTGCGTCTTGTAAAATCCAACAAAAACATTGGTCCGAATTGGACCATTTTCGAAGTTTTTACTTAAAAAACTTATAATAAACCTCAATTTTTTTTATAAAAAAGGTCCGATTCCGACCAATAAGTTTTTGTAAATTTTTTACTTTGTGTAGCCAATTTGAGTAATCTAAAAACTCAATCCGATGAGTCGTTTCCAAAAGCCGAAATGGTAACGGTGTGGACACCCTATTTATTATAAGGCTTATTATATAAGAGTCATTTTGGTTAAAAAAAAGATATAGACAAAAATGATCGTGTCAGTATAAATAAAAGCGAAATTCCAATGAACAATTTCCTAAGGTGACCAAATAATTCTTTCGAATCGTAATATATTACAAAAATATTAGAATTAAATGCGTTCAGTGAGGTATTAAAAATTAAAAATAATTATATCATATCATATTATAAATGGTTTTAAATTTAGATAATAGCCCCATAAATAATTCAATTTTCATATGTTAAGGGCAAAACCATGCCAATGAAAATTGATTTTTACATTATGTAAATTATTCTGAGTAGTTCTAAAAATGAACCAGTCAAAAGGCTAATCGGTAATGTTTAACACGAATTATATTTTATTTAATTTGTGAGCATATACCATAATATACCAAATTGGTTGACAAATACCCATTAAATAGGTCACGTAGTAAATAATTTAATTTATTTTCAAATTTTGCCAAAAACTAAGAAGTTAATATTTTTATTTCAAGCAAATTTTGAAAGATTATTGAAAATATTTGATGATTTTTTGCAAATATTAATTTCTCGCAAATTCTTGGTGATGAATTCTTGAAAATTATCCAAAGATAGCCAAAAATTAAAAAATGTTTTGCTCAGTAAAATTTCAAATAAACTTTAAGATTTTCCTTTTGAAAATTACTACTGTATTTAAGTCAAATAGTTTGAAACGCCAAGAAAATTGACGTTTGTTTTCGCTGAAAACACAGCTGAAACTTTTTAAAACACGTGACTATTTTGAGGCCGCGTCATTCGCCAAATTTCTAGCCAAATTGGCGCGCGGGTATTCATGCGGAAAAAAATTTGAAACAATTTTTGAAAGTAAATATTTGAAAACGTAATAAAAACACCAAGAACATGTGATTTTTTCGATTTTTGAGTTATTTATTGGAGGTTTTTTATCAAGTTTAGCGATTTGTAGGCAATTTAAGAAGTAGAAAAGTCTATTTGGTAATGTTCGTTTGGCATCATGCTATATGCATTATTTATTTCATTTCCAAATCTTTTGAAAATACGTGTATTCTCTGAATACCTCTTGTGGACAAAAACCAGGTTTAACACTGATACGTAAATAATTAGTACTTCTGCTCAACTGATCAAAAATGTAATATGACACCATACGGTTGCTCCGAGCCAATATTCCTTATGGAACTATTTTGTGCGAATATGGTCCTAATCACTCAAACGAATGTTTTTTCTTCTTTTTTTTAAGGCGCAAGCCATTTTTGCCGCTGCAAAAAAGCATTAAATATTAACACACTTTTCATGATACATATGATAGGATCTTATGGTGATACTTTTTGCGTCTTTCGAAAAATATGTTTTATAACATAAAAAAATCACGCTGATCTAGAGTTTGACGAATAGTATATATAGAGATCGAATTCCGGGCTGAGAAAATCACGTGTAGTTGAATACATATGCACGCATTTTGAAAACGGTTGTCAAATATGACGTCAATTTTTTTTAGGTGAATAGGCAGCCAACCTGCGTATATATTGTATATATAAATATTTATTTTATATATCGTCGATATGACATGCAAAATATGTTTTGAAATAAATGAACTTCGAAATTTAATTTTAAAAAAAAAATATTTTTGGATATAATTAATTTTCGAAATTAAATTTTTTCCAAGAATTTTTTTTGATATTATCGATTTTCGAAAAAAAAATATTGTATTTTTGATTTTAAAAGTTTTTCTGGGAAACTTATTTTTCTTTTTTTTATATAAACTTTATTCACTCTTTAATTTTTTTTTGATATTTTCAAATTATTTGATATTTGGACTATGAAAATAGTTTTGAAACCAAATTTATATGGTTATTTAAAGTAAGTTATTTTTCTGTTGTTTCTATTATATTTACTTATGAGTTTCAAGAATAAATTTAACATTATGTATTTTTTAGACTGCTGAAATTGGGATACAAAATAAAGTTGTTAAAGATAAAACACCGTAAAAAAGACATTTTTCCTCCCTTTTCGGCTGGGTACGTGAATATACAAAGTTTATCGATCGGCTAGCCGGGCCCTGTGTGCATTATAGCGAATGATTAAAAATGATTGGGAAAAGATAGATTACTCTGAGCCCGGGAGCAGCCTCTGGGCAAACGAGACCCACTCCGACATTGAGACGAGATGATCGACGACGACGAAGAAAAAAAGGAAACGATTTCGCCATTCAAAATTGAATTAAAACCGATTACTAATTTAAACAGTCGTTTTTTCACATGTTTCAATAATTTAACAAGGATTTCCAGTGAAATCATCGAAGTTTTTGATATTTTAAAATTGCAAATTCTATGTTTGAAAATCATACATTTTCTAAAAAATAAATCAAAACAAATAAATTCAACGTACCTCTCAAGTTGAGAGTCTCAACGATTTCAAAAATTAGTTTTTAAAAATAGCTACTTAGATTTTCAGATCTAAAATAATCATTTTCAAAAATCATACAGGAATTCAAAATTCTGAACCAAAAATATTTTTTTTTTTAAAAGAAATGATTGAAAATTTATAACAAAAAATATTCAATTTGTGATAGGGACTCGTAGGTTTCTCAGATCTTGAACTACTGCATGATATGTACTGACCCAATTTTCCGAAAAAAATAATTTTGGACGCTCAAGCTGAAAGTTAAATTTCTAGGTCAAAATAAAAATTTTCAAGAAAATAATAATCAGAAATGAAAAAAAAATCAAGAAAACATGTTTTCTCTGTTTCAAGATTCTGGTTAATTAACGGTTCAATTACCATATCCAAAATGCATACTGAGCAAACTTAGGCTTAAGTAGTAGCTTTTAAGTGAGATTTATATTTTTATAAGAAGTACGTGTATCCATCATCTTTGACTTTTACCTTCCGATAAGTTCCACTTTCAAGTATTATTTTTAAAATCAAAATCTCCTTAATAATTAACCATATTTTTAAAACATTTAAAAAAACTCTAACCTAGCGCATTAGCTATGGTTTATAATAGTTCTTTGCAACCACTAAATTGAAGTGTTTACTTGAGAGGTTTCTCAAGATAAGAAAAACCATTTTTTTACCAAAATAAGTTTTTTCATATTAGAAAATGTTTTATGAGCATAAGAAAACAGATATGGTTATAAAAAAGCGATTACTTTACTTATTTAATTCAGAGAGTATAATAATAGGCCGGTCTCTAAAGGCCCTGAAAAACATTTTAGCTAAAAAGTTTGGAATATATTCTGTCTAGTCTAATAAAAATGCGGTTAATTGACGTCAGCCATTAATTTGACTTATTTTTTTTATTCATTAAAATGATATAACGATGGGCAAATTCTTCTAAAATTACTGGTTCTTGGTCGTATATTTTATACCTTTTTCGAAATTATTACAGCGTGTCACATTTTTGCTCCAGATGTTAGTTTGTTGCTGAGACTATCCTGAGCCAATCAAAACCGTGAAATTTGAAAAAGACGTTAAACAAAATTTAAAGCTCATATACCAATCATAGGTGTCAATCAGGTTTCAACAAAAAAGTAAAATCGGGGCGAAAATTAGACAAACTGTATTATCAAACAGTATTTTATTGAAATGTAATATTTTGAGATATTTTATATTCAGTTAATTAGCGCATGGCAATAAAGTGATTAAATTTTCGACAAAAAGTGCTAAATTCGGTCCAACTTCTCAGAAAGTCAAAGTTTTCTGTTTTACATTTGAAACATGAAAATGAGATTAATTTAATTACGAAGCGACACCCTTAATGCCTTGATTTTGCATCTGGTTAAGAACACGCTGTTGAGCCCGCAGTACACTGAATTTAACATCCCACAGTCACAATTTAACCCCAAAAGCTCATTAAAACCGCGTAATTTCAAAATGAATACTGTTTCACCAAAACTATGTTTTTAGGTCACAAAGTTACGCAATGGAAAAGCTGACCTTGCGGATTTTTTATAATTTTTTTTTGGAAATGACACAAATTTTATTTTAAAATTTGAAAAGTTCAAAAAAATAATTTGTTTGTTTTCTCCAAAGTTACATTAAGAACAAATGTAGGCAGCATTTTTTTAGTCAAACAGATCAAATTTAGTTGTTTACCAAAAAACATTATATTTTAGACATTTTTTCGGAATTTATCAAACATCATTTAAAAATTTCAGAATTTTTTAAAAAAAATCCATCATTCTATTTCGGAAAAATACATTTGGAATAGAGTTAAGGCAGTATTTTTTTAAAATTTGGTCAATATCATAAAAATAAGCTTTTTTACCAAAAAAATTTATTTTTGGAAATTAAGGGAATGTTATTTCGAAATTTTTCAAAAAGTTCTTTGAAATGCAATATTCTATTTGTCCAAAATTGCATTTGGAATAGATTGTAGGCAGTTTTTTAAGGTTTGCTAAATCAGATCAAATTTACCTGTTATCCAAAAAATCAATCTTTACTTCATAGAAACCCTAATTAATATAATTTCAAAAAGCTTAGAATTATCTTCAAAAAACTTAATTTTTCGGCAAATAAGATTTAAATTTCCATATGGTGCATTTTAAGCAGACATTTTCGGCTGAAATATAGCCTTTTTTATATAGGCCATGATCCCCCTTCGAAGAATTAGATTGATCGATACCAAAGCATATTTTTATCATCATTTCAATAATCGATGTCGGACAAAAAAAATAATCGTCCGTTCTAAGATAGGCAATAAAAAACCTTCTAATAACCCTTAATTTCAAAGCTAAGACGACCCTCAAAATTCCCTAAGGCTTGAACTTTCAACTTTGGAGCATATCAAAATATAATTATCGGCTTAATTTTTCTTATTAAAGCCTTGTTAACCATTTTAATTTATAAAGTTTTCTTTATAAAAATGAGATAGAAAACTATTTTTGCTGTTCGCATAGTTCATTTTCTGCCTGACAACCATTGCGATCTACAAAATATAAATAGACTAATTCTACGTAGAAATCGTCTTTTTCGCCTCATTAATAAATTCACATTTTTAGTAATGTGCATATTTAAAGCATATTAAAGCATAAAGTTATTTAGCACATGGCTAGAAACAGCTGAAGTGCCTAATTTTTACTTAATTTTTCGGTTGAATAATAAAAAAAAATTTCTGTTATTTTGCGTTAATTTATTCAAAATGACATATTGTTTTCATATAAAATATAACAATTTTTATCACAATTGTTTCGAGTTTTTCCATTTATTGAGAAATTTTTACTCTATTATTTTGTTAATTTTAATATCATTTATATTAATAATAATATAAATATTGTTAAAAATATTTCTTCATTTTTAATTGTTGCGAACGTTTCGTATATCATTATCAAGCAAAAATTTAACATATAGTTTTTCTTAGAAACACAGAGTCAGAAAACAGTCGAACTAGAAATTGCAAAAAACTTTAACATGGGCCGTAAATAAAGAAAAAAAAATTTAAAGCCCGACTTTCAAAAAGCTTAAAAATACTTCTGGGTATTTGTTTGGATGTTTAACTTAGGTCTTAACATACGTATTATATGCCTCAGACCGAAGTCGATCATAAATATTCCGGAAGTTTTTTTGTACGATAGAGTAGTGTGAGTTATAAAACTCAGTTTCTTTTTGTAATTCGGTTAGTTTAAAAGGGTAAAGGGAGTTTTTGGTATTCAGCCATAAACTCTTTTTTTCTAGTTTTATAAAGTTCACGATTTGCAAATGTGTTCTAAGATTCCTAAGGATCGACAAGGCTGTTTATGTTCTTGAGCTCTTACTTTGAGCATTCTACCTTCTTCTGAGCATTGTTAATATTATCATTATTATATAATTTTGTACCGTTAGACTTATTTTTGGTCCAAATTTACGTTTTTGGCTGAAAACAGACAAAAAACGTTTATTGGCTTATAACTTATAAGTAAGTTATAAGTAATTGAATTTGTTTAACACCTACCGTTTCCGCAAAAACGTAGGTCTGGACCCAAAATAAGACATGCAGTATAATATTATGATTTTATACAATATCATGTAGAATCTACATTGTAGATATACTTTTAAATAATTTCATATCAGATTATTGAATTGTTTATAACATTGGTTTAATTTTTTTGATTTGCTAAGAAATTTTTAAAATTATGAAATTTCAGGACTCAATTTCAAAATTATCTTACACCCGACACCAAATATCCAAGTTATCTATTAAAATCATGTTAAAAATATTTTAGACGCCCGCTACATGTTTTTTTTAGAAATTATGTAATTATTATAAACCATACATTTCACATCTGTATTTAATTAAGATATATTAATTCTGTAAACTGCCCGAAAACATATGTACGTAGAATACCGTAAAACATTCTAATGTGGTTTAATCATGATTAAAATAGTTAAGATCTTTGAATTCCAATTTTTTTCGCCACAACGAGATTATGAAATATGTGAGTTTTGTTTTAATAAAAGTGCTGACCAAGTCCATTATGGGCTTTGTGGTTGATCTCTTATAATACTTGGATTTATATTTTTGATTATAAAATGAATCAAAAGAGTTCAGACGAGAAAAAAACTTTTTTTAAGATACAAATGTACGAAGAAAATATGTCAAGCTGGAATTGCTTCATAATTCTGTTAATTACAATCTCGATCGATAATTTGAGTTTCGAGTAAAAATGATCTTTAATTAATTAAATAGAAAATTAGACATTTTAAGCATATAAAAGAAACTTATTTCATCACTTTGCACCGAGTTTGGTTTTGCATTAGAAAAAATGCATTTGTTAACAAATTCGACTTATTTGAGATTATTTAAAAAAATAGTTTTGTCCTTCTCTAGACTTTGAAATATCACACTTTGGTTAGAATGCGTAGCCACAACGTTAAAATCACACGTTAAAAGGAGTAGTGGCTACGCATTCTAACCAAAGTGTGATAAAGGGATAGAACAAGAAATGTCGGAAGTAGTTTTTCGAATTCTACGACTATTCTTGAAAAATAATTATTCATATTTTCGACTGTAACATTTAAAATAAAATGTTGAGAGTACTTTGTTTTGCTTTTAGAAATAAAATTGAAAAGAATAATTTCTATCTATGGAACGTTCAATTTTATATGAAATGTTGAGAGTACAGTATGTTCCATTTTCCCACAGATTGGAAAACGTAAAATTTTGACACTTTGCTTTTGATTGGCTTAGAAGTGATTTTTAAAGTTGATTAAAAAATATCATCACAATATAATTCATGGCCGACCAATAAAAACGGGGGTATCAAAATTTTACTATCTTGAATTTGTGTGAAAAATAACACTGAAGCTTAAAATTTCAAATCTAACGCTAAGAGTAGTTTTTTGTTTTTTTTTGTCAGATTATAAAATTTAGAAATAAAGAAAAAATATAATTATGGTCCATAATTTATGGAGTATGCAAAATATTTATTCTAAGTTTGCCATTAAACGCCTCCGGCATGCCACATTGTATATGTTTTCCCTCAAGGGGATTTAAAGGGGTTGATACTATTATTTTACTTTTGTGTGAAAATATCGAATAACGAATAAACAGTGCGGCAAAGCGTTGAACTCATATTCTTCGATTAATTATCTTTCCCCTTGGGGAGGTGGGGGCATAGCCCAATCATCTTATTAATTTAATCCCCTTTACAAATATTTGACCCGGGCTACAGCAAAAAAAAGGCAAAAGACCGGGAATTTGGCAGAGCTAAAATGAGAAATCGGACTTTAGAGACACTCAAAAGAGAAATAATTTAACAAATCTGCGCCCCGGTTAACCGTACCGCGCGGTTTAAGGGGCAAACCAATCAGCTTCAACCTCTCCCGCCGCCCACACAAATTTAAATGTCGTGGCATTTTGTCGAGCGATGGCTGCAGAAGGTTAACCAACACTCTACCCTTATCGGCAAATTTTGGTTGACGTTTTTGATCATCTTTAGAATTGTTGTAGTGTCCTCGGTGGGGGATAGGGTTTATTCAGATGAACAATCAGAATTTAAATGCAACACACTTCAGGTAAATAAATGCCTAATTTTGAAAAAAAAAATTTATACCAAAAATGTGCCATTTTCCAAATTATTAAGCTTAGTTAAAATGTCAAATAATTTTTATCTAATTTAACCAAAAATAATGCTTATTTTTGATAACTGATAATTATTTTTCAACTTTTTTGCTATCTGAATCATAAACGTAAGTTGAAATTTGAGCCGACTTTGTTGACTCAATTTTTTATAGAATTTTGTAATATGGTCCTTATAATTTCCAAAATAATAAGGCTTAGCTTAAAAATGCCACTTTTTAAATAATTTTAGTTATACCGAAAATAATGCTTATTTTTGATAACTGATCATTATTATTTCAATTTTTTTTTTGAAATCTGAATCATAAACGTAAGTTGAAATCTGAGCCTACTTTGTTGACTCAGATTAATGAAACTTTGTGATATGATCCTTATAAACTGCAAATTGAAATGTTTACACTTTTAAAAAACATACTTGAAAAATACGGTATCCATACGAAAATGTAAAAAAATGTTTGCCTAAATTTTGAGTTTTTGATTAAAACGTTAAGATGATGTAGTATTGACTCGTAGCGTTGCAAAGTGGTCGCTGGCCACCAAAATGCGTTTTTTCTGTCTTATTTAACTATAATTCTAGAAAAAAAAATTTAAGGCGACGCTACGAGTCAATAATTTTAAAAATCTGAGATCAAAAATTCAAACAGCAATTATTTATTTAATATTGATAATTATAATTTATTATTAATCATTTTAATTCAATATCAATAATTAAATGATTGAAAATGGTTAATCAAATGATTTGATTCAAATAACATTATTTATTGGAAATTATCTCGAATATTAACCTTTTTTATGAATAATTTAACAAATCTTCAAAGAATATACAATATATTCTCAGCCAGAATTGAATTGATAAATATGAAATATTTGGCTCAATTCGTGAAATTAATAATCTAAATCCTTGGAACTATCAAATTTAAGTTTTAATTTTCAGATTGATATTATAAATTTCGGAATAAATATTATGAATTAAGGAGTTTAAATGATAAACTCTTGAGGTCTGGAAATTCCCGATAAAAAAAATACTGAAAAGGCGTTCCCGAGTAAAATATCCCTAAAAAGTGGGATTTCCGATATAATTTTGAAATTTATAGTATTAGTTTTGCTATTCACCATTATACAGTATGTCTTATTTTTTATCCAAATCTACGTGGTTGCCTAAAAATGTTCTTTTCGACAATCAAAACATTTGAATCAAATAACACGTAGGTTTTTTCAAAAATGGAAATGCACATTGGCCAATAATCAAAGTCCGTCTGTTTTAGCAATCACCGTATATTTTCACAATAATTAGACATACTGTATAGGATGAATTTTGTCATATATCAAAAATCTGGACATTTTATAATATAAATTCAGATTGGATGTACGAATGTCTGTTTCAATATGTTTTCCCCAATTTCGCATATTCGATTTTGGAGTTTTCAAATTATTTTGGTATGTACTCCATCAATCGTCTTCATGGTTTACAGGTAAATGCTAGCCAACCCAAGTTTTTAAAATTAAGAGGTAGCACTTAAAGTGGGTTTGAATTAACGGGGTTTATAATAAATTAACGCTAACCAATTCCCTCCTTAAGTGCTCACAAAGTCAAAGGAAACGAAGGAGGAAAAGGTGGAAAGAAAGAAAAGGCACCAAAAGAGGAGGCCTCACCGGTAAGATACAGTACTTAATGCACGCTGTGAAAAAGAAGTTTTTGTCAATTCATATAAGGAATTTTGAAATAACATATTGCATGTCATCAATAATAGCATCAAAAACGTCGTTCAATATCAAAAAGTTGGGATTAAGCGCAAAATTTGAGATAAATAGCGCTAAAAAGTCATTTGAAAGATTTCAAAATGTACTTTATTTTCGAAAAGTTGCGTTTTGCGCCAAATTTGAATTAAATGGCGCCAAAGGGCCATGTGAACGATTCAAAGTGTCGTTTTTTTCAAAAAGCTGCGATTTAGCGCCAAATTTGTAATAAATGGCACCAAAATGTCGCGTGAAAGATTTCAAAAATGTTTAAATTTTTGATTTGGCGCCAAATTTGTAAATATGGTGCCAAAAAGTCAAATGCAAAATTTAAGAAATGTTCTTTGCACTTTCTATGAAAAAAGGCTCAGAAAGCTGAGTTTATCATTTTCATTTCATTTGTGTAGGTGTACCAAGGTGTATCATGTCATTGGCTCCTACGATATTTAACCCGCGCACCTCAATCCTGTGTAGGTGGTGGTCTTTCACAGCACAAATGCAAAAACTTCTTGCACAAAATTTTTAGCCCCTCGGGAGCTCTGCGAATTCATTAAATTAATCGAGTTTTAACAAGAGAACGAAACAAAAGATTTGTTTTAATTTATCAGTTCCCCATGTTTCACTTGTAATACATTTTTCGCTACTTTGCACTGACCTTGAAAATGATCTAATAAAAAATCGATAAAAATTACTTTTTTTTGCTCCCTCGGCTGATTTTGTGTCTGCGAGCTTTATTAACCCTCTGGCTAAGTGGTTTGATACGGGATCAAACGAACAAAAATGCTAAAACTACATTCCGGTTCTAAACTTAAGGGGGTACCTTGTTCTTGGTCGAAAGGGCCTAGTAACTACTGAGAAGAATGCAGATAGTCACAAATCACCTCCTAAAAAATCTTTGATCCTATCATACAGGGTAATTTTGCAAAACTGAGGCCTAACTCATAAAATTCTTTTTTGAACAAAAAATTTCAGGCTTGTGAAAACCAATTTTTTCTCATGTCGATAAAAAATTATTAAGGGAGTTCAAGGCATAAAATATATATATAATCTTATTTTGTTTCACTAACCACATGCTTGTCATAAATGTTTCAAACAGAAAAATATTTGAAAAAATCTTCACTAATCCACCAATCAAATTCCCGGTTTTCTCTTTTTTTTTCTCTTAAAAGGTCGAACTTTAAGCAATAAGTGATTTTAGTCAAAAGACCGAATGGCCAATTTGCTGTTATTACAAGATAAACTTGGTGAAGATTTCAAATCTAAGAGGACGCGGCGGGCTTCTAAGGCCCTCACGGGAAAATTCGCGAGCGGGAACGGGGACAGTCCCGGGAAAGACGCCCACACGTTGACCAAATTTGCATATAAGGAAGATGATGACAAACAGGTAAATGTCTATGAGAAAAATAGGCATTTGATTGGTCGAGAGCAAAGTTGATCTTTTTAGTTCAAGCCAAAAAAAGGATTACTGACTTAATGGAAAATATATTATATTTTCATCCCTCCCTATGGCCTAATAAATTTAGTTAATTATTTTTTTTCATCTCAAGATTACTTTTTTTGGATCAAATGAGATTTTTCATATACATCCGAGTTTGGGTTCCAAAATTTGGTAGTATAGTACGCGACTATATCGATCATGATGCCCGAGTAACTTAAATATCTTATTCCCTATTATTTTAAAATGCAAATGAGTGATTTAAGTTACTCGGGCATTATGATGGATATAATATAATATCAATTTGAGGTCACATTTGGATTCTTTTAATATCTATAATTAATTCAATATTTATACAAAAATAAAATTCTAGAATTCAAATTCGTGTGAAATAAAACCATTGAAAATCGTCGTTTACCGATCATTATTGGGTTCTGAATTAATTTTTATGATTTTTTTTTCAAATTTTGAGATATGAACACCATATCCCCTATTCATACTTTTGTGAATATCCCGGCCCTGATTAGGAAACGTAGTGTATTTTTAAGTAGTAGGGCCGGGATATTCACAAAAGTGTGAATAGGGGATATCCTCTTGATTGTCCTTTTAAGAAATAAGTTGGTAATTAAGCTACTTTCTAGCATTATCTGTACTTTATCTTATCTTTTTTATCAAACCCAAAAAACCTGGGTTGGAGGTTTAAACATTTTATCGGATAACAAAAGAGCTTGAGGAGTGGATTTTGATCATTTTTTTTATTTTACTTTTTTGTTTTATTTTTTCGATTGATGATTTAAATTGATCGGAGCTCAAAGACAGCTCAATATTAATACTTCATACATTCACAAACCAGTAGATAGCCACTGACAGGCCAGAAATCGATATGGTCACCCGAATTACTGTTATATTCACCTTACACAAATAACGACAAAGAATGTGTTTTTTCTCTTGATTTTATATGGATGCAAAATGTGTATACTGTTTATTTTGGCTAAAATAAATCGACTTTTTGTTGCTACGAATGATTAAAATTTGATTTTAATTTGATTTTTTATTATTTTTTAATTTATGTGATTTTATTGATAGACTGATTAAATTATTTTATTTAGGCATTTTTTCAACATTTTGCCATTTATACGATGTCCGTGGTCCTCAGAGCTGCAATCGAATGTGCTTTTTTACTCCTTCAATATCGACTATTTGGCTTCAGAGTACCAGAATTGTACAAATGTCGAGTAAGTTATTTCCGCATAAATTTGAAATTAAAAAATTGCGCAAAATTCGATAATCAAAAATTGCGCTAAATTAAAAAAAAACACTTTTAAATCCCGCCAAAATTTGGAAGTTTAAAAATGCGCCTAGTTTAAATAGTAAAATGTGATTTGAAACGCAAAATTTTAAGGTCGATCCTTGCCCGAACACTGTAGATTGTTACTCTTCCCGCCCGACGGAAAAGACGATATTTATTCATTTTATGTTTGGAATTACTTTACTTTCAATGTTTTTAAATTTCACTGAATTGATATATCTCGCATGGCATTGGATTGCCAGACGACACAGAAAGCTACGTGATAGGCAGAGGATTGCAAAACTTCAGGAAAAGGCCATATTTTGAATTGTTGAAAAAAATATTTTTCCGAAAATATAATATTTCTTTGAAAAAAATGAAATATGATCCCTTTTAAGCAAATGAATTTCCCATTCACTGAAGTTGATTTTGCTGGAGAGGACCCCTCCGCACCGATCATACCATCAGTCAATGGCGCTAATGTTAATAGAAGTACGAGTAAAATTAAAAAGGTCGGACTGGACACATCTCAGGTCACCAACAGCAAGGTTGGGGTCAAAATTGATGATCTGGTGTCAAATTTTGTACTATATGATCAGGGTTTCGAAAGATGAAATTTTGGAGTATTAAATAAGACTTTTTACGGGAAAAATTGAAAAAAATAATTGAATAAATAATAACAATGAAAAAGGGAGAATTTTGTGGAAATTTTTTTTCATGTTTGAATTGCCAATTTTTGATAGTGGTAAATCTGGTTCGAATTTTTCAAAAATTTTCAAATTTGTTTATAATCTAGCGTTTTATACTGCGAGCACAGTCCAGAACAATTTTGGGTCAAACATTGAAATAATAGAGCTAGAGAGCTGTAATTATAACTCAAATTTTCAGCATAAACAGTCGCATCTACTGTTTAAATTTGAACGATATGCATAGGTTATCGTCTAAAAAAGAAAAACGACACTGAAACGTCCGCTTAGACGGCTCATTTTAAACCACTGATTTACACTAAGACTTCTGATTCTCCCGGTCCGAACCCTGATTATGACCAATATTGAATTAAATTTACAATTTTGACCCTTTTTTACTGAAGCAATCTGTGACGGTTCAAAAAAAGTTGGAGGGTAAAAGGGTTATTTTGGACGAAGATAGGAGGAAAATGGTCGGCGACGATTACGTTTAACTCTCACATGACTGACAGTAACGCCTACAGACACTTGCATTACGTAACAAAGTTCGATGCCTGCTAATTTGCGACTAGAAATCTACTGCAAGATCTACTCCTACCTCGAGTCCCTATCAAAAAATTTGTGTATTTTAACCGGGTGAATTTACCGGTATTTTATGCCTAATTTCGGGACCGGTGATTGGTCCATTCCTCAACTATCTTTTCACTGCCTTTCTGTATTGATAAATTCGCCAGGTTTGAGGGGGCACATCAGTGTAAATCACCTCCTCTTTAGGGGGTGGAAAGTAATCCGTCGAAAATTTAAGTCGTCAAAAAAAACTAATTTCGATTTTTGAAATATTAAGCTAAATTTTCAAAAAAAATTTCATGTGAAAATTTTATTAAATTCCTAATATTTGATCAGTTCAGGTCTAAATTCACTAAATTTAGACCTAGAAAAAACTCATTTTTTATTAAAGTAGTGCCATTAATTTCAAAAATTTCAAGAGTAACGAAATAATACCGAATTTTTGTACTTTCCATACAACAATAATCAGTGAAATTAGTCAAAATGGCGCTGATTGGCTGATAATGCCCACACTTTTCTCTTATTATTGTACTGAAATTTTCTGCTGAAACGATCAATCGGATAAATAATTTGAAATAATTGTCTTTATATTTCAAAAATTGAAATTTTTGATTTTTTGGCGTATAACATTTCCGACGTATTAATATTCTCTCCTTTTTAAGGCAGCTCCAAAGAGCTTTTGTTCCAAAAAAAACTCGTGTACTTTTCCAACGCCGTATGATCAAGTCTAATAGTTTTAACAATCTTAGTGCTACCAATTAGATTTTTTAAAATTTCTTGAATTTTTTTGTTTTTGCGAAAAAATTAGCTTATCTATCTTACGCCGAATTTATAGTTTGGAAAATTCTGCATGCTTAAATTAAATAATAAATTATAAATCGGCAACCACATCGGGCGAAAAAGACCCTCAGTTTTTTGAGAAACCATTATTTTTAGAACAGCATAACTATATTGTGCCTGATAGAATATAATAATTATTAAAAATTTCTCAAAAACTATATAATTGTGATTCTATCAATCATCGGGGCTAACCCTAAACAACCCCAATTAAAAAAAATACCAGGAAATACCGACCTAAATTTTATGATGAAAGAATAAAAACTTCTAAAATTCCAATTGGTTCAATTATATTTACCGGTATTAAACCGGTTGGCAATATTTTAACCAGACCCGGTCAATTATCAAAATTTCTAGATTCTTCCTTCATCGAAAATAGTTTTAGAGTTTTCATTCAATATCTCAAACGAAGTAACTTATTGTATAATAATACAGAAATAAAAAAATAATAATTTACCAAAAAATCGTGTCATATTAGCAGCTTAGAATTAACCCACGCTGTGTTTTGAAACACAGAGATTAAAAATTATTAGAAGATGAGTGAATTTGGCTGAACCAGGTTAAAGTAAAAAAAATGAAAATAGGCGTAGAAAAATTTATTTTTAACATAATTTAAAAATAAAAATTATTATAAAATTAATTTTCCAGGGGTTTGTGAGCATGAAATTTTTTTTAACAAATTTTTTTCATCAGTTTATCGACTCTAAAATTAATTTCAACTTTCATTCTTCTTGGAAAATTAGAGTATTCTCAAATTAAACTATTAATCAAAGAAAATTCATTATTTTGCGAACTGTGTTTCAAAACACTGATGCGCAGGTAAGTTATGAAACATTGTGACAGAAAGAACAATCTCAGAATTTTTTTTCGAAAATTCGTGAAAATTTCCTTTTTTAACTTGGAATATTTATATACGGTACATAAATAGCGTATTTGCGTCAACTTTTATTATAATAGTATTATCTTTTCTCTTGGATCATTTATTTTTGACTACGGTTTTCCAGGGCAATAATGTGAATTTCTAAATCCGAAATTGAACTTTGAATTGAAAATCAATTTTTTTGCAAAAAACAATTAACAAGATAATCATATTATTATAATAATCTATTATTCAGAATAATTTATTCTATTATTTACTATTCATAAATCGGAACATATATTTACAATAAATTGAAAGATCGATCAAAAAAGATTGCGGGAGAACAAATTGGACAAAACATTAATTAATAACAATTGGTTATTTTGAAAAGCGAAACGTTGCAATTAAAATCACTTTTTTTTTTCTACTTAAAATCCAGCGTTTTAATTTTGATGAAAACATTTCGAACGATTATCAACCATTGACCAAGAAAACAAAAACTCGCAATTTGTTTCGGAATTTAATATCGTTAAAAAGCTGTTGCGTCTTGCTTCTTGATTGAGATTCAGTGAAAATACAGTATGTTAATTAATTTATCGAGAACAACAGTCTCGAATGAAAAATAAGAAACGGGCACATGATTGGTCAATTCATTTTTAGGTGCGCGCTTATTGGCTACCCATAACATAAATTTCGCCAACTTTCCTTGCTTTTCTCGAACAAAAATTTACAAACAGTAGTTCATAACATTTTTATCAAAAAATACTGCAACTAGGATGCATTAGAAATGCAGTTGATAAGACCCTTATCACCCCAAGAATATATAGAAAAATATATTTCTAATTTTAGTCCTAGAGCTATACATGTTACGCATAAGCTTATTACTCGACCTTTTTTCCGCCCTTAAATTTCACCTCTAAACTGCCCTGTCTAGCTCTGCATAAGCCTGTTAAGTTGAAAAAGGTTAAAAAAATTCAAAAAAAACATACCAAAATTCCGGCTCTTTTGTCATCCCAGCTGAAAACTTTTGGAGAGTAGAAATTTGCTTCTTCAAATAAAATTTCGGCTTGTTCCAAATAGTAATAATCATTTGTAGCTTTGTATATCCAAATTGCACCCCAGATTAATTCGTCCATGTACCCTGTTTCAGGCTAGGGGTTAAATTATGGTTAAACACGAGCGATAAGCCAATTTTGATCCGTAATTACTGGTCAAAATTTTTGCAAAAGCCACAAAATGTCCATTCCAAGATTTTGACCAGTTAAAACGTAATCGAAATTCTGGTGAGATTTAACCCACAGACAACCGTGCGGCATTCGATGGGCTAAATTTCGTGGAAAAATCATAAATAATATTTATGAATAAGCAGGTTTTAATATTTTTAGTTCTTAATGTTTAGAGCTTTTGAGCTCCCATTAAGCCCTATTAAACCCAGTTTTGGAATTTAATATTTTAAATCTAAGACTGCAGAATGTACAAAAGTGTCCATGGTCAGATTAGATATATTATAAGCGGATTTTTTTAAAAGCGGGTTTTTTTGTTCACTTACATGTTCTTCCAAATAACTAGTGTCATTCAAAAGGGTGGGCTTAAATAAATAAAATAAAATATTTTTAAGAGGGTAGTTGTCGTTTTAAAATTTTGAATACAAATATATGGGGTTAATTGCTGGCCTTGCGTATAATTTCTAAAATAAATATAGCGAAAATGGTATTTTTAACCACAGTAAAAAACACGTTGTCGGTTTCACTAATTATCGACACGATCTGTTATCATTCCGATTTTGACCTTTTGTCTACCTAGTAAACAAGAAGTTTTTTTTCATTCGGAAATTTCTTATGGAAGTGTATTGTTACATAAGTATAAATTACGTGTTTATAATTATGCTAAAACAAAAAATACAGTTATTAGCCTGAGTTTTTTTAAATTGTCGATTTTTTTTCTTCTGGTGGCCAGACAGTAAAAATTTTCTATCTTTTGGCTAAGATTTTGTCTTGACAAATTAAAAAACTCAGGCTGTAGTGATTAAATTTTTATTTTAAAATAATAGCCCTTGTTTTGAAAATGGTAGCAAGAAAACCGCATTTGAATTGAAGTTAATGCCTGTACGGACAAAGTGACATTATATTTATGGAATTTTCTGGGTTGGAAGTAAAAGGCAAAAATAGTAACAGGTCAAAAAATCGATATTGAATATCTTTCTTAATATTGTAAAAAACGGAAAATTCCATTGCGAAAATTTAGAAAATTCATATCAGCAGTTTTTCAAAAGCAAATTTTTCTTTATTTTCAAAAAATTGAAATTTTCGATTTTTAGGCCATTTACTGCCAACCCTATTTTCTCTGATTTCTAGCACAATTGAAATTTTCTTTCTTTAAAAAATTATTTTAATATCAGGGGCTATTATCTCGAATTTCAAATTAGTTAAACTAATTCCAAATTGGAAAACAAAATTTCTTGGTATCAAATTAAGAAGACTGATTCTCAAATTTGGACAAGTTATCCTAATCGTAAATTCCTTAAAAACAGAATAATTTACAATTTAATCGCGGTCAAAGCAAACAACTCAAAAAATTTCACTTTTTATATGACGTTAAAGATAAATTTTGAAATTTACACTCGCTCAATAATCAAAAGAGAGTATTTTTAAAGCAGACTGAATTTAAACAGACAAGTGAAAATCGGCTGCATTTTCGGTTAAAGTAAAAATACCGAATGACTTTCAAGTAGCGTCAAGCCTTTAGGTGATTCGAAACTATGTTTTTATAGAATAACTTAGTTTCACAATCAAAATGATCAATAAAAGTTAACTTTGATTTTTTTTTAAAATATGGCCTCAAATCACCTCAAGTCTCGACGCTATTTAAAGCTCACGCAGTAATAACAAACCTTTTTATTTAAGATAAAAACGTTAATTTTTTATGTTTTTTTATTTTTGATTAGGTTGTCCGTTTAACGTCACTCTGATGGACACAATTTCAAATCGAGAAATTTAAGGAGGGGGGGGGTTTCAAGATTCAAATTTACCTTGTATTTTTCACCAGTTTCGATATGATCAGAATAGCTTCCTTGATAAGTGAGCGCAAATTCCCATAAATCTCGTGCATGTTGGAGGCATTTTGCAGCATAGGTTTCATCTAAAAACACGATTGGTTAACAGATAAAGGCCAGTTTTAAAGACAAAAAACATTTAAAAATAGGTTTCCATATTGATTGTTGGTGAGATTACGGTTGAAAACTACACGGGAAAAAAGCCAATTTCCAACGAAAAAAATGACATTTTGAAATCATTCGAAAAAATCTTAAAACCATCCTAATTATGCTGCGGAAAGATTATGCGGATTTTTGAAAAAACGTCACCGTTTCTTATTTATTTGAAAAGAGTGCGCTGATATTTTGGGCGAAAATACTGAAATTCTTTAATTTTATTGTTGGATATTATGCACTGAAGTGACTACACAAACGCAGGTCGTCATAATTCCTACTGTTTCTTTATTATGTTCATAAATATCCCACCAAGATTTTCAAGAATGAGTATTATGAAAATGCATATATCACGTTTGAATATCAAAGATTGGTATCACTACTAGTGATTCACTAGGCCTCTACTTTCGTGTTCGCGTTCGACCTCCTTTTGACCAATGACGTACCGGATTTCAATTATTTGACCAATAAGAGCTTCGAAAATAAGTTCAACCACTAACGCGAAAATAAAGGCATAGTGATGCTCTTTTAGGATAAACAAGCCTAGATGTAACAAGCCTAGAAAAAGGATCGGGTTTGGGCTATTTTCCAACCCCTTCTTTTACTTTTTTTAATTTGAAGCATTTTGATTATTTTTAAGGGTGAAGAAATATATTAAGTGGCCGTCTCTTAGGGTCAGTGAGTCATCTTGTGCAAAATAGGGCAAAATTTGACCAATAAGCGCGCTTGATATCTCTTATTATGAAATAAAAAAAATCTTTCTTAAAAAGAATGTAATAAACGCGCCAAAAAATACGATTTGATTTCGCATGTCGATTATGGTGCAAAAAATTAAAAAAACATCAAATTAAGTCAAAAGAGCATGATTTTTTGAACTTTATCAAAATGCTAAAAAAATGAGACCCAGTCATTGTTTGGTGAGATAACCTTTTTGAGAAAGACCTTCTTTTTAAAAAGTCAGTTCACCTCAACTGCATTGTATGTGTTGTACAATAATTATGAATCCGATACGCAAATTTTTTACGGCCTATAAATATTTCCAAAAAAAATAAAATACCTTGTGGTGAAACTGGTCAATTAAAAATAAAAAAAATGGGCTCGTATATTATATTTATGGAGGATTTTAAATGAACAATTCACATTAAAAGTTCAAACAAAAATGGTAAACCTTGTAAACAAGATCAAGAAAAAAAACATCTGTGTTTTTTAGAAGAATGAAAAAAAACATTTGTGGTTTACAATTTAACACTAACGGTAAGAGTATAATTCCACCTGCTTCGTTATGTTTAGAAACACAGAAAACAAAAACTTTATGGAGAATCCTTATTGGGGATGTCTTTTTGTCCCAGTAGATTATAATAACAGAACCCAAAACGTCATACTTTCAAGATCGAGCGTGAAAAATTATTTTTTTCCACTCATTATTGACATGCTTCAAAAGCAAATTAATTTGATAAAAGATTAAGCGGGGAATAGCGGGAAAATTTGCGCGCCTGTAATTTGTTGCTCCTTTTTACATTATTCTCCTCGCCTCACTTTGATGACGCACCTTTTTCACCAATGGAGCTCACGGAGTGTATTGTTTTAATTCGACGAGTGAAATTTTCTAGAGTCTCAATTTTCAACTTATTTTTTGGTAGAAAATTTATTTAAGTCTTGCTATCATAAATATTTCTTAAATTCCTCATTTTCTCTGGTAACAAAAACAAAACAAATCCATTTTTAATTTATAAAGAATTATCTAATAAATCAGTTTTCTACTCTCAGTTCAATTTCACATAAACAATGTGATATTCTCGAATTTCGTAATTTTCCTAAAAAGACGATTGTTATTTTCGTGATCTTGTTTAGAAGTTTTTTTCATATTGACTTCAAACTAGTACAAAAAAATATTGGGACTCGATTAATTTTCGCTGATAAAAATAATTAACTCGTAGACTCACTTTCAGCCAACTTGTTGCCATACAACCTTAAATCGCACGTTACGACTCTTAATCATTAATGACAAGATCATTTCCAAAGTTATCGATAAACTTTGAAACTAAATGAGGTTTGTGCTTTTTGAAAATTTGTACTGTATAACAGTACTTATTTTTTGCAAATTTTTTTGATCACCACAAAAAGCCTTTGAGCCTAATCCTAAGAAAATTATACGACTTTCATTCCATTACAGCACAGGCCTAAAATCATTAGGTCGAGGGAGAGTGACCTGACTGGACTTATGTCAAACATTTATTCGACTCACTACTGTGAGTCACAAGTTCCCAAAAAAATTTTCTAGACTATTTTTTCAAAATATACAGTATGTCACGTTTTTGCTTTGTTTTTTCAAATTTGCATAAATATGAATTCCACCGTTTTGATTGGTTTAAATCTGGAAAAGACGTAGGTATTTGCCAAAATTGATCGTTCTCAATGGCGGATAGCAAGTTATGCAAATTGGAAAAAAGAAAGAAAAAACGTGACATACTGTATTTAATTTTTCTGCACGAATAATACATAAATTATGTAACATAATGATGATTTACTAGAAAATTATTATAAAAATATAATTTTTTTATTCATAGAGAAGACGAAAATTATTTGAAATTTATTATGACCTAGTTGATGTATAATTAATTTTTTTTTGTATTTGGGTTGCGAGGCACAATTATTATAATTATTTGCTATTTAAAAATAGAATTTTTTACAACATGTTTCGAATTTTTATCCATCTTCAGGTAATGAGCGAGAACAGAAAATAATTTTAGTCGAAAAAGTTGACACAAAAACAGTAATTTGGCAAAACGGGCTCTCAGACAGTTTTGCCAAATTAATAGCCCGTTTTTCAAGTAACAAACAGGTTAAACATGAAAAAATGAACCTCATTTGTAAGTGTCTGGTTACTGAATCTTTTATTACGTAACGTACTGGCGGTCATTTGCACGATTTATTAAGTTTTTTATTCCAGCTAAACTGGTTTATATTCGGTTTTTTGAAAAAAATTTCATGAGGTTTGTAGCAAATTTCCTGAATTGTACATGTATTTTAAGAAAAAAAAATAATATGTTGATAATGAAACTTCGGAAATATGGCTCGATTTTGAGCAAGCCAACTAGTTGGCTGAAGTGACTCTACGTACAGATTCACCTGGCTACTCTACGAGTTAAGCCCAGAAGAGTGATAAAGTACTCTTGTTCAAAAAATGTTCGACTATGCACTATCTGCAGTTATGTCACAACCGGAACTTATTTTTTTAGACTTAGCTCTGCGTCTTGGCTCAGTAGGTCCGTAAAATGTAAGACCTGATTATGAAATTAAGCAAAAAGATATTATTCTCTGACGACGCCGTTCCCCCTAAATCTCCAGATCAATTCGATTAGAAACATCGCAAAATAACTGGGTAGTACAAATCTAAAATCTGAATTTTTCTACGAATTACAGTCGAACTTTACCGTAACAGTAGGAATTCGTATTATGCTTCACCAAAAAATGTTTTCAATCAAGAAAAACAGGCAGATTAAGCCATGGAAAAACCCATTGATTTTATCCGGTATGGAGATCGCAATTTTATTTTCTAGAATGCCTTAAAAAAGATTCAAGCTACAAAAATTTTTCAAAATTCGCAGTTTTCCAATGATTTTTCTTACGTACGAGTCATACGGTATACCGCGGTATGACCTTCGAAATTCAGCGTTTTAGTCAATATTAAATTTCTGAGATCCAGATTAAAATTTTGAAAAAATTGTGGTGCTTATGTTAACACGTGTAGATCCAGGATTTAAATTTCGGACAGCATTATCTTGTGATAATAGTTTTTGAGCTTGAAATTTCAGGAAAAATAAATTTTTAACCAGATCACCTGTAAATCGGTTTGGCCGAATGAGAGCTCTGTACAAGCTTATATTTCCCAAGAAAAAATTTTATTGATCGGATGTGTAGTTATTGAGTAATGTGATTATTGAGTAATATGATTAAATTTTCGGTCTATAAAGTCTCCTAGTCGCTGAAATTGAAGTTTAGAAGCTGCAAGACTGACATCATTATTTGATGCTTATGTTAACACGTGTTGATCTAGGATCGTGCTCTGAACTTAGTTATAATGATGTATCGGAAAGATTACGACAAAAAACCATTATTACAAGATCTTAAAACGCAGAGTTTTTTACGCTAGATATTTCATAATATTCACGTGCAGAGCTTCAATTTGCCTGCGTATTATAATTTCATGGATTACGTTTTTTTTTGTCTACAGTTTCAGAGACAGGAGAAAATCATCTGGTTTTTTAAATCCACTGACTTTACCATTTTTCATTTGGCGTTCAATCTGGCTGTAAGGCTGATTTTCTGCGGAGTGAAACTGATGGGAGTTCAGCGGATAAAATCCAGACGACATCTTCCCTATAGGTCTCAGAGTTAAAAAAATCAGATAAGACAGTCCGAACTTATATTTCAAAGATTTCTAAAATCTACAGCATGTAACATTTTTGCTCACAATCTTACTTTTTTGCCGAAACTTGCCTCCGCCAATCCGAACGTTTTAATTTACAAACACGGAGGTGTTTAACAAATTTAAATGCTGATTGACCAATGATTATGTCAATCAGGCTTTAGCAAAAAACCTAAGATCGGGAGTAAAAATGTGACATACTGTAATCGCAGTTAAATTTTGCAATGGCGACAGAATTAAATCATTTTTTCTTAATTCTGGCTTGACGAAATTTGAAAAATCCGAATCGCGTATTTTGAAAAATTACGACCTCAATTTTTTATGCTTAATTTCTTTAACAATAATCATAAATAAGCTCAAAAATGTGATTATATCAATAATCAACGCGCCCGAGAAAAAAAATCTTAAATGCAACATAATGACCTTTTAGTACTGAGAACATTGATTATTGACAAATAAAACTAGCCATTTTGTGATAAAAATTATATGTTTTTTTCAATTATTTTTAATTTTTAATTCAGCTTCTCACACTGATTTCGACAATATATCAATTTAGATTGATTATTATGAACTGAGAAGCCTATTGATAACGATCCCTGAGTTCAAGAAAATTTTTCCTCTTTTTTTCCAAAAATTTTTTTTGACTCGGAGATGGTTACCAATAAAGATTTGAAATACACGTGATCTTCCTGTTTTTTGTTGAGATTATATCCATTATGATGCCCGGGTAACATAAATATCTTATTCCCTATTCTTTCAACAGGCGAATAAGATATTTATGTTACCCGGGCATCATAATCGATATATTCGATATCTATAATGAGACTTTTATCTCATAAAAAATTAAATTATAAGACTTATAAAAATATAGGAGCTGCGGTTTACCAAATGTCATAATTCTCTTACCATCTTTAGCAAAAACTATCGAGGCAGCGGCAAAGGCAGCAGCAGTTTCGGCAGCCACATCCGAACCGGGAAATTCGGTCGTAATCTGAAAATATAAAATTAGAAAGTTTTCAATTTAGAAACAATATTTGATAGTCACGTCAAGAAATAATAAGATCCACATGGTACCCACTAAACTGATTAGAACAAATAGTTACCGTATTCGTCAGATAAGAGTTGCAAAAACTCATTTCGCAGAATTGATATCCCGAAAATTAATCTTAACATTTTTACGCGTATTTTCACTAAACTGTAGTACCTGTAGTATTTGCTTTAATGGACTACTGGTCGCATTTTTAGGCCAAAAAAGGGTTTTCAGGGTCGATTTGATGACGTACTATAAAACACGACCATAGGGGTTTTAGTTTTATAATATTTAAACACAAATCTTGCTTTCAAAAAACATAGGGTTAAGCCCTGATTGGCCGACCAATCAGAAACGACCTTTCAAAGTGATGAGATTTGTTCTTTAAAACCCATCAACTCCCTAAGTTTTAAAGATAAATTTGAAGTTGATGTTGAACGCAAAGTACGCGCGCAGAGCCTCAGGGTCTTTTCTATCGACAAAAAAATCGTGCAGCGCTGAAATTGGCGAAATCGTTTTCTCCCTTATTAGTCATTTTTTGCCCTTGATAGTCATTTTTTTTGGCTAGCATAAAAAATAACCGAAATACATAAAATTTAATTTTATATCAATAAGTTTTATGCAATTTCATTATTTTCCATAACTTACTTAGTTAATAAAAAACAAATGTTAAGATTTTAATTCACGATCATCTAAAAAAGAGTTTCATTGATTTGAGCTGAGACTTCAACATTTTAATTAAATTATAAAAATCAAAGTCATTTGTTAAATTTTATTTATTTAACTGGGTTTTGATTGTCTAAAAAATTGGTTATTGCAAATGTTTTTTGAACACCCTGGTCACAATTTTTTTTAATATTTGCCTTGATTCCGATTGGTCCAATTAAAAATATAAATGTGCTTAGAAACGTTTTTTTGCTTTCATTTCTGATGCCAGAATTTCCAGAACATTGATAAGATTAGGGACTCTTATCTGATGGTTCGCTCACTTTGTAGACTCTATTCAAAATATTACAAAAATTACAGACGCGATTATAGTTAGAACTATTACAAAAATCAATCTTATCATGTTTATGCGTTTTTTCAAAAAATGACGTGTAAAATTTATCCGAAACAAAATTTATGCCTTGATTCTGATTGGTCCAAATTTGAGAAAAAAATGGCCTAAAATGGTAATTGATTTTTTTCTCAAAAATTTCAAAACATTGGTAAGATACGCAACCTTTGTCTCAGGGTTAACTTCGCTGATTTTTCAAAATTTGTACACATCTAGTACAAAAATTAATCTCATCATGTTTTTTTCAGAAAATAACTTGTAAAACTCTTCGAAACAAATTTGATTTTAATTTTTGATTCCGAAGAAATATCGTTTTTGATTCTGAAACGTCTAGGCATGCTATTTATTTGATTTCAAAATTAAATTTGTAATCCAAATGGCGTATTAACAACGTGATTTTAGAGTATACATTCCTGCCAGGAATTTCCTGGTCGATTTTAACTGCTATGAGAAACTCTTTTGCTATAAAAACTTCAACATGACGTGCTAAGCATTAGTTTCCTGAACTAATATCTTGCGGAGGCGGGGTATTGTATCAACTGGGCAAAATCAAATGGGCCAATGAGTGGCGCGCACACGGCAACGAACCACTTCTTTGTATTGTATGTCACACAAATTTAATTGCAGTATGTTTTTTTTTCGTGCGAACAGAATCTCAAGTGTCCCGGAAAATCGTCTATAATTTGCAAAAAATTCTCCCTAATAATTTTTTTTTATTTCGCACGAAAAATGCCAAGATAAACATTGTATCGAAAAATCAGAGCTTTTTTAATTGTACTATTCATTTGCTGTCAAAAAAATTTAAAAATTTCCAAACAAAGGTCTCTTTGAGGTGAAAAAAAAAATAAACAATTACTCAATTATTTTAATTTTGAATTAATTTGATAAATTTAATTAATTATATTTATCGGATAAGCATCGAAAATTACTTGACAGTATTAGACATCAAAGTTGATTAATTAATTACATTACTTTAATAAAAATACAATATTGAATACAAGTAAACTGGTAAATAACTACTAGTAGGGTTTTTATTAAAGAACTCAAGAACTTATTTTCTCCCAAATCTCACGTTTTTCACTCGTACACTCCGCATACATCTGTAAGCAGTCACAAAACGTATAAAATTGTTATTCTACATTACTATCAGTTATACAGGGGAGCCATATTGCCGAAAGGGCCAATATCGCCGAAAAAGTGTGTGCATTTTAAGTTTTGTTTACAAACTACTCTGAGTACGTCATGAATGACGTCAAATTTCAGGATTAAATTTCCCAAATCTCCTTTTTAGAATTTGTATTTAATTGAGTTTGGTGGAGTACTTAATTCCAAACATTTTATTTTTTCCACTTCATTTGAACCTGTTGTTAAACTCCTAATAAAATTAAAAAAATTTCAATTATAACGTCATTTCGAACGCTTACACGTTTTTATTTTTGAACGATAACTTTATTTCTGTCACCATGTCGCCGAAACGCCCAATATCGTCGCAATTTTTCGGCAATAAACTTTCGGCGATATTTAGCCCTTTCCTGTATAACGTTTAGTCTTAAGGGGGTTGTGGNTGTAAAGAATGCATGAGTGGAACAAAATAGTTTATATATTTTCTAGAACCCGTCAATAACAATAATTTATTCTTAATAGTGATGAAATAATAAGCTTATCACGTATTTTGTCACTAAATAAATTACCATAAATTTAGTTTAATCATGAGAATTCACGCCAAAAATAAGAATGTTTTATTGTTAGTGAACTGACATATATTACAGCATTCAGAGTGCTGCATTCTATTGCTGCTGATGGAATGAGCGGAAGTCGTGCCTTTCATAAACACTCGCTTACGGAGGTAGTGTGCACAAAAAATTTGGCTGAAAAATTAAATAAAATTCTTGATTGGCCAAAAAAATGATTCGTGGCGGTCTCGCGGTCATCCGACCATAATTTTTTTCACTAAAGGTCGTCAAAGTGGTACCTTAGAGTAATTTTTATTTATCGAAAAAAATTATAATTTATACTAGAATTAATTTATTTAAAATCTAACTTCACCCTGAAATGCTTTTCTTAAATTTTTTAGCTGATATAAATTATATCATATAATAATTAAATACATATCAAATTAAATGGCAGTGCTTTAAAAAACAATATTCGTCGTAGTAAATGTTCTGATGGCGGTATTATGAACTAAAGATGAATTATACAAGGCGTAAAAAGTACAAAAATGCTCTTAAACGCCTTGTGCCGATAAAAACTAACACCAAGCATTTTTTGCGGCTATCGAAGAACAATACCAAATTTTCAGCTGGCGTTTTTTGCGGCAACTACCTCTTAACTCTATTAGAAGCCTTGACCATTATGGAACAAAAACTGGATTTACAAAGTCAAACAAACTGACAAATGGGACTTTTGAGATCAAGACTCTGGAATATTTTTTCTGTTTAAAGTGTGCCGTAGATTGATATTTACTTCATAAAATAGCGGGTTTAGAACTACATCAATAGAACCCACAAATTGTTAAAAAAATTATAATTTGAAAATCGGTTTCCACTCTGAATATTCTTTTAGAAGATTTATTTCGTGGCATTCAAGTACCAAAGTTTTTTCACTTTTGAGTGCTACCCTCTTAAAAAAATTCAGTATTAAATTAAATAGTTTTTTCATCTTTTTTAATAAAGTACAATCTTGCTCTAGAAAGAGTTGAAATAATTTTTCTGCAGTATACTTTGGTTTTCCCAAGAATTCATCAATAGTTAATGCATAGATTATCATAATATAAGACAAAATAAACATAAAAAAAATTTAGGGCCCATCGAGATTCGAACCTACCAAAAAATAACATTCCGGTTTATATCCGGTGAACCGGATGTTAAATCAACTTAATATAATTCCTTGTTAAGCTTTTTCAGTAGACAGTTGAATGCAACTAACCGTTTCTTATTATATTCTATGGGTTTCCCGAAATCGTCATGAGTAGGGCGGCCCCCTTTTAAAACCCCTTCTACACATTAACTGCTTGAACTATAATTTTGATGAATTCCCGGAAGAAAAAAACGAGATTCGATTTTTTTTCTCAAAATTTATACCGAAAAGCTTATATAATAGATCTCCGGTTACCGGTGAACCGGTTGTCCGATAAAAAAAAATTTCTTCATTGAGCTTGTTTAGTTGGCAGTTGAATGCAAAAAAAACTTTTCTCGATATCTTGTATGGTTTTCCCGTAATCGTCATGAGAAGAGTGGCCTCCTATAAAAAACTACCTTAGTAAAGTTGGGCGAGATCTGAAAATAAAGGACCTAGTGTAGTTTTTGATGTTGAAAATTTTTGCGGAAATTTTTTTGGTGCAACCACTTGGTAGTACTTATAGCTTGCGCGTTAGCCCTAAGTAGTACAGCGGCCAATATTGCCAGAAGTTTTGCCAAAATAATTTGGCAATATTGGGGATTTTCGGCGATATAGGGAAAGATATAATATTCTTCGATGATGTCTTATCTAATTTGAAAATTTTTTCCATTTTATATGGTATTTTACAATAGTTTTATATTAAGTTAATCAAGAAAGTGCTTAAAATTAAGTACTCCACCAAACACAATCAAGAAAAAAATTTTCAAAGCAGAAGATTTGGGAAATTAAATTGATTTGTGATACAAATCTCAAATTGCGTAGGCGTTATGAGTATATTGCCACTTTCGGCGAAATGAGCACTGGAAGGACTTCAGAAAAAAAATTGTGAAATTCCGTAGGGTTTTTCAGCGATATGTGACCGGCGCCCCCTAAGTGTTAAATAATTTTTACCTTTTTAGCTGGTCGGTCCATGTCCATTTCTTCGGCACGTCCCCAATACATACTATCGGATTGTGGTTCACCGACCTTAAAAATTGTTAATTTATAAATGATGATAATGAATAAACTTGTATAAACTTATAATATATCGTTTTTTTTACTTCAAAAAATTTCTGAAATATCATTAAAAAGAGGTTGTTTGTGGTTTATTACAATTTTGAAACGGGTATGTCTTTGGTAAGGAGTTTGAGAAAAATTATTGTTTTCTAGGTTTTTGCAATTATTTTTCAGAGATATATGATAATTATAAAAAATGCTAGATTTTCCCTTGTTTTCGCTTTTGAATGTTTTTACCTTGACATTTTTTAACTGATTCATCAAAATTTTTCAAAAAATTAGCAAAAATCACTCGCTTTTACCAGTTTTTAGCATCAAAATATAGAGCATAGTGAAAAACCCAAGTAATGCAAATTACAAATTAATTGGAGAATAAAGCTTTAAAATACGATTTTTCTAGAGTCAAAGTAGTAATTTATTACCAAAATGAGTATGTGGGTTGACTTCTGCGGTGACATCTGCCCCATTTATAAGCTAAACTGAAAAAAAGCGTGGCGTTTTGAGTTGACCCGCAAAATTCTGCGTCCCGAAACGGGATAGAAAGGGATCGGGATTGAAATTTATTATGTTAACCGTAGCAAAAATTATTTTAATAACCATAACTATTGATGATAAAACATTTATGGTAAGCACTGATAAGTTATCAGTGATAACTTATCAGTGATAAGTCATTTTTTAATCAAATCGCCTATAAATAGAATAGAGACTTTATCATGATTTATCAATTTTTTTTGCAGTAGCAGAAAAATTTTGCTCTTTTAATCGTTTTTTTGCAAAGTTTGTGCGAAATTTCTAAATACGACTCTATAACCGTGCCGTTATTTTCTTTAAAAGCAACTCATCACAAATTTCAGCAATCGACAGTTTTTGCTGAATTAAACGATACAGAGCATGCAAATAAACATAATCTACACCCACAACCCCCTTGAAGTGTTTTTTTAATAATATTTGTGCTTGCCAGAAGCTGTATTAGCCACTTTACAAGCCACATTCATGTCACTTGTGATATGTTTTTATGACAGTATGTTTTTGAAAAAATTTGTCATTTTGACAAAAAAAATGCGTAGGCGTAACATTTTGTAAGCTGAATATCTCCAACAGACCATTCTTCAAACCATTATTTAATTTTTCTATTTTATGCTGAATTCGCAGAGCTTTACGATGAAGGGGAGAAGTCGCGCGCGGAAGACCGCGGGGAAAATGCGAATGTCGATTAAAGGGGGTCGGTGCATTTTGACAGATACGGATATTCGCGAATATGGGCTCTTGATGAAAAACTTTTTACTGGGTTTATATATTCTTCACAATATACCATCAAAATGATGTTTCATTAATCCAGGCAACTTTGTAACTACAGGAATTTTCGAATTATTGCTTTTAAAAGAAAATTTTGAGTTCGAATTAAACTTTCCAAATTCGACAAATTATGAGAATTATTGAAAAAAGTTCCGAACATTATCAAAAAAAATGCCTTATTTTGTGTTCAATATTTTTGCATTATTTCTTTCAAATCAACGAAAAAAGTCTTCAATATGGCTACACCACATACTCAAACGTCCTGACACCTATGATTGACAATTTTGTCAGGACGTTTGAGAAAGTGTCAGGACGTTTGGAAACCGTCAGGACGTTGAGAAACTGTCAGGACGTTGTCACTTACACTTTTTTATGGTCATTTTCTTGAAAATTTGTTTTTTTTAGGTTTTATTCAACTTAAGGGGGTGGTGTTAGTGATTTTTGGTATTTAGAGGCTTCGTACGGTTAGACAAATTCAGACTGGACATTTTTGAAACATACATTAGAAATCTATCTTTGATCTCACGATTCCATTGACAGTTTAGTACCACTCCCACCAACCATATGGTTAACCGCGGTTAAACACGAGTCCCTCAGCGAGAATCCGGAAAATTGTCTGAATTTTAGTGAATCGGTTCTGTTTTTTCGATTTTTGCCTCAGAAGTCAGCAATCTAGTTGAATGTGCCAGGAAAGGTGTTTTTTGACATTTTGATAAAGGCTTTTTCTGTGGAAATGGAAGAAACGTCATTTTCGGAATGTAACAAGCCCTAGGATGATTAACATCGAATGGTCGTACTTTTTGAATTCGCCCTGATCGGCTGTAAATCGACAAAAAAGTGCGCGAAAATGACAATTTTGATAATAAGTGATAATAGAAAATTTAAATGTCATCAAAATATTCCTTGGGTATGATTTGCTGAAACGATATTGACAACTATGGTTGATTTTCAACACCACAGTGCTAAAAATCAAATCATGATTTTCATGAAAAACTTTAATTATTTTTAGAATCCACTGTGTTCAAAATCAGACCATAGTTGCTTATATTGTTTACAGCAAATAATACCCAAGGAATCTTTAGTGACATTTAAATTATCTAATTATCGCTTTTATCTCAAATTGTCATTTCGCGCACTTTTTTGTCGATTTACACCAGATCAGGGCGAAATTTAAAAAAGTACGACCGATTCGATGTTAATCACTTCTAGGGCTTGTTAAATTCCGAAAATAACGTTTTATGCATTTCCACAGAAAAATCTTTTTATAAACGTCGAAAAAACACCCTTTTTTGGCACATTCAACCAGATTGCTGACTCTTGAGGCAAAAATTGAAATAAAGAAATCAGACAATTTTCCTGATTATCACCAAATCTCAAAACTTTCCGATATAAGCTCTAGGATCCTTGTTTCTTTGAAAAAAGCTGAGAGACTCGTGTTTAACCGCGGTTAACCACATGGTTGGTGGGAGTGGTACTAAACTGTCAAATGGAATCGCGAGATCAAAGATAGATCTTCCTAATGTGTGTTTCAGAAATGTCGAGTCTGCATTTTTCTAACCGTACGAAGCCTCTGAAATCACTGACACCACCCCCTTAAGTTATATAAGGAAATAAACTGTGATTTTAATTAATGGTCTTCAAGCTGGTNATGAAAAACTTTAATTATTTTTTAGAATCCACTGTGTTCAAAATCAGACCATAGTTGCTTATATTGTTTACAGCAAATAATACCCAAGGAATCTTTTAGTGACATTTAGATTATCTAATTATCGCTTTTATTCTCAAATTGTCATTTTCGCGCACTTTTTTGTCGATTTACAGCCAATCAGGGCGAAATTTAAAAAAGTACGACCGATTCGATGTTCATCACCCCTAGGGCTTGTTAAATTCCGAAAATAACGTTTTATGCATTTCCACAGAAAAATCTTTTTATCAAAACGTCGAAAAAACACCCTTTTTTGGCACATTCAACCGGATTGCTAACTCTTGAGGCAAAAATTGAAATAAAGAAATCAGACAATTTTCCTGATTATCACCAAATCTCAAAATTTTCTGATATAAGCTCTAGGATCCTTGTTTTCTTGAAAAAAGCTGAGAGACTCGTGTTTAACCGCGGTTAACCACATGGTTGGTGGGAGTGGTACTGTCAAATGGAATCGCGAGATCAAAAATAGATCTTCCTAATGTGTGTTTCAGAAATGTCGAGTCTGCATTTTCTTACCGTACGAAGCCTCTGAAATCACTGACACCACCCCCTTAAGTTATAAAAAGAAATAAACTGTGATTTTAATTAATGGTCTTCAAGCTGGCCAGCAAGCAGGTGAGCTGCTTCCTTCATGTGGGTTAATTAAAAGCAGAAGGCCGGGCCAGCACTGAGTATCATTATGTGAGGATTAGGTTCTAGGAGGTGTAGAGGTACTTTTCAAAGGCTATATTATTATAATATATATCCCTTTATCACTTTTTGGTTAGATTGCGTAGCCACTACTCTTTTTAACGTGTGATTTTAACGTTGTGGCTACGCATTCTAACCAAAAAGTGATAAAGGGATATAGCCTACTAGTATATAATCAAAATACATNAAATTATATAAATTTTCGATGGTGGTCGAAAGCATATTTTGAAGCTTTTGATTAATAAAAAAAAATGTAATTTAGACACCTTTGATAGCAAACGCGCGTTTTTTGAGTGTTTTTTCAAAAGACGATTTATAAAGTAAAAATAATCGATCTGAAAAAAATCAGATAATACAAAGTGAGCTCAAAAGTGGCAACTAACGTTTGAAAAGCATTTTATTTGAAAATTATGAAGTGGCAAAAAGTTTCCTATAAAGACAAAAAAAATTGAAAAAGTGCAAATCTGTCAAAACGCACCGACCCCCTTAAGATTTGAACCGTCATTTTCCTTAGTTCAAATGCCGAAAAAATTTTGGTCTAATTTTTTCAATTTAAAACTTTGAATTTTGACCGCTGCGCACCCTAGTTATATCACATGTAAAAAAATATGCTTATTAATTCATTCGATAACGATCAAAGCTGGAAAAGTTAACAAACTGGTCGTTATTATCGGAAAATCAATCAAAAAAATGAGGCGCTAACCGTCAAAATTATTCTCGTATCTAGATTCTAGACAGATTAATTTGTTTTGCAAAATAGCACTACGAATTTTAATGTCTAGAAAGCGATAAGTATAAAATTATTTGAGATCAAGGTTTAATGAGCTTAGAATTTGAAAAGTTTTCGATTTTTATTCAGTACAAGGGTTAATGACCTTCAACTTTGAATATTTTTATTCAGTTCAAGGGTTGATGATCGTTTAATTTTTGATGAGGTCAAGCATTGATGACCTTCATATCTTAATAATGTTTGCCTTTAACTCAGTTCAAGGGTTGATTATCTCTGAATTTTTTGTAAGGTCAAGGGTTGATGACCTCCGAATTTAAATAATTTTCCATTTTTATTCAGTATAAGGGTGATAATCTCTAAATGTTTTCTACGGTCAAGGGTTGATGATCTCAATTTTTTTGTTAAGTCAGAGTTGATGATCGCTACATTTTTGGAATTTTCGATTTTTTAAGGCCAAAGGTTTATAATGGCCAATTTTTTTTGGAAATTTACCTGGACGTAGAGTTCAAATTTGCTGGTGTGTGCCTTCATATAGTAATCAATAATCCATTTCATCTGACTCTTTGCAAAATCATATTCTCCAGTACTGATATAAGCATCTTTGTAATCCACCAATCCCCAAAGCATAACTGTTGCTGCAGAGGCCGTTGGCAGGCCATGTTTAACATAATCCGATCCATGATACCATCCACCAATCAAATCCTTTTCTTCGAGGCAGCCGTCTTTAAGACCAGAATCGCCTCTCCACGGGATATTATTGGCCGATTCGCCGATAAGGACTCCGGATCGTTGTGCTTCGACAAATAATAGGGATTTGTGTAAAAGTTCGTTGTAGTCGTACCGATCCGCCGATTTGAAAACTGACGAAATCCATCGGGGAAAAACTTGACCAGTTCCGGGAAGTCTACCAGCCGGCTGCCAAGGGCTACATTGCGGAATGTCAAAATTGGCAGTCAATTCAGTACCATAAACATTTTTAACCCCTGGGAGTATGAGGACAGGTTTGGTGGTTTGGAGATATGATTTTGTTCGACGGACAAAAGCTTTTGGTTGAGGAGTTGGTCGAAGGAAGCCGTTTGGACGAGAGGTCAGCGCAGTTTTGTCACCATCTTGACAATTTGAGTAGAGTTCGACTTTTGCATCTGGAGTACCGTATCCAGAGAAATCGGCAGAAAATACAACTTCGAGAGGCATCTGAGGGAACAGGGGAGAGTAAGATGCAGCTAAAATATAATATTATATTTTCTGTCTATTTTTTCTAGTCAAGGGTGATCTCGAATTTTGAATTTTTTAGTCAAGAGTTGATGATCCTGAATGTTCAAATTTGTTTTTTGCCATCAAGGATTGATGATCTACACTTTTTTAAATTTGTTTTGGTAGTCAAAGGTTGATGATCTTCGATTTTCATATTTTTTGAGCTCAAGGGTTAATGCTTTCTCAATTTTGATTTGTTTGTAGTCAAGGGTTGATGATTTCAAATTTTTAATTTTTTTGACGTCAAAAGTTGATGTTTTAACTCCCGTAGTGTCAAAAAATAAAAATGTTCTAGACCTTAAGTTAAATATAGAGAAAAAGTGTGTTCGTGGTTTCGAAAACACTACGGGAGTTCAATCTAAATTATAAATCTTGAAATATACTTTGAATCCCAAGGACGCAAAATTTTTTAAATTAATCAATTTTTTGAATTAGCTTATCTTCGAATTTTTTCGACATATTTTTCGAAATTGTTTCATCCTAGGTTGATTCTGATAACTGAAGATTTTAACTGATCAAAATCTGATTGGCCTCAAAATGAATACATTTCCTAATTTTTTCTTTGAAAAATCTTCAACCAATCAGAAAAAACCTTTTTTCAAAAAAAACTTTTTTCAAATGAAACTACGACAATTGAAAATAAAAAGACTTCTTATCAACTTATTTTGTCAATATTTTCAGAAAAAAATATTTTAAAGATAATCTAGAAAATTTCATGTCCGAGTCTCTAAATGCGACCAGTACTCCCGTAATAACAGTTAAGCGCGTTATAATGCTACCCCACGTTTTCATGACTATTATGTATTTTCAGCATATAAAATAATCCATCTATAAAATTTATCTTTATTTGGTACAATGCAGTCGGAGTTTCTGGTAGTTGGTATTTTTTTGAATTTATGATGCATCTGGAGAAAGATGGACAAAAAATTGACCAATGACAAATTTACCACTTTTGGGATTGTCAGTGACAATTTGTCACGGTATTTTGGTATCCGCCCAACTGCTCAGACAGCCTAATTCATAAATACATAATTAAGGCTAAAAAGGCATGATATTTGTAATACAAAAAGATAGAAAAAATAAGACGTCCTCATTGGTTGGTCAGATTACATACGTGAAATAGACCTTAATTGTAAGAGCCAGTTCACCTCAACTGCATTGTATTTGAAAAACTTAGCTAATTTTCTCATAAAAACTAAATATAATGAATTTTTTCATAAATGGCTAATAATAACCTATTTGAAGATAATTTAGATGCTTATAAAACAATTAGCTGCTAATTGGCTTAAACATTTACAAAATATGAGCCAAGCAAAAACTTTTAACATTTTTTTATGCCACATTCAGTTCGTGTAATATTCTCTACGCGAATATTACGCCATAATACTGCCCGTGAACCTCGTTGAAAAAACTTGATCGCCTTGTTCGAAGTCTGGACAAAAATTCCACATTTATATTATATGGTAAATTTCCCGCTTTCTGGTTTGTTTAAAGGTCGCCGTATGGTGACCCTAATTTGATTTATCACTTGTTCCTTGACCGCTGTTACGTAATATTCGTTTGATTATGAAAATTTACCAAAATTACGCGACTCGGCGGGCTACCGAGTCTTTCGTACAAAAAAAATTATTACTTTTTTGGTTAATCGTGACGATTTAGAACAAAGTGTGAAATGAGCTTTGTTTGAATTATACGTTTGAACACCCTGATAATGTTAGAGAGAATAACAGGAATAGTAGGGCTAAGAAAATATCAAGTTAGAAATATAGCATGATCATCTGAAGAAATATAGTTGTCATGAGCAAAAGTAGTTATAATTGTATACCGATTTTTTTTTCGAATTGCAAAATTCATCATTTTAAACTGTTAAATATATAGCTTAAAATGTTAAACTTCATAGTCAAGTGTTGATGATTTACAAATTTTCGAAAACTTGGGAAATTTCTTTTAAATTATATCCCTTATTCACACTTTTGTAAATATCCTAGCCCTGATCAGGAAACGTAGTGTGTTTTTAAGTAGGAGGGCCGGGATATTTACAAAAGTGTGAAAAGGGGATATCGATATAGCACCAAATGAGAGTTTTTTCGAGAAAAAATTATTTATAAATATCTTCCGAATTTTCACTCGAATTTAAAATTTCTTCAAAATTTTGCATCACTCAAAAAATAAATTATTGAGGTCAAGAGTGTATGATCTCCAAAATTCTTTTTAATTTTAAAAATATTTTAAAGTTTAGTAAAAAAATTTATCAATTTTTTCAGAAATTTTAGCTCATGAAAAAATTGCTCAAAAGGCATATTCATTTTTTTGACGTTTCACGGAAAACTCATGCTGCTCGAGTCATGCTGACCACCGACTGTGAAAGTTCGAACGTAAAAATGCGCCAGAATCATGGCTTACAGGCGTCATACTGATTAGCATTTTTTTGCAATAATCGTAACTTTCAATAACAGCAAAATGGAAATCAAGAATTAGAGAAATAATTCCTTGCTTTCAAATCTATGAGTCAAGACCGTGAGCTAAATCCATTCCCAAAATAGCAGTATCCCCTACAAAATGCTGACATAATAAGTCTCAACTATTGTATCTCCCTATTAGAAGTGCACCACGTTAGACTAACCTTTAACAGCGTAAATTTGCTTATCTGCCGAAACTTTTCGAATAACGTATCTTCGGCCAAACAATTGGATATTTTCGATTTTGGTATCAAAAGTCATAAGGAGAATCCATTCGGAGGTGATGCGCTAAAAATAAAAATTTAGAAAAGATTTAAGATATTTTTTTTCTGTGTTTTTTCACACGGACAAACAGACTTAATTTAGAAAATAAATCCAAAATGAACTGTTGAGGGACAAATAGGAAATAATGGTTATTAATTTTATTGGCCCAAGTTGCAGAAAAAATGTTATGATCATTTCAACATTTCTATTTTTCTTATTTTTGAAAAAAATTTTTGTTTGAAGGTTATATTTTCATGACTATAGACTAGAGTCATGAAAATATGACCTTCAAACTATAGTCTACAATAATACAGTTCTGAAAGACCTCAAACTTATTAACTACTTAATTAACTACTTAAATTAACTACTTAATTAACTACTTAATTAACTACTTAAATTAACATTAGTGCAAACTGATATAATTCGTCTTTAAATGACCAGTAAAATTTTATCAACAGTTCACGGACCGGAAAGACATTTATTTTTCGCAGTTAGATGACTCGTGTCAAAAATTCCATAACGATTTGTTCTTCAAAAAAGTGTAACGTATTTTTCGACCGAGCAAACAAAAATTCTGATTTTTAATTCGATAGCAGCTATTTTTGATCTTATAGAAATTAACTTTTTCGATAAGCGAAATTTTGGGTTGAAATTTATTATGATATGACAAGGTTCCGGAAATTTTTGATTATTGTAAGAATTATTTATAATAACTTATTATATTATCACCTTTATTATATTATTTAAAGTAAGTGACAGCTAGGCTTGTTAAACTTTGTTAAACTCATGTTAAAGGAGCTTAGTTTCTCACAGAACCTTTTTTTGAAAATTAGTTTTTACTAAAACTTTTCTCATAAATTAGAAGTTGACATTTGGTAAAGTTACATTTTTAACGTCGGGTGATTATAAGATTAAGAAATCTTGTTTTAATATAACAGAAGAATTATCTTTGAAAATAGTTTTTTGTGAATTAACTATAAAACAAAATGAAAGATACCGAAAAAATCTAAATTATCAAAATAAATAAAGAATTGCAAGACATGTATGGTTATATCTATTACGGTACTTGCTGGGGATTTTATGCAACTTTTTCAGCAAACATTTTTATATAATTCGGCTTTTGAAAACGACTTATCCGATTGAGTTTTTAGATAGCTCAAACTGAGCACAAATATTTCAGAATAATAAATAATAATAAAAATTTTTCAACAAAAACTGATGATTAAACAATTTTAGTAATCGCAGAAAAAAATCAAAAAATGGATTCGGACCAATTTTTTTATTTTATTATTCACTAGATATTTGTGCTTAGTTTGAGCTATGTACTAACTCAATCGGACAAGTCGTCTTCAAAAGCCGTATTATACAAAAAATTTGGCTAAAAAAGTGGCATAAAAGCTCAAGCAAGTGCCGTAATAGATATGTATCATTATCACCCTATTAATAACGTACGAATCATACGGATAAGGTGGCGTATGGATAAGGTTATCTTTAGCGGTACCCTGCTATGATAATCCTGAAAGGTATCCTGGTTACACGTAACTGACTTCAAAAATATACCAAAATTATAATTTTCTTATCTACAAAATTACAAAGCTACAAAATTTTACCTATCAGATTCATTGATTAAGAAATGTCAAAGGTTATGTTTGGGTATAAACGAAATTCCACGGGCTAATTTTTTCATCGATTAATTCAACCATTAATTTCACCAAAAGAATTTTGAGAATAAGCGGAACTAAGAAAAGAAAGTTCTATTTTCCGTTTCACCTTATGAAATTTCCAAAGTTATTATAAAACGGTTCAAAATCCAATTCAATGCTCGAAATTTTCTGAATTTCGAAATTCATAAATTGGACCAATCAAAAAGTTTCGGTTAATAAGAGAAAAAGTTATTAAAATTTATTCCTTTCTTTTCTTTGTTTTCTAAATTGTCAGCCATCGAAAGTTTGCTGAAATTTTTTTATTTTTCTTAGGATTTTTAGCCAATAATAGTTTTAAAAATTTGTTATTAAGTTAATTAAAATTTTCGCAATTTTCAAATAGAAACAAAAATTAAATTCAACTATCAGCTTATTTTTTGAAATGTTCAGACGCAAAATTCAAAAATGAAGATGTCTTCCAGAAAAGCTCTTTAATCGATCTTATATCCCTTAATCACACTTTGCTTAGAATGCGTAGCCAAATAGGAGAATCAATAGAACAATTACATGGAAAAATCGACGTGGCTACGAATTCTAAGCAAAGTGTGATAAAGGGATATATGATGATGTGAATCTACACATGTTCTCTGCATGAGAATATGCGTAGATACGCATCTATCATATGACAAAACCTCTAAAATATTCGTAATTTAAAAATCCACAAATAACATTTCCGGTGATTTTACAAAAATTTCAATTTACAAAGCGATAAGAATTTTGATAACATGCAAATTTGCAAATTGTCTTGTAATGGGTAAGGTTTCCGCTGAGAAAAATTTGAAGTTTTTAAAGCAATCTGGTTATGAAACCATTTTTTTACTGATTAAAAATCATTTTTCACGAAGATTTAGTACAAAAAAATTTATTTTGAATATTTTCAGAAACAAGTCATCTTTTTCTGGCTTAAAGTTTATTTTTTAAAGGGGGGAATAACCCAAAATTTGTTTGGATGTCAATTTTAAGAATTTCCAAAATCTGGTTTTCAAGCGTGTTTATCGATCGGAATTTATATAAAACAATTGTTTAACCAGTAACCCGGTTTTGTTCAAACTGTCTGGATATGCTTATTTTGAGCGAAAAAAATCGAATTATTTACAAACTTGACCCTAAATTATCTCAAGTGACCCCTGAAAATAATTCGTAACCATTCTGTGAACGTATCTGTGGGTTATTTGGGATAATTCCCAACACAGCAAGTTGCCATTTTCGGAGTAAAAAACACATACTGTAAGTTAGGCATTTTCGATAGTTTATTATTTTTGAAAGATTTTCGTATATTTTCTGATCAATTCAGGATGATAAACAAAGCCAGATAATTTCAAAACTCCTTAAAATGAGCATATTTATTTTCAAAACAACTTATGAATTTTTATATTTATTGATTTTCAAAATGACGTTATTTATTTATTTAAATTTATTTTTGTTCAGAATTAGTTTTTTCTGGTCAATCGCAGCGTAACTCAAAGTATGAACTTTCAAATTGAACTATTAATCTTCGAAATAAATTTTGAAAGTTCTCGAAAAAATAAGTCATCGAAAATTTACCACAAATAGTTTGCCGCTCGGTGGGTGATCGAAATTTATCTCTGTAAAGCGGCCATGTCGAGCATAATGAACAAGTTTTTCACTTTGGAGTAATCTCATGATTGATAACGTCTCCCCCCTAATTCAAACTATAGCGGAACCCACTGAAATCTCCTGCAGTGTTTTACAAAAAAAAATTCGTCAAAAACCAATTTTAGAAGTTAGTTCGGTGATAAGATTGTTAATGCGACATTTGAGGGTTTTTTCGTTGCGGGTTAGCCAGCAGGACACCAAATCATATTTGACCGCCTTATCACTTCCTTTTTATCTTAAACAATGGGTACTCATATTGAATGTATAACGTTGTCACTTACAACTTTCTATATAAATCTATATCATAAATTTGAGACAAATATGTAAACATTTTGACTGCTTATTTTTGAAGTGATCACCACGTTTGAGAAAAATGTATACCGGATTCAGTTGATATTTATGTTGTCAATTCACTGACAAACATTTGACCAAAAAAAGTATCATGTTATTTAAATTGCAATTTCGTCGAAACATCAAATTTTCCAGAAATAATTTGCCGATATCACTGAAAAACATATTCGCAAATACAGTATTTTAGCTGAAATACTTCCAGTGCCAATATCGCCGAATTGCGTGGGAATTTAAATTTTTTTATTACAAATTACTTCGAGTGCGTCGTAAATGACATCATTTTTCAAGATTTTATTTTTGGAATCTACTTTTTTGAATTTTTGTTTGGTTGCGTTCGATGGAGTACTTAATTATACGCATTTTGATGACTAACTTCATTTTAACCAATTGTTAAGGGGGTTCTACATGTCAATTCGCATGCACAAATGAAGTGTCTTTGTCTGATAAATTTAACAAACAACATATTATTTTTGGGTAAATCGGGTCTGATATATCGATTGCGACTAATATAAATTCGCTATTTTGACGTTAAAGTGTATTTTTAAACTTTTACCCAAAATTCGCGAATTACAAAAATTGGAATAAAAATGGAAAAAATGAATTCTTCGTCGAATTTCTTCGTATAACAGAGAATTTTTTTAATCAAATATCTTCTTTATGTAGAGAAATAAAGATTCGTATTAGTTGTTACGCAATTATTCAAGTTGAAAGGCGCTCCCCGCCGCATGAGTTATCGAGAGAGATTAAGATTAAATATTGAAAATTTTTCACAAGAAATTTGTTGCATTTATTCCGTAGAATCTTTTCATACTAAAAATTTGTTTTGTCCAAATATATTTACGTTTTATTCGAACGTTCACGAAACCCGTTTTTTTGGTTTTTACGAATAACGTAAACGTAAATTTCAAATAATACCACCAGAACTTTGTGAAAAAATTTGTTTCCTTTCTTTCTCTGAACAATTTGGATAATTTGCATATCATTTCCGAGAGTTATTCGCTGCTGGGGAAAAATTGAGAGTATGTTAAATCATTTTCTTAATATGTGTTACGAGTTATGTACTGATTCAAAAATAATTATATGTATACAATAATTATAAACAGCGTTCACGAAACGATAATTTTTTTCCTTTTTACGTTTGAATAGTCCAAACAAAAATTAGAGACCGTTAAAAAGGTGTGATATTTACCCAGCTATTACAACAATTGACATATAAAACCCCCTTTAACTCTTTATAACATAAAACAACTTTTCAAATCATGACGTCATTTTGAACGCCTACGCGTTTTCCATTTTTGAAAGAAAAACTTTATTTCTGTCCACAAATCGTCAAAAGTGCCAATATAGCCGAAATCTTAAGCAAAAAACTTTCGGCGATATTGGGCCTCCCACTATTTTTTGGGACTCGAAGATCGTGATAAAAGCTGCTGATTTCGAGAATTAAACATCACTGTTGTTGTTTTGCATCACCCAGCCCTTTGACCACATGTTTTTTTTTAACGGAAAAAGATGATTTAAACAGAATTTAACATGCAACAGCCTGAGAATAACAACATATTGAAAACATGTAGTAAAAATCTGCTTGTAGTTATCCTGGTTTGTAGAAAATAATGACATGTGGTCAAAGGGTAGTGTGAGCTAGATAAAAACTACCATAGTGTTATTTTTCGATATATCAAAATTTGATAATCAAACGTCCGATAATTTAATTGAATTTCAGAAATTAGTGTTTCTGAAATATATTGATTACGATCCCCGAGTTCAGAAAAAAACTTTTCCCATGCAGCTTACTAGTATATATTTTTTTGACTCGGGGATTCCAATCAAAATCGAGCATATCATGTTTTCGAAATAAACGAGGCAATCAAGATCAAGTGTTTTCGAATATGATTTTCATATTCACATTCCGAAATTATTCGTAACCGTTTGATTTCAGACAGAAAATAATGTTCAGGGAAATTGTTAAGTATATTTTTCACGTCAGTTGAAAATAAACTTAACTCGTAGACTTTAGACATGAATCTGTACCCAGACTCGATTTCCGGCAACTACGTGACCATTCTATAGATCGAGCATATAGCAAGTTTCATTATTAACATACATTTTTCAATAGCTTAAATATGTTCAGCCATTTGCTATACAATAAAATAACAAATAAAATTTTAAACGAATTTAAAGCATTTAATAGATAGAAAACAAAAGTTGCGAAAATTTACTATTACTCGACTATAATAAAGGCGAATAATGAGATGAAATTAAATCTTATTATTATTCGCAATTACCTCATATAAAACTTCAAATGATTTTCTATTCGGTCTGTCTAAACATAATTATATGTTTTCTACAAATTCTCTAGTATAATTACTCTTAATTATTTTGGTCTAATTTCTTGTGTTGAGAAGGAAGAGAGAACCTCACGTGCACGATTCCGTAGCGTCTCATTTTGTTATCATTTTTTCCAAAGGTTCACTTCTGGAAATGCTCTATTTAACCGGGGCCATATGTAATGCGATTGAAGTCTTAGAAATTCGTTACGCATTCTTTTAAGGGTCTTCCGCATGATTTGAGTTACTTTTGAAAAAAAATATAATAGTATCAAATATACAGTAATTTGAAAAAGTACTCAAATTACGTCAAAAAAATTCCAGGGTCAACTTCAAACGTTTTTAAACTTTTCTCATTACATGAAAGTTTGAATAAAATCACTGACAAATAATCCAAAATAAGGTTTAAAAATATGTCATAAATAATCCTTATTTCTTGAAAATAAGATCACGTGACGTGTTTGGAAAATATTTTATGTTCAAAACTCTTAAATTAGGGTTTATTGGCCCAAAAAATTTTCGGCGTAATTTGTCACTATTAGTTTACTTTCACCAAAACCTTATTCCTAATTTGAAGGTCACGTGATCGCTTTTGGACTTTGGTGTTAATTGGGAAAAAAGTCTTAAAAACTTTTGAACCACTTTATTTCTTTCAAAAATTGATTTAAGCTTTTTGGAAAAAACATTACTACTTTACCAACCTTATTCCTTAACATACGGTCACTGATCATTTCGGGCTATGATGTAATGAAAAAATTCTTAGAATTTTTTCTGTTCACTGATGAAAGGTTTAATTTTGTGATTTTAAAATTTTGCAAAAAATAAGCTGTATACAGTAAAAATTTTCAAAAAAAACGCACAAACGGTCATTTTGTCTTCAAGTTAATCGATAACTTTATAACTAGATCTTGTCATTAAATGTAAGCATCGTAAATGCGATTTATGCGTTGAATGGTCACTACTTGCGGAAATCGAGTTCTTACGAGTTTAATATTTGGACATTGTTATATCACAATTTATATAATCATTGGAAATTTTCATGAAAACTTTCCATTGGGGTATTTGCGGTAAAATTTTAAGAAGATTGTTTAATCATCGAAAATGTATTATCAGTAACGTGTCCACCATTCGAATTTGGCCCAAAATCAACCACTTAGGTTAGATTTGTTACATTAACTGATCTGTGCCAAATCATATTGCGCGTTTAGTGGTGAATATATTTCTTTCCAAAATCAATATTTTTCGTTAACCATCGAATATATAGCTCCATGAAGACTATTTTTTTCCTAACGCAAGATCGTGAATTATTTTTCAAATTTTTTTTCAATTTGGTTTGTTATTGGCACGCAAGAAGCTTCAGATCAATCCACTCAGTATTTATTTGAGTCGATTTTAATGGTGGACACGCTAATTATCAGTTAATATGATTATTTTTACTTAATGATTATACACATTTTTCGTCTTTTTATTAAAATTTAGCATGGTAAATTTTTGAATCACAAGCTTTCAAATATCGACCATAATTTTCACGTTGATTTTGAATAAAAGGACAAAAATTATAATCATAATCAGTGATATATTGAACTTATAAATGAATTAATTAATCAAAGTTTACCACAAAAATTTTATGTATCCAAATTTTTGTATACATATTAATCTGAATTTTCTGATGCTTGATTTGGAATCTAGATTATCGATTTATCTTTTGCTGTTTTACAAAGTGAAAATGGCGGTTTAGCCCAAACGTCAAAATAAATGCGATTAATGATCAAAATAAAAATATAATTTTCTTTGAAAATTAGAATTCACTCAAACTATCAATTATAATTAGTTTAAAAACCAGCTCAATTGATCAATTAAATAAGAGCCGAGAGCCACGCTTTTTTCATGTGACCTCGAACACCAAAAAATTGATGATCATGTTTATCCGATAAACCTTATTTTTTTCATAATATAAAAAATCTTCAATAAAAAAGTTTGAGTTTATTTTATCTTTAACCTAAAAAATTGAGTGCAAAATATAGGTGTTTTGAAAAATTCAACCAAAAATTTTTGCAACACAAAATTCATTATCCAAAGATGATTATTTTGGTGGATTATGGTCTCTCGTGACTTTTTCTAATATTTACATTCAACCTCTTACGTCAAATTCAGCTAGCTGATCGTTACCTGATAAACGAATTTTCATTCAAAAAAGTGGTGATAAGGAAGTTTAATCTGTGTTTACCTGGTCGGATACGACATTAACACTGCCCTCAAATCCCTTGTTCCATCGATTATTCTGTCTAAATCGGCCTGTATTCACGTCACATCGATTAGGATTTAGGCCCAAAAAGAAGTCGTCCCGTGGGGCTTCGGTCGTCACAATTTTTTCATTCGAGGTAGCTAGTCCAAATGCATTATTTCCATTTGCCAATTGTTTCATTACATTCATTAGTTTCGAGGCGGAATCTCCGTTATCGGAAGTCTCCTGGGGAGCCAATTTGATATTTGGTCGAAGTGGGACAGGTTGAGGGCGAGCGGTTGGCTTGGCAGTAGCGTACGAGTTGTGAATCGAGGCGTTGTTCGAAGCAAGTTTCAACTGAGGAAGATTCTAGAAAATTTATTGTTAATTTTTGTTTGTGAGGCGTACTATGGGGTTAAAAAAGGGACAAAAAAAATTCATCACTCACCAAATTAATTTTAATGGACCAGAAATGCTGAAAACTCTTTTTCTATGTTATATAAAGATGAAACAATCCACAAAAAAAATCTGCATTATTTAAGATTTTTTTTTAAATAATTTGAAAAATTGAATTTTAAAGGAGTAGTTGTCGCTAAATGAGGCCGAAGAAAAACAAGTGCCACCGAGTGGCCAGAGAAAATGTTTTTTTGTCATCGTTTTTTAAATCCCGCTATTGAGCGTCCCCTTTTATTTTTTTGGTGGTTTAAAACACATGGCCAAAAAATTTAGCACCATTTACGTGACTTAAATTTTTTGGCATAACAAAAGTTTAATTCAGATCAGATATTTATTATTATATTTTTACTATCTTTATGTGTTCAAATTTTCGGCACATTCGAAAAAATTTTTGGATCGGATCGGTGGACCAGCCAAAATTTTTGTTTGGATCCGATCAAATCGGTGGACTCTCCAAAAAAATTGCATAGAATCGGATTGGATCGGTAGAGTCCCCAAAAAATTAGGATCGGCTCGATTTTTCCTATCCGATTCGAAATATTCGATCCGATCCAATTGTGCCGATCACTGGTTCAAAAAGCTAAATGATTAGAATGTTTAGATTAGCTGAGTTGAAAATGAACTTTTTTAAGGTTCAAGTGAAATTTTATTTTCAAAATAGATTTTTAATTGGCCAGATGAACCGGTAAAAAATTTTAACTGGTTCACCTGGCTAATTAAAAATCTATTTTCACAATAAAATTGAACTCGAACACTACAAATGATCACACAATTTTAATAATTAACTTGAGCTTCAATTTGAAATGATGAATTCAATTTGACCCTCTATTAAAATTTGCCTCTTCAAAAAAAAATACATGTATATTTATGATTGACCCTTGAAATCGGGTACGGTCAACGTCTAAATTACTCGTCCAATACGCATAGATCGCAAAATATCCATCATTTTGTTAATTAAATCGTTAAAGAAGTACTGGTCGCAGTTTAAGGAGGTTGTAGGGTCTTCAATTTATTTTTTAATTCATGACTGATGAGAACTATATTGAGATTTAATTGAGTTTATTGAAGGCAGTTAACTTCTATAAAACTGAATACAAAAATTTGAAAAAAAAATTACCGAAAAATTTTCCAAATTATTGAAAGTCAAAAATTGTGATTTTCTTGAACAATTTATGAAAATTAAAATTTTACCAGTGTTTATGACTAAACAAAGTTTGTTTAACAAACCAAGGAGATTTCAAAATGTTTATTAAAATTTTCTACGACTCGAAAAGCCAAAAATCAATTTTCAATTTTTTTAAATTGAGTCAGGCGCGCCTCTTGTAGAAATTCGGAAACTAATTTTACAGTCTTCTGGCAAATTATTTGAACATTTCTATATCCGAATTTTTAAAAGTTTCTATGTATACACATACTGCTATTGACCTTTCTCCAAGAAAAACATAGAAAAAACAGTATGTGCAGGGGATTTTAGCACTAGAATTATTTTTTTTTCAAAAAAATAATTTACAGTGTTTCGGCTAAGAGTATTTACTAATATGTCGTGACTCGGGTTTAGCTTAAAATTTTGAACTGAAACAATTATAGAGGTAAGAATTTGAAAAACAGGAACCTTGTTTAATGTTGGTTGAAGAGCATTACCTAAGACTCGAGGCATATACCTTTTGAAAGGGTAAAGTCACTATTAATCAGCCCAAAAATGATGGAAAAAATGAATGTCTAAAAAAGCTTCCTTTCGAAATAGAATTTTTTAAAACTCACAATGTGAACTCTGAAATATCACCACAAATTATTCTGAAAAAAGAGTTCAATTTATAAATTTCGAAGAGTTGATTGATGAAGTCGAATTTTTTTCGCTTAATGTCTCACTTCTTTCGAAAAATATACTTTTTGACTCCTAGTTGGAGTTTGAAATTTAAAATTAGCCAGGCTTTACAAAATGTGTTTTGAGTACGATTTGCAGAAAAACTTAGCATCCAGACATATTTCTGGAGCAGAAATAAATTTTTTTAGTGCATGTGAAATTTCAGATATGCCAGGATTCGATTTTAGTATGGATAAAACTGATATGTTTTGAAAAATAAATGTTGAAAATCATGCCAGAGTGGTACACTAATACCGATATTACTGGCTAAATTTGTAAAATAAATCAAATAATTTCATTAAATGAGAAAAAACAACGATTTTTTCCTAAAAAACGTGATTTTTACATGATATTTTGAAGTTATTTACAATATTTTTTGATTCCCAACAGATAATCAATCAGACAAAAGTATTAAGTAGACAAGACCTGCACAGTTAGAATATCAACATACATTTTCTGGAGGCCTACCATGACGTAGTATACGTGGTTTAAATAACTTGCTTTTTCAAACGTTTTTATCTAGAATTAAACATAAAATTTCTAGAATATGATAATTTTTTTCAAAAGTTTACTCTTGAAACTTGATCATTCAGAAAAATTGAAGGTTGATCTTATAAAAGTTTTATGTAAACACGCTAAAAATGCCCTTCTGAAAGGGTATTATGCCTTGGCGGGAATTTTTTTTATATGCTTCGGAGGGTTAACCAGTTAGTTATGGCAGATAACAATGTGACATAAAAGTTTCCGAACGGCCGAAGTTCTTAGCTGTAACAGTATGTGATTGAATTGTTTCTATCATGGGCCATTAAAAAGTTAAATGCTTGTAAAAAAAAATTAGATTTGAAAACCCTACAACCTCCTTAAAAGTCCCCCTACAAAACCCTACAACCTCCTCAAAGTCAAAAACAGGGTTTTCAGAGTCGATTCAATGAAATACTAAGAACAACATAAGCATATCGGTTCAATTGTAGGAATAATTGAACAAAAATCTTGCTCCTTTAAAAAATATCGGAGGCCTCTGATTGGCTGACCAATCGAGGTTTCAAAATATTTTCTTCAAAATGTATCTCCTCCCTGAGTTTTTATGATATAGGAAACATTTTTAGCTTTTATTGACTCGAAATAATCTGGAAAGTGTCATGACTGAGTCTCTAAATGCGACCAACACTTCCTTTAAGTAAAAAATAATTAATCATTACGCTAGTCGATAAACATTTTGAATTAAAAATACTTGATGCATCTTATTTAATTTAAAATAATCTATTAAATTACTTTATTAAGTAATAATCAATCTTTCGTATGTTTAAATAATTTAATAATTACGATGTTTCGGATTTTTATTCCCTTTTTGTAGTGAAAATTACAGAGAAAAAACTAAATAGTTTGAACTTCAAAAAATTCAAGAAAATTTTTAAAGTCAGTCTTTCTTATTTTGTATTTCACGATTAAACAAAGATTATTAGACTCTCCTCAAATTCGTCGTGTTTAATAAAAATCAACGAGTGATCTATTCACGCTTTATCAACCTATAATTGAAAAAAGCACGAACGCGTATTGGCGGAGAGTAAGTTTGATCGATAACTACTTATATAAAAACTTTATCAAAATCAATTCAAATTTTAGCATATTTGATTTTCAACATGAATAAACGAATAAAATTTGACCCTGAATTTTTTACGAAAATTTGGTTCTAAATTGAAAAATGAACTTACATTCAACATCAGTTAAAAATTTTATAAAAAAAAGTGATATTAAGGGGTAGCGGTCGCAAAATGGTACTTTTTGTACTCCACTTACCAGAGTACTAAACTGCTTCGAAACTTTTGAGACTAGCCATTCGGTTAGATCTATTCTTTAATCTACAAAATAATTTATCAGATAATTTTTGGCTGACCCTGGTGACACCATTGCGGGCCAGTTCTAGAACAACCTAATCAAATTTCAAATCCCTAAGGCTTTTAGAGCTCGCATATCATTATACTCAAACTTAGGATAAACCACAGAAACAATAATGTAGTTATTTGTCGGAAACACATTTGAGAGTTTCGGACTAGTATTTAATAGAACTGCCAAAAACCGCCTAATTTCAAGGTTTTTGCTCTTCAAAAGCCTAAGGATCCAAGGTTAAATTTCAGAATGCAGTATAAATTTGATGAAAGACGGAAAAATATGTTTCTTTTTTGCCGGAAACAGAATTTTGAAATTTTTTGCTCAATTCTAGAAAATCGCATTTTAGTGAACCGGAAGTGAAAACTCGAAAATAAAAGTCGTCGAATTTAGTCGAAAGTACCATCAAATTAAAGCTTGGGTAATGCCGAGAAGAAAATCTGCNATTTTTTTGGAATTTTTTTTGTTTTTTTCAATAAGTTTATGCTTTCTGAGTAGTCTCTAGCAATTTCGTGCTATTTTTACACCCCAAAGTACCCTAAAAAGAGTACGAACGCTACCCCCTTTAATTTAACCATTCATTTGAATTTATTGAAGTTAATCGAAATTTCATGAAAGTTGAACCTTTATATAAAAACTTCAAATTGAGCGTCGAAATACTTGAAAAGCTTTTAACGTTGGGTTATTTTATGAGCATATCTTAAATCCGGCACCAGGGACCTTTGCCAGTAAATCAAGCCAAAATTTTAGCATGATTTACTAAAAAAATGCCCCTCTTCCCGGATTTAAGTCCAATTATTGAGTCTAAACTGATTTAACTTTCCACATCAAATATTCTGGCCGAATAGTGTGGTTTATTGAAAGAATTCAGCTTATTCTAATTCAAGTCCAACGTTCATAACCATTGCAAATTCTATGTAAAAACCGAAAATTCTTTGAATATTTCACCAAATAATTACAAAATAAACTCAGATATTTAGAGGTTTTTGTGCTGTTTATAAACAAATTCAATTGCCTGTTTAGAAGATGTGACCCTCAAGGAGAAAGTGTTATTTCATAAAGTTAAGTGCCAAACATAATGGGTTTTTAACACGAATATAAAAGTGTTAATAATAAGAAGAAATAGATGACTGTTATAAACTACAGTCCCTGAGAAACATAATTGGTCCCTTAGGTCAAAATAAATGACCTAAAAATTTACCAAAAAATGACCTTCAAGTGGTCAGTATAAAAATCAACCTTCAAAACAGACAAGCTGCGCTGACGTCCATAATTTTTTTGTAGGTGTTGTTATTCGTTGATAATAAATAATGATTTTAAAAAGTTCAAAAAACGTATATCCTGTTCAGAGTGAACAAACAAAAACGAGAGATGTGAGTGTGGTGAAGGATAGGGATATTAAGCAACGAGTGATTGTGCGAGCCGCCTGTCGGCCAATCAGAGACGCTTATTTCCGTGTCTAGTACATTTTTATCGCTTTTGGGTCCACTTCATCTGAACAGGATATAAAACATTATTTTACTAATTATCTTCTGCAAATATAATTTATTTGGTGATATGTTATCTGTCTACGAATTTCTGTCTAAATTAAATTCTCAAGGAAAAATGGCAATTTAATTTGGATGAAAACAAATATCAGTCAACATTTTCAATCGAGTTTTAGGTGTCAGGGAGTGTAAAGAAGACAAATAAACTTGCCAAATTAATTTTGATTATGAATAATTCACTAAGAGGTCATTATAATTTTTTATTAAAAAAGTGGATTTTAGCTAGCTAAAAGTCATTTTTTGTAATATGAGAGTCAATAATATAGAACATAATTTTGTGAGAGTCAAATTTCTGGGATTTGAAATATTACGTGGGTCTTATTTCTCAAATTAAATTCCTTTAAAATATTTTTTAGAGTGAACAATTTTACTTTATTAATTTTGTATCACATTTTGCAATATAAAATTTCATTTATTACGGTTGAAAGTCGTTTTCCTTTCGTTCTTCAATATATTGTGATGATATTGTGACGTTATTTTGATAAATGATGATTTTCTTAAATTTTAGTATTAAATTCATAGACTTGTTCAACAAACTCAATTTTTTAGAAATTATGCACTTGAGGTTGATCTATAATGTCAAAATCACGCAGTTTCCTTCAATTCCAAAAAATCTAAACCGTTAAATTACTTCGTCTATATAGCGTAAGAGTAACCACATAATTTGACTTGAAAATTCTGACAATTTGACAAATTCAATCTAATTCAATTATCTTAAATCCGTAATTTTTGGGTCTTTAAAAATTTCTAAGGTCACGTCTTGTAATAGCTTTCATAGACCATAGTTATAATCGAGTGATAATAATTGCACTTAGTTATCATTTTTTTGTGAGTACCGGAAATTTAATCTGCTAATTAAAAATAGTACTTTTCGATCTTTGATTTATTATAAAAAATAGAACTTTAGTTAATAATACAATCTCAATATTAATTAAATATTGCTCTTTCTATTTTCTGACAAAAAAATTCAAGAAGTTGCTTTGTGGAATTTTTAAACTCTGACGGTTAATTTTTAAAACTAGATTTCGCGTAATATTTTAATCGTCACAAAATCGGGAGATTTTTCAGATTCTCCCGAAAGTAGATTCAAAAAGAAGTCACGAAAACACTGATCAGAAAGTTGGATTACGTCAAGCTGATATTCTGAAGTTTTGGTGGTCAAATTCAGAGAAACGTTAATTTGAAAGTTTATTTTGAAAGAAATCGAAAAAACACGAAATATCGAGAAATGTTTTCGATGATTTGATTGAAAGTGAACTTTTAAACCGTCGCCCATCGATTTAAGGACTTTTGATGCCCCTAAGACCATATAAACTAGCAACCTATCCTCCCCTTCAACGTTGATCAAAAATTTGCACAAATAAGAAAATCTTATTCTTTCATGAGAAAATTTCTTACTAATTACCACAAAATGAGTCAATTATCACTTTTCAATTAAATGATTTTTTAAAAAATTTAGTGATCCAGTTAGTGATTCCCAGTTGAATTTCTTACTATAACTCAAACAATTTGAAATTTCAAGAGTCAAAAATGGGTAATGATTCCATTGCCGCATCTTGGGAAGTCCTTTTATTCCTTTGAAATTATTTCAAATATCCCTTTAACACCTTTTTGATGATTTGAGAGATGTAGGCTGAAAAGAAGAGAAAGCGGCCTCATGAGTGGCTAGAAGGGGTCTCAGGAGTGTTAGGATTGGCTTCCCCAACCTACATCTGTCAAATCATCAAAAAGGTTTTAAAGGGATATACAGCCTGAGTTTTGCCGCCTGGAGAAAAAAAATCCCCCAATTAATAAAAAACTCAGGCTGTATTTTGTCAAATAAAAAAAACTGTTAAATTTTGAAAATGCTCTATGTTGAAAACAAAGGTACAAGATGTGTTCGATTGAAATTAACGTTCCCATTCACAGGTGCCCAACTTTTTCGACGAATATGCACATCATTTTTGCCTCGTTTTCAAACCTAGTTGTCAGTCAAATTAAATTATTCTATATCCTTGAATTTACCTAATTTTTTAACCTTCCCGTAACGTAAAAGTTTATCTCTGCGAAAAAAGAATAAAAAATACAATCAGCGGTTGAAACAAATGTGACAGAAAACTCGGTGGGTGACCAAAAGAACGTGGTACCGTGTGGAGATAAGCCAAAAAATAGGGTTGAGCCCCGATACCTCCTTAAATTGTTAATTTTTGGTCCAATTATTCTAACCCGACATTCTTGCAGAATGTGTCTAAAAATGGGAGGAAGTACATGTTAAAATTCTTAAGGAGGTTATCTAACTAAATTGAACTTGATTATTTTGAACATTTATTTCATAATATTTGAGAGGATATTAGTTTTTTGATAAAAGGTTCTGAAAAACAACTTATTTTCAAATTTATCATGTATTTGCGGTAAAAATGAATCTCAACATTTTCAATTTTTGATGTTGTTCAAAAAGTTGACTTTGCACATTCTAGACTCAAAAATTTGGACCAACAAAATCGCTCAATCAATCAAATATATTTGATTAACCCTTGAAGGCTCCGGACTAGTTTAAAAAACACCTGTAGATTAAAGACCAGAAATCGCAGGTTGCTTCTGAATGATTCACTTTTTAGGAAAATTATTTTTGAAACTGCTGCACTTTAAATTTTTGTCCTGACGGCTGTGAGAAAATTTTTATTTTTTTAAAAGTGATTTCGACAAATTGCGTAGGTTAGGTTATTTTTTCGGAAAACAACTGTAGATTAAAGACCGAGAATTGCAGGTTATTTCTGAGGAAGTCACTTTTTAGAAAATTTAATTCTTAATCTTTTCCATTATTAATTTTTCTTCTAATGACCCCTATTTTCTCACAAAAAAATTGCGTAGGTTGAAGCTCAATTTATAAATGTTACTTTTTTACGAGGTTAATAAAGTCAAAATATGAATTACATACTACAGCAGGGTCCGGCGTATAGGTGAAGGCGTATAGGTGAAACCTACGCAAAAACCTACGTTAGCGTCCGCAATCGCCCACGCATCTAAAAATAAAAACCGGCGTATAGGTGAAAGGCAAAAGATAGGGTTTTTTTTTCAAAACTTCTCGGGCAAAAAGATAGGCGTTTTCAAAAAGCCAAAATAGGCATATTTGAGAATTTTTATAAATGAAAAACCATTAAATTAATTAATAGTTTTAACTTTTAATTTCATTAATCTAGTTCAGTTGATTTGTCTTAAAAATCTGCACAAATTTTTGTTCAAATAAATCCTATTAATTATTTCAAAGGCTATTTTTCACGATAACTATTTATATTTTTTGTTTGAAAATCAAGTTGAGAAATCTTCTGGAA
>SCLH01000682.1:264524-301802 GCA_004367855.1 Oikopleura vanhoeffeni | reverse complement strand
AATTATACTTTATTTGAGAAAAAAGGATCTCTGAATTGAACAAAAATTAAAAAAAAAAACTTTCGAAAAGATTAATTTTCTGGCGCATCTAATAAGCAGGTGAATTTCAATTTGAAAGAAATAAAAAAAATCTGATATTTGTAACGTTTCCATGTTTATTCATTTTCAACCATTTAAACAATAAAGAAAATCTCGTTTTTTCGCATTTAACTGCCCACTAAAAAAACTCAATGGAGAACATTTTGTCTTATTCATCGGACTACCGGTACATCAGTGACCGGAGATCTATTATATATAGGTATTTTCAGTATAAAATTTAAGAAAAAAAATTAAAACTCGTTTTTTTTTCCAGGAATTAATTAAAAATATAGTTCAAGCAGTAAATGTGTAGACAATCATGAATATAAGAACACACATGAAAATTTAACTTTCCGGCTGTTTTTGAGACAAAAATTTAAGGCCCATCGATTCGAACCTACGAATAAATTACATTCTGGTTTATATCCGGTGAACCGGATGTCAAATTAACTTNATACAATTTCTCTATCAAGCTTTGTTAGTTAATTTAAAGACAAAACTATGGTTGCTCGAAAAGGTTCTAAAAAGGTTCTATAAATCTGAAATTTCGATCAAAATTTTTAGATGGAACGTTAATCTGCCTAAAAATTATCTGCCTAATTAATAATCTGCCTAATTTTTGAAAATTGGTACTCCAAATTTGAAAGGTTTATTGATCTGGGAACTAAACTTTTCAATAATTCGTCAGAAAAGGTATTTATTTCTTCATGCACGTCATAAAACTCAATAATTCTAAAAACTTTAGTCAAAAATTGAGGCGGACTTTTAGCACCAAAGACTACCCGAAATACTAAAATTATCAGATTCATTGGACCTTTTTATAGAACTTGTGTTTGTGCGTGACGGCGTCAGCCCTAGCTATAATAATATGCTAAATTATTTCATTCTTAATTTTTCAGGCTCACGACGAATAGAAATGGATACAAATAAAATAAGTAAACAAATGCAGTCTGTAAGGTAAGGGATAATCATGCATGTAAAAATTGCCAATGTCCTCAACGTGGACAAAAAATTTACAATCCATTTATGAGATTCCACTGATGAGACCATTTACTTCCATCTGTGCTTCATCAACATATACTTACGTGCTCAACTTATCAACAGTCATTTTTTGATGTGGTTGGTGTCGATGACGATAACGCAACGGATAAACAAAAACTACAGTTTTTCGAACCGCATTTTAACATAATCGAAAAAAACTTAATCCAATAAATACCCGAAAATCTTTGAGGGAATCTTGATTTGCATGGACAAACCAACTCTAAATAAACAAACAGAACAATAAAATCATGAAGTTTCTTTGTCCATGCTTTTTAACTAGATCTGAAAACTGCAATTACTTGAATTTTTTAAAAAACAAATTGAGCTTTAATTTAGCGAAACCAGAGGCTCAATTCGCTAAATTGCTTTTGAAACAAAAATGTTTTTCTCTGAATTTGTATTTCATTCACTTCTCACTCTTGAAAATGGAAAAAACCGAAACGTTGAAAAAAACAATTTTTTAATTGAAAAATCATATACTTCCTAAACGTATCCTATAGTTAATTTTGCTCTTACTTTCTACACTAAATTGTGATGAGAGTTTCTTCAACCCAAATCTCACGCATCTATCGCTATATCCCTTTCCTAGCCCAAGTGCCTCTCAAAAGTAAATAGGGTGTCTACACAATCCGACTTTTGGTAACGACTCGGAGCATTTTTCACTTTGTTTTAAAAAACCATTTGAAATTTATTATTGAAGAAAAAAATGGGATAAGTACCATTCTAGCTACAGCATCGTCAACCTGGAAATTGATTTTTGACTTTTCATAACAAGATTTCCTAACCAGAGTATCAAATAGAACTGTTCCGTTTTCATATTTGCGTTTCGCTTTCCGTTCCATTTCACGGCCATGCGTTCTGTTCCGCGTACATTCCTCACGGTGTGTTTTAAACGTATTCACAGAAATTTCTTTCTGACTTTTTCGACTGGTTTTAGAAATGAGTCTTTTCCAATAGCCGAAATGAAAATGGTGTAGACAGATGTTTTGGAGAGTTTTGAGTCGAATTAGCGTATGCGATATATGTTTAATTTGGAGGCATGAGCATTCTTATTATAAATAGTTAACTAAAAAACGATCTTAGGATTTTAGCTATATTATATATTAGTACAATCATACATAACTTATGTAACATAACTTAATAATAGGATTAATTTACGCTTAAAATCGGATAAGACATTTGATCGTTTAACTACAGTAGTACAGTATACAGGGTGTAAGATTTTTCCCTTCTTTTTCCAAACTGGTTACACCTGATTTCCGCCGTTTTGATTGGTTGAATCTGAGAAAGACGTAGGTTTTCTAAGATTCAACCAATCAAAATGGCGGAAATCAAGTGTAACCAGTTTGGAAAAAAGAAGGGAAAATCTTACACCCTGTATATCATTGATTTGCATTAGAATTTTTTATCTTAAGTTCTATTCATTGAAATTTGCAGGGCGAAACTAAAATTGCTGGATCATCAAGTTGACAGCCATGCTCGATCACGACAAGAAAGTAGACAAAGAAGTAGACGCCTATCTGAAATAAGTAAAGCTTCTGAAAGTTAACGCTCATAGTTTGAAATCAATTATTTTCAATATGGAATCAATGGAGACCACAAAATTTCTGTTATTTTTTTGGAACTTATAATATCACTATTTACCTGATGTCCGACAATTAAATTATAATAAATAAAACTCATCAATATTTATTTGTGCTGATAAACGACGGCCGAATGTGCATCTTACCTTTATTCAACTGAAGTCCATCTCTTATCCAAAGATAGGGTTTCCGAACCGTTTACATTTAGGATTTTGGAGGCGACATTCAATAGTTTTAAGATAGCTGATAATGCCCATACTTAATAATCCTTGTGCGCATATAAAAAAAGGACCGCCAAGGCATTGGGATCACCTAGGCTGTTACAGGTTATTCTCGACCTTCTTGGATTTTTTATTTGAGTTGACAACGGGGTTATTACGAGGATGAGGATGATTTTCTTTCATATTATATTATATTACATAGCCGAATTTCAAAAATCAATATTTCTGTACGAAAAATTTCTCTACGAGAGCTTTCTTTAAGTTATAGTCGCACAATTTCCGCAAGCCGATTTTTTGACGATTTATGCAAAAATGTCGTAAATTTCTCAAAAAATGGCATTTTTTGAAATTTAAAATGCCGATATCTTTCAAAATACTGGGCTTAAAAAATTATTATATAGTTTATCGAAATCTAGAGATTTAGGAGACCACTCCCGAAACCATTGTTTCTCAGTTTGATCAAGTCGTTTTCCGACCAATGAAAAGCCCGGATTTTTGAAATTTTTTGAAAAAATTTTTCTTGGGTTTTTCCAGAAATATCGTAGAATTCAAATGCTGAAAAACCTGTACCACCCTAAGATCACCCCAAAACGCCAGTAATTTTGAGAGCGCAACCCAAATGCCGCACAAAACAAATAAATCAGCGCGGTTGGAACGACTGCATGAGAACAGCAGGCCCTAAGTAGTTTACATCAATCGACTTCATTAATTAATAAATTTGAATTTATGAACAAGGAAAAGTAAATTTTTTGTGAATTTAATTTTAAATACAGCTGATATATAATTTTGTATCCCTTTTGAAGATATTTCGTTTCAATACTTAATTTTCTTGGTAAAAGTCAAACGTTTTTGAAATTATAAAAAGACATTATATTTATCAACGTTTCGATACCTTATTTAGCATTATCAAGATTAATCTTTTTTCAAGTTCAGAATTTAAACATCAAAATCGCATAATCTAGAGTTTTTAACAAAATAAATGATGTGACCAAAAATCTCAAAAACTGGTTGTCCCTGTTCTGATTGGTCGGTTTTGTGTTGGATAAAATTAACTCTATTTTCTGACTGATTATTTTAAATGTCTTAATTTTAACCTTATTTTGAATTTAATTATTGAAGAAAAAATGTCCTTGGTGATAGGCTTATTTGCAATTTGTGCGGAAATATTGAACTCAATCATTTTTGAACGTAAAAGATCCTTAATATGCGAGAAAATAAAGTTTGAGTCTAAATATTTTAAAAAACCCGTCGACAAAAATCCCAAAAACATGGAAATTGACGAAAAAATTCGTTCCCACGTTAAATTACATAATTTTCTCTAATTTTTTGGTGGATGTAATTTAAAAATCTTTGTCAATCATTGACCGAAATATAAGGACAGGTTGTTTATTTTTGTCCTTATAATTTTTTTTTCTTTGAATTCAAAGATATTGCTCTTTAGCGCTCCATGAGTGAAATTTTGACTCAAAAAAAATTAGTGATCTAGAAATCAACATAATCAGTCAGAAAATAGAGTTAATTTTATTCCACACAATACCGACCAATCAGAAAGCTTACCATCAATTTTGGAGATTTTCGTCATAATTATCAACTAAAAAAATTCTGGTCACGTGGATAATCTCAAATTTTGGTTTTGAACTTCATTTTTTATGCTTAACAAGATCTACTTGCAATTTTGCTAAAAGTCAAAAATTGCCTCATGAGGTCCCTCCCTATCTTTGAAATCAACCATTGGACTGTTCAAAAATGCTGGTTTGTGCTTTAACCATGAATGAGAAAAGTTTGCTGACTTTAACGGCTCGATAAGCAACGTTAACACGAAATTGAGCTACTAATTTCGACATTCTCCTAGTTAAATCACAAATGCTGTTTTTTGTAGTGAAATCTCGACTGTCTCCTCATCTCACCTTCGCATCACATGATTCAAATAGTATTAGCGGAGATAAATATTCGGAGCAAACAGTATGGTTTATGGGTTTCCGACCGGTTTATTGCTGTTTGCTAAAAAAATATTAATTTTACTATTAATAAGTGCACTTGGATAAGAATTCTGACTATAGAATTCTTTTAGCTCTTCTAGAGTTTCTAAAAAGTTTTCTTGTGAACTACTAGCATCAAATTCAAGGTGAATGTTGGTCAAAATAGAACCTTTTTTTTTTGAAATAATGTTTTTGAAATAAAGTGAAAAATATCACTTTTAAGATTCTTTTTTGCTTAAGGCCTCGGTGCATTTTGACAGATTTGCACTTTTTCAATTTTTATTGTCTTGATTTGAAACTTTTCGCCACTTCAAAATTTTTGGATGAAGAAGTTTTCGAACATAAGTTGCCGCTTTTCAGCTTACTTTGTATTATCTGAATTTCTTCAGATTGATTATTTTTACTTAATCAATCGTCTTTTGGAAAAACACTTAAAAAACGAGCGTTTACTATCGAAGGTGTCTATAATTTAGACTCTAAATTACAGTAAAATTTATTTTCTGTTTTATTGATTAGGAGCCCTAAAAAACGGTCCTGTCCACCATTGAAAATTTATTTAGTTAAATTCATATGATTTTTAAGTCAAAATCGAAATTAAATTTTTGAAAAAAGACGAAAAAAATCGAAATTTTAGCACATCGAATAAAATATATTTTTTCGTGAGTTAAATGAAATAAATTTGTAATGGTGGACAGGTTGACGTACTAATTTGGCAAGTCTCGGTGAAATAAAAATTGTTTCATTCTGGATTAAGAGGGCTTCAATGGATTTATGCTAAACCGTAGTTCGTTACAAAAATTATGATTTAGACAGTATTTTGAAAAATTGTTCGAGAACAACAAGGGAAATTTCTCTGGATCAAAGCATATAATTTGCAGGAGAATAACTTTCAATACAGCGAAAATTGGACCTTTTGTTCTCGAACAATTTTTTCACATACTGTGGTAGAAACAAAAGCGAATGAACAAAACGAGGACATATTTGAATTAAGTTAAAGTAGTCATTCTTCATATTTTCAGCTACTGATTCCAGAAAAATAAGTTTAAAAAATTTTGAACAAGAAATGATGAAAAATTTTCAAATATATTCTAATTATTTTTGATCCAAAAATCACTAAAACCATGTCATATGGTTTTTTCAACGAGCATATAAAAAATATTAGGTCACCTGGTCAAAAGTTAGGGTATCCCTGCCTCCTAATTTGACATATTCTCTGATAAAATATATGCGAATAACGGCTTTCATAGGATATTATTCATATTAGCCAGTTTGTAGAACTAGCCTTCAACTTGCGAAAAAAATATGCCAAAACTTTTTTGTAACACGTAAGCGACACAAGAGGACTTAAGTCAAAACGGTAAATCTATCTTCTCTCAGGTTTTATTTTGAAATAAACCATCATTTTGACATAACCTGTACAATTAGTATTTTAAACTTCTGAAGAGCGCTTTTGTCGATAAGTGCTATATTTTTTAAAATATGCGATAAACCACCGTTTTTTGAACTTTAGTCATCGAAAAATCTATCTCTTCCTAGGTTAAATTTCAAAATTCACTCAAATTTTTGCACAAGGTAGCTCGAAACAAATTGAAACTTCTGACCAGCCTTTTTTTTCAATTTCGATCCCAAACTCAAAATATGATTTTTTTCAAGGTCAAATTGACACAAACGTTATTTTTGAACATAATTTTGAGAAAAATACTATGAAAAAATCGAAAAACCGCAAAATTTTCGAATTTTTTTTTTGTTGTCATTTGGGTTGTTTTATGCGTTCAAAACATACACAATTGATTTGGTGCATTTTAATGACATAATAACTGCAGAAAATGTAGGAGCAGGGATACGGTATCCCGGATACCCTTAAAGTAGCCATTTTGTAGAGTTTTTTTCGTTGATTTGACACAAATATAGAAAAAAAAATTTTGAACGAAGGCTAAGGCATTTTTTCATAATTTTCGGAACTTTTATCGAAAATTTATCATAATTTGTCGAATTCGAAAAGTTAAATTCGAACTTAAAATTTTCTCAAAAAGCCATAATGCGAAAATTCGCTTGTAACAAAAGTTGCCTGGATTATGAAACATCATTTTGATGGTATATTGAGAAGAATATATTAATTCAGTGAAAAGTTTTTCATCAAGAGCCCATATCGTTATCTGTCAAAATGCCCCGAGGCCCTTAAAACAATTTACCAGTTAACTAAAACTGACAACATTGAAATTTCTATATCATTGTTATGTAAAAGCAATTAGTTACAAACCTGTCTGAGTTAATTGTATTGGTTTTTCTTATAATTCTCCCTCTAAAAGAGGATGGTATTCTCAGTTTCGAAGTTGCTGTTTTTTAATCTCTCCATTTTTCTTGCAAAGCAAGTTCGAAGGCGTGCATTTACTTCAAATTGACAGTTTTTTTTGTTCACCAGTAATATATTGTTCATGTTCATTTGGGCACCACACGCAGGATTCGATCATCAATCTTTGAAAACTTGATTAAAAAGATCAAACAAAGGCGGCGCTAGAGCCAAAATGAGATCAATTTGACAAATTCAAAATAAACTTAACTCCCTTGTTTAGCAAACTACTTCTGGACGAACAAAATCATATGGTCATGCGTGACCATGCTGTATAAATCAAGCGTATAACTTAAGATTCTTTATCAACATATATTTTTCACTCGTTAATATTGTAATTCAAATAATTTGCTACAATCGTATGAAAACAATTTATGAAAAATAATAATTTAAAGGCATCAAATGTTGATAAGAAAATATAAAAATCTCTCTTTTTACCACGATTCACACAATTTAGTGCATAAGTAATACGAAGTAAGGCTTAATTTTACATTTAAAAATTTGGAGTATAAAACCGCTAGCACTTTCCTCTGCTTTGTTTAAAAACAATCTAATGTTTTCATCAAAATTTTCCTCGAAAAAAGAAAAGAAAGATGGAAGAACGATAAAAAAAAACTATTATCGATGATAATTTGAGGATGATGGCGTCATGAGACGGGTTATGTTGAGGTATGGAAGTTGATCATCGGCTCCGGAATTGTGTCCTGAGAATCTCCTGGTGCTTGATGCATTATTATTGGAAGACATTTTTTGTAAGTATTCTTTATTAATCTCGGTAAAAATAGTAGTAAAGGTAATTTTTTTGAAATATAAGTAATGGTCAAAAGTCATAATAATTTTTGTATTTATAGCAGTAAGATTTTGCGTAGGGTAACATTCTTGAGTAATTTTCAAAGGCATAGTATCAAAGACATTTTGTAGTTCATGATACTATTAACCTTCTTCATAAATACGTATTTGCTTATTTTTTTTAATTTCTTAGTATATAAACTTTTGCTTTCATCTTCATTTTTGTACTACGGTTACCTCGATCGTAACCGTAGTACAATATCTCATGGCGAAACATTCCCCTCCCTCACAGCTTCTTTTTTTTATGTTTTTGTTTTGATTTTTGTTGTTTACTTCTTGTTGTTTGTTATTGACATAATTTTTTTTAACTTCTTTTTTTTTGCTTTTGTCTTTTTTTAAAAATGTCACAAGTTGTATAAAATATAATGTTTAAAAATTTGTTTTATCAAGAAATGAGATAAATGGTCATTTAAAAAGAAAAACATACAGCCTGAGTTTTCTCGTTTACCGCGTTTTTTTATGCGGTCGGTTAGACAGCCAAAATCTATAGCAAAGTATAGGCAATTTTGGCTGTCTAACCGACCGCATGAAAAAAACGCGGTAAACGAGAAAACTCAGGCTGTATTTATTACACGGATAATAATAAAATAAACCTGTTCCTGTGAATCCGGCTAAGTTAAAGCTAAATTTTCACGTATATATTGTAATAGATCATTCTGATTCACAAGATACAAATTCATGGTTTGTTTAGACGACATATCTAAATTTGAAAAAATTAAGTAGATAACATGAATCTTATTAAGGTATGGTTGATTTGAAGTTTCAAAAATAATGTTAAGTAAAATAAATGATCTCAGGTTTGAATAAAGTATGTTTGATAAAATATTAGCAAAAAATTTGTTTAAACTGCACTTTCAATAATTGCATCATGTTGATTTGGTTGCGCAGCTCGAAATCGTCTTGTAGGTTGATCAAGCAGCATTTGGCGACGCCGTCGTTCTGATATGGTACTAACACGGTTAACTTTCTTTGGTTTGAAGCATTTTCTAAGATTCTTATAACAAATTACCATTATTGATAGGCTTTTTGAGATATTAACTGTTATCGAAACTATTTGCAAAAGCAATCCAGCATGAATGGTTTTTGTTTGATAGATTGGTATTTCAAGTTTCTTTAGATTTAATTCAGTTTCTTTAATTTTGTTGTGTTTTCCAGCAAATAACTCAATTATATCAGAGTTAATTTTAATTTTTTTCTTAAGTTCTGTGGTTTTATCTTCAACATAAGGCATTCTTTGAGAGTTGATAAGTTTTGTTAGATTTAACTTAGCAGAGTGATCCACAATATTTATTTCACCAACATTTGATTTTCCCAACATTAGTTATTCTCTTGTCACATGGAAATGTTCTTTGGATGTCAGTTTTTTTCAAAAAGATCACTCCTGTTCCAGGAGACATTGGTTCGAAAATTTTATTTTGATCAAAAAGTGGTTTTTGAGTACTTATAAATTCACCAACCGGTGTATTTCTTGAGTAGCACGAATCTTGTGTATATTCAGTTCTGGTTTGACAATAACGGTCTATTTGTTCAAGGTTGTTGTTCAGCAGTCCTTTTATACTACTATAGTAGAGTTTGGCGAACTTTCAGATTTTTCTTCATTCAAGTCACACATTATCCCCCTCCAATTTTTTCCCAAGTTTCAAAGCTTTGATATCCTGTGCTAGTTTCAAAAATCAAATTATCTTCAATCAAAAGCATTTTCGTTTTCTGTCCTTTAAGGGTATCCCGGTTCCTCCATTTACCTTACATACCTCGATCGTAACCGTAGTACAAAAATGAAGATAAAAGCAAAAGTTTATATCCTAAGAAATTACAAAAAAAAAAGCGAAAACGTATTTATGAAGAAGGTTAATAGTATCATGAACTACAAAAATGTCTTTGATACTATGCCTTTAAAAATCACTTAAGAATGTTACCCTACGCAAAATCTTACTGATATTAATACAAAAATTATGAGGACTTTTGACCAAGGAGATTTCCAAGGACGCAATTCCGGAGCCGACGATCAACTTCCGTACCTCAACATGCTGGAGGAGCCGCTCGGTCATGAATTGCTCGGTAATCTAAAAATTTATTTAACTAAAAAAAAATAGGCCAGGTTAACGTCCCTCCCTCCACATCCGTAATGTCGGGACATGAGGTGGGTGCTAAGCTGTCAACACTGGCACCTACATTAAGGGGCCCTAAAACTAATCAAAAAAAATTAAACTAATTTTCAAATTTAAATTGAAAAACTAATCAAAAAATTAACCTAATTTTGAAATTTGAAAATAATTCGCGGAAAATTTTATTAAAATAATATCAGTGTTTTTTAATTAACTTGCTGAAGGAAGTACCCCACGCGAGTTATATTTCGGCTCTCAGACATAATAGAAGGCTAATTTTTATCTCATTCTAATTTTTGTTATCGGTTTCATTCCAAAAATATTAAAAAAAAAATTTCGATGTAAAAATTTCCAAAAATTTCCTATTTTTTCTAGTTTAAATTTCCTTCTATTGTCTTGTAACTTTAAAAAGTTTTACCCCGTTGACGGTAATTTTGGTTACATTAGTTCACTTTTAATTTAATTTTGAAGGAAAAAATTAAAAAAATTAAAATTTTCGAAAATAAATTTTCAAATGGTTTCTTAGATCCTGAAAATCGACGTACCCCACGCGGATTATATCTCGAGAACCATATATGGTAGAATATTAATTTTTGCTGCATTCAAAATTTTGTTAACGGTTTGAATTCAAAAAATTAAAAAAAATTAAATTTTGACCGAAAAAAAACTCATAAATTTGCAAAATTTGATTTTTTTTCGAAGTATTTTTCTCAAATAATTGACTGAATATCGAGATTTAGACATCGAATCTGACTAATTTTTTTGCCACTTTGAATTTCTGATGCTGATATCTTATAAAAATGAAAATTTTTGTATGTTTTCCAAAAATAATTTTGCAAACCTAAGAAAAAAACATATTTTTGCCAAACTTTGACTGCGCATTAAACTATAACTATAAAAAAAAGCAAAATATGGAGCGCATAAAAATCATGAGCTTGCAATTTTAAGAAAGTGCTTTTTTCCGCGAAAAAATTTGCTCACTGTGCTCCAAATGAAATTGAACTAGCGCTCAGGGTACCCAAAACAGCCATTTTGAGGACTTTATCAGTGATTGTAGGCAAATTAAAGGAAAAAAATATAATCTGAGCGCATTACTTTTTTTAACTAACAAATTTAGGTATGCGCACAAAAAATCAGAAAATTATGTTAATACATCGCTAAATGAAATTGAACAGATAAAAGTCGAAAAATGACTTTTTGGACCGGTAAAAATACCGGTACGATCATACAAAAAACTTTTTGTTACTTTTTTCGAAAAATTTAGACAAATATCTCCTGGGTCTCAGAACATGAAACTCAAGCATNTATGCTTGAGTTTCATGTTTTGAGACCCAGGAGATATTTGTCTAAATTTTTCGAAAAAAGAAACAAAAAGTTTTTGTATGATCGTACCGGTATTTTTACCGGTCCAAAAAGTCATTTTTCGACTTTTATCTGTTCAATTTCATTTAGCGATGTATTAACATAATTTTCTGATTTTTTTGTGCGCATACCTAAATTTGTTAGTTTTAAAAAAGTATGCGCTCAGATTATTATTTTTTTCCTTTAATTTGCCTACAATCACTGATAAAGTCCTCAAAATGGCTGTTTTGGGTACCCTGAGCGCTAGTTCAATTCATTTGGAGCACAGTGAGCAAATTTTTTCGCGGAAAAAAGCACTTTTCTTAAAATTGGCAAGCTCATGATTTTTTATGCGCTCCATATTTTGCTTTTTTTTATAGTTATAGTTTAATGCGCAGTCAAAGTTTGGCAAAAAATATGTTTTTTTCTTAGGTTTGCCAAAATTATTTTTGGAAAACATACAAAAATTTTCATTTTATAAGATATCAGCATCAGAAATTCAAGTGGCAAAAAAATTAGTCAGATTCGATGTCTAAATCTCGATATTCAAGTCAATTATTTGAAGAAAATACTTCGAAAAAAAATCAAATTTTGCAATTTATGAGTTTTTTTTCGGTCAAAAATTTAATTTTTTTTAATTTTTTTGAATTCAACCGTTAACAAAATTTTGAATGCAGCAAAAATTAATATTCTACCATATATGGTTCTCGAGATATAATCCGCGTGGGGTAACGTCGATTTTCAGGATCTAAGAAACCATTTGAAATTTTTTATTTTCGAAAATTTTAATTTTTTTAATTTTTTCCTTCAAGATTAAATTAAAAGTGAACTAATGTAACCAAAATTACCGTCAACGGGGTAAAACTTTTAAAGTTACAGACAATAGAGGAAATTTAAATTAGAAAAAAATAGGAAATTTTGGAAATTTTTTTTACATCGAAATTTTTTTTTAATATTTTGGAATGAAACCGATAACAAAATTAGAATGAGATAAAAATTAGCCTTCTATTATGTCTGAGAGCCGAAATATAACTCGCGTGGGGTACTTCCTTCAGCAAGTTAATAAAAAACACTGATATTATTTTAATAAAATTTTCCGCGAATTATTTTCAAATTTCAAAATTAGGTTAATTTTTTGATTAGTTTTTTCAATTTAAATTTGAAAATTAGTTTAATTTTTTTTTGATTAGTTTTAGGGCCCCTTAATGTAAGGTGCAGTGTTGACAGCTTAGCACCCACCTCATGTCCCGACATTACGGATGTGGAGGAGGGACGTTAACCTGGCCTATTTTTTTAGTTAATTAAAAATTTTTAGATTACCGAGCAATTCATGACCGAGCGGCTCCTCCAGCATGTTGAGGTACGGAAGTTGATCGTCGGCTCGGAATTGCGTCCTTGGAAATCTCCTTGGTCAAAAGTCCTCATAATTTTGTATTAATATCAGTAAGATTTTGCGTAGGGTAACATCTTAAGTGATTTTTAAAGGCATAGTATCAAAGACATTTTTGTAGTTCATGATACTATTAACCTTCTTCATAATACGTTTTCGCTTTTTTTTGTAATTTCTTAGGATATAAACTTTTGCTTTTATCTTCATTTTGTACTACGGTTACGATCGAGGTATGTAGGTAAATGGAGGAACCGGGATACCCTTAAAGGACAGAAAACGAAAAATGCTTTTGATTGAAGATAATTTGATTTTTGAAACTAGCACAGGATATCAAGCTTGAAACTTGGGAAAAAATTGGAGGGGGATAAATTGTGTGACTTGAATGAAGAAAAATCTGAAAGTTCGCCAAACTCTACTTATAGATAGTATAAAACGATGCTGAACAACAAGCTTGAACAAACAGACCGTTATTGTCAAACCAGAACTGAATATACACAAGATTCGTGCTACTCAAGAAATACACCGGTTGGTTGAATTTATAAGTACTCAAAAACCACTTTTTGATCAAAATAAAATTTTCGAACCAATGTCTCCTGGCAACAGGAGTGATCTTTTTGAAAAAAACTGACATTCCATAAGAACATTTCCATGTGACAAGAGAATACCTAATGTTGGCTCAGAACAAACGTTTGAAAATCACTAAATGGCGTGGGGTACTCCCTTAATGCGACTATGATTACAGTCGATATTTTAAAATCATATTTTTTCTTATTAAGCAATATCCATTACGGACGTGATCCCTTAAATTTTATTTTGGACAAAGGATGGCTATAATTTGTCTCGGATTTGTTACGACCAGGGCCCCGCAGTATAAAATGCAAAAATAATTTAAATAACTTTCGAATTTGAAAACATTTTTTGAATATTTTTGATCAATTTCACGTGAGCATCTTCCACAAATATAATTTCGGTCAAGCCTGCCGTAACAGTCGAGCCGTTAATGAAAGTTTAAATAGGATCAGTTTTTTTACAAAAAACTCCAGATTCTTAAATATGGTAAAAAAATAAAGATTAAAAAAACGCTTTACTTAAAATTTTGAATTATTATGCATTAACAAATTTATAATGTTTCTATTTTAAAAATAGTATTTATTGACGCTTCGGACGTTCGATAACTTTTGATCCTAGTGTGTAAAAGTTGTTGTGTTTCGCCTATATACGATTTTGCGCAATCACATGTGTATTTATAGCATACATTACAATTTTGATAATAATTTTTTCGAGGCTTTAAAAGGGGGTGAATCACGCTGTCCAATTTTATTGTGGTGAAAACTATTTTAAGCTTGTAATTAGGCGTGTATTGGTTTAAAACTTTATAAATACTCGTTGCAACATTTGAGCATCTTTGACTTGTATACTGTAAAGAAAAGGTATAATTGTCAAAATCAGGGTTTTCAAGGTCTGCTATACGCTTTTTTGCATAATATGATTTTTGAAAATTCCGATTTTGAACTACTGCAATTTTTTGATCAAGCAAGTGAGCTGGGTACTGGATTTTTTAAATAAATATTTCTGGAAATTTGAATAGCCCGATCTCTTGCTTCATCTGTAGTAGAGTGGTGACACCGGTATAGTTCGCCTGTAAATGCACTCATTTTGTAACTTTTTGGACTTACACAAGTTTTGTAGTTAATTAAACAGTCAGCTGCTGTGGGTTATCTGTAGTGTTCTGAATTGGTTCCGATTCCATCGCGTGAGCGGAGTCCGTAAAATGTAGTCTTCTTGAATCCCTAAAATCAAATCTTAGAAAACACTTACACTCTGAAAATTTAAATACAAAAGTTGACGAGTATCTCACATTAAATGTTATCACTGATGGACAAGCTCCAAAGGCATAGTATCAAAGACATTTTTGTAGTTTATGATACTATTAATTTTCTTCATAAATACGTATTTGCTTATTTTTTGTAATTTCTTAGGATATAAACTTTTGCTCTCATCTTCATTTTTGTACTACGGTTACCTCGATCGTAACCGTAGTACAATATCTGATGGCGAAACAGTTATAGCTCCTAGTCATGAGTCATGAATTGAATTTGTACATCAGTTCTGGATCTCTGAAACTTACCAGAAGTGGAAAGATATGCATTATAATGAAATCTCAGGTGTAGAACACGACTTCGTTATTCGATTTCAAATATTTTGAGAACTTTTTGAAAAATCATCGTACCGATATACGGTAATTTGCAAAAGTACTCAATTACGTCAAAAAATTTGAGGGTAAACTTCAAACGTTTTTAAGACTTTTTTCTCATTACGGCATAGTCCAAATAAAATCACGTTACGAAATAATACAAAAATAAGGTTTGGAATATTTTTGGATATGACCTTCTTGGAAAATATCATTATGTTCAAAACTCTTAAATAAGGTTTTTATCAGCTCACAAATTTTCGGAATAATTTGAGTACTATTTGTGTACTTGAACCAAAACCTTATTTCTCAATTTGAAGGTCACGTGATAGTTTTTGGACATTAGTGTAATTAAAAAAAGTCTTAAAAACTTTCAAAAAAACCTCTTCACTTTTCTCAAAAATTGATTTAACCTGTACGCACCAATAATTTCTTACCCTGGTACTCACCACTCGTACATAATTGTACGAGCACTTTTCAAAACATCATAAAAGCAGTACCACTTATCCGATTAAAAAGTTAAGGCTGAGACACATAGTTCAAAGCAATACTTCACCTTATTTTTATTTAATAAAAATATATCGATTTAAAGTGGTCAAACACCACACTATTGCCCCCGGAGAGACATTTCGATATTTTTGTCTATATTTAAAAAACCCAGACATTTCAATTATACATTTTAATCACATATTAAGTATTGAATAATTTTCTTGACACACATATATAAAAAAAAAAATTACGATTAGTATTATTCGAGATTTTTTTTTTGTAATTTTTTATTTTCGAAAAATTTCTTTTTTTCTAGTTTAAGGGAGTGGTGTTCGCAAATTTGAGCCTTTTCAAAGGTCATTTCCCGTCAAACTAGCAAAGGTGATATTCCAAAAACATTTTTAACTAACAGAACCAACCTTCGCGGTAATTATAACTTAACAGTAACTGATACAATCCCACCTACGCCGACACCTACGCTTTTAAAAAGCCTCCTAAAAGACACGCAGTTAGTGCCTACTCCTTCAATTTTTCATCATTTTTTTATTTTTTTGTGTCAAGCTCCGGAAAGCCTACGAATAATGCAAAAGCGCTTTTGTTTTGAATTTTGCTTTCAGCGTACAAGAGAACGCGAAAAAACAAAAATTAAAATTTTGAAATGATCAGTTTGGGAGGCTCAGGCAAAAGCTATCTCCTCCACAGTTTGAGAGATATAGTTTCGACTCATACTGCATCTGAAAGCACAAGATTTGTTCAACAATAAACTAGAGAGTTTTTTTCGAATTTTGCTTCGGCGTCTCTTGTGGGCCATGTCAATTTTTCATTTTAGCCAAATTGTTTGAAATGGTCATTTGGGAGGCTCAGGCAAAAGCTATCTCCTCACCAGTTTGAGAGATACAGTTTCGACTCATACTGCATCTGAAAGCAGAAGATTGTTTGACAATAAACTAGAGAGTTTTTTTCGAAATTTGCTTTGGCGTCTCTTGGGGGCCATGGCAACTTTCATTTTGTTGAGCCTAAATTTTTGACAAAATTTAGAAACCAGAAAAAATGCTTCAAAATAATTTTTCCGTAAAAACAAAACACTTTTAAGGATTTTGGTGCAATTTTTAACTCGGTAGCGTTAAAAGAAACAAATGAGCGCACTTTCAATTTTAATCATAAATAAATCAATAATTTTTGTTTTCGTTTTTTTGGCTGTTTTTGCCGCCGAAGCAAAATTTTAAAAACAAAAGCAATTTTGCATTATTTTTTAGGCTTCTCCGGAGCCTCACGCAAAAAATAATAAAAAAATGATGAAAATTGAAGAAGTAGGTACGAACTGCGTGTCTTTTTAAAAAGCTTTTTAAAAGCGTAGGTGTCGGCGTAGGGAATTGTATCAGTTACTGTTGAATTCAAAATTACCGGAAGGTTGGTTCTGTTAGAAACAAATGTTTTTGGAATATCTCCTACGCTATTTTGGCGGAAATGGCCTCGGAAAAGGCTGAAATTTGCGACACCCACTCCTAATGTCATAATTATCGCAAAATACAGATTATATAGAGATGATTTGAAAATGATAGAGAGCAATCGAAAAGGATGATTTGCCACGAGCCGGACATGTGGGCAGAGCGTCCATATCCGTAGTGCCCGAATATCAGGGCCCGGTGTTCATTCAAAACAAGATAAAAATCAAAAATATCTAAAAAAATAATTAGAGGTAAGCTGTGATTGATTGACTTCGAGAGAAATATACTATATGATTACAAATAGATTGTCCCAGTGAAAAAAGGCCGTTACCACAGCTGAAAGGATTAAAAAATGGCTCTTGTCTTGTCTTTTACACGTGCTAAATCCGAGCTGCCAATTGGCTAATTAATTGTCGCACTCTGGCCATTGACGAGATTTGTATATTGTCATCACGAAGTGCCCTAGATTCGACCTGCTAAATGCAAAAAAGGGTCTTCAATTCAAAATCCTTTCCAATTCAATATTTCTAAGAAAATTATTTAAAATATTTAATCGGAAATGGTTCGTTCTGTTCTGAAATGGTTCAATCTATTTTGAAAAGTTTGACAAAAAATCGATATTAGGTTGTCCCAGTAAAAAGCTTCGACCGCTTTTTTACTTCGCACTGAATATCGATTATTTGACGATCCCATCAGCTCATAGACCCGTTTTCACTGGGACAATCTATTTGAATCATATAGTATTTATACTACTGAGAATATTTATCGGTAAGTGGGGTTGATATATTATCATACCCTAGTTCAAATATATGATTTTTTTTAATTTACAAGTTTATTTTTGTTTTTTTTCGAAATTCAATAAACTCACCGTAAAACGCTCGCGTCGGCAAAATAAAAGTCGGATTTCATTTTTTTAAAAATGGTTCAAATGACCAAACAATTTTGTATCAGTGATTGCATTCGTTAATCATAGTAACAACTCGATAATTTTTATCTTAAGTTTTGTGAGACAAAGTGCTCAAAAAAAAACGTTCTCATTTTTCAAGCGCTATAACTCATAAAAATTTCCTGACTCAAAAAGGAGCACTCAAGATATATTTTTGTTTCGTCTTTCGTCAGGTATAAGTCAGAGGGTATTAATGCAATCTAGTTTTTAGTTCGATATTTGAAAATTTTAGAACAATTTTGTATAAATCATGTGAATCTCTAAAATAATATTCAGCGGTTAAAATTCTTACAGACACTTCGTGGGTCGAAAAGGTCAATCTCGTACAATAGTGTACGATGCGTACGAGTTAAGTAATTTTTCTGAAAAAAAACGGGTAGCTCATTTTTGCCAGCTTATTCTTTGAATAAACGGTCACGTGATCATTTTTGGGCAATGGTGTAATGGAAAAAAAACTCAGAAGCATCAGAGCAGCTCAATGCATTTTTTGATGATTCCATTTTTTTTTGCAAAAAATAAGTACAAAAATAATGTACTGTAATACAGTTAAAATTTAAAAAAAACGCACAAACGTCAAATATTAGAATAGTTGATCGATCACTTCGTAGATGCTACATTCATAAATGATTTAGAGAGTACCTGTCGGACCGTATATCTCGACACTCAGACATGGTTCAAAGCTAATTTTAACTTTATTCTCAATTTTGTTATCGATTTCATACCAAAAAAATTCAAAACAAAATTTTGATACAGGTTGAATTTTATTTTTATCGGTGTTTCACGCATCACTCAATTTATAGTGTAATTTATAGTTAATTTATAGTGTGATAATAAGTGATCCGTAAAACACCGACAAAAAATAAAATTCAACCTGTATAAAAAAATTTCCGAAATTTCCTATTTTTCTGAGTATAAATTTCCTTCTACAGGCTATAACTTTTGAAGTTTTACCCTGTTCATGCTAATTTTTCTTGCATAAGTTCACTCTAAATTCAATCTTAAAGAAAATTAAAATTATTTCAATTTTCGAATTTTTTTTTCTTAGATCAAAAAAATATGGGTACCTGACGAACGTTATATTTCGGGAACCATATGGATCACCCGCCCTCAGAGTACAAATCCTTAATATTTGAAAAATGCGAAATCTGAGCATTTGATTGGTTGATCCTTTCTTAATCTGACCAATGAAATCGGCCTATTCCGCAATCAATGGTTTTGATTGGGTGCTAATATCTTGCGTTGTTTGTATCATTCAAATATTTAGGATTTGTACTCTGAGGGCGGGTAATCCATATATCATATATATGATCTCATATATGATATATGGTATAATCTTAATTTTTGCTGCATTCGAAATTTTGTTAACGGTTTGTTTTCAAAACAATTAAAAAATTTAAATTTTGACTGGAAAAAAACTCATAAATTTGCAAAATTTCAGTTTTTTTCTTAGTATTTTTCCACATAATTGACTGAAACTCGTAATATAGAAAATCGGATCTGACTAATAAAACATTTCGTATTTTTTTCAAAAATAATTTTGCAAACCTGAGAAAAAAACATATTTTTGCCGAATTTTGAAGTAACCTAAACTTCAAGCACCTCGTTATCATAAACTAAACAAGGTATCAAAAATTCTTTCAATATTCTTTAAAATTGTTCGATTTTGAAAAAACGCTTTTCAGGAATAAATGTTTTGACTTCAGATGATCGAGTTAAATTGTTTTAGCCGTGATGTACCAAAAACAGCTATTTTGAGCACCTTTACAACGATTACGGACGAATTAGATGATATTTCGAAATTTCTTTCCATTTTCTCTTTTATTTTTTAAAATTCATTCATATCCCTCAAAAATGAAAAAAAACTGTAAACACCTCGGCCAATTAAAATGTATTCAAAAAATTCGAAAATCGACTTTTTGGACCAGTAGAAATACCGGTACGATGATACAAAAAACTTCCGGGTACTTCTTTTGGAAAATTTAGACAAATATCTCCTGGGTCCCAAAATATAAAACTTGAAGGACTGTTATTCAGCTCAGCACAGACGTTTAAAAATCACTAAATGGCGTCAGNCTCAAAATATCAAAAAGCTGTAATCAGATTTTTTGATCAGTGAAACTCAAGCTTTAATTTGGTGGTACTTTCGACTGAATCCGACGACTTTCATTTTCCAAGATTTCACTTCTGGTTTACTAAAATGCGATTTTCTAGGATTCAACAAAATATTACAAAATTCTGCACCATCATAATAACAAAAACATGTTTTTCCATCTTTTCCCAAAAAAATTCCGCATTCTGAAATGTAACCTAGGAGGAGATAGATTTTGAATAACGAAAATCTTGAAATTAGGGGGTTATTCGCAGTTCTAGAAAAAACAAGTTGAACATTTAAAAAATCCCACCATCATATTACAATCATAAGTGTTTCCGTGGTTCATACCAAGTTTGAGTTAAATCGTATGCGAGCTNTTTAAAATCTAATTCCCTTTAAATAACCAAAACAAATATTTCCTTTTTTTCCCAAATTTTTTCTGCATTTTGAAATCTAACCTTGGAGAAGTAGTAAACTAAAAAGCGAAGACCTTGAAATTAGGCTTTTCTTGACAGTTCTAGAACATACAAGTCCGAAATTCAAATTCTAATTCGCCTTAATTACGAGCATTATTGTTTCCGTGGTTCATGCCGAGTTTGGGTTAAATCGTATGCGAGCTCTAGGGGGTGTAGGATTTTGAAATTTGATTAGGCGTTCTAGAACTCGCCGCATGGTGGTCACTAGGATCGGCCGAACATTATTCTGATACATTATTTTTGTATATTGAGAATTGAACTATTCCGATAAAGTGGAGTTCAAAGGAACATTTTGACGACCGCTACCCCCTTAACCCGTGTGAGCACAGAAAAATAAGTTCCGCCAAGGCACCGACACCTATATATAGGTGACTGTTCAACCGCCTATTACAGAAAGCTCAAGGTAGTTAGAGTTTCATTTTTTTTGCATAAGGAAGTTCAAACGATATATTTTTGCATCCGACATTTGATATTCTAGAATTTTGATTTTTAGTTTTAGAAAATTTACTGATANAGTGTTCTAGAATTCGCTGCATCTGATTAATTTCTCTTGTAGACGAAGAATAGATCTACCAAATGGCTATTCTCAAAAGTTTCGAAGTAGTTTAGTATTTTGTTAAAGTGTAGTATAAAAGTACATTTTTGCGACCGCTACCCCCTTAATTGAAAGTTCGCTAATTTGTTTTCTTTTGACGCTATCAAGTTAAAAATTGCACCGAAATCCTTAAAAGTGTTTGAAATTACGGAAAAAAATATTTTGAAGCATTTTGTTAATTTTCTTTTTGGTTTCTAAATTTTGTCAAAATTCAAAATAAAAATGAAAAGTTGACATGGCCCCCAAGAGACGCCAAATCAAAATTTTATGAATAACTCTTTAATGAATTGTCAAACAAGTCTTGTGCTTTCAAATGCAGTATGAGCCGAAACTATATCTTCTAAACTTGTGGAGAAGATACCTTTTGGCTGAGCCTCCCAAACTGAGCATTTCATAAAATTTGGCTGAAAATGAAAAGTTGACATGGCCCTAAAGAGACGCCGAATGAAAATTTCGAAAAAAACTTTATAATGCATTGTCAGAAAAGTCTTGTGCTTTCAGATGCAGTATGAGTCGAAACTGTATCTCTCAAACTGGTGGAGGAGACACCTTTTGCCTGAGCCTCCCAAACTGACCTTTTCAAAAATTAGGTAGGTGTAAGCGTAGGTGGAATTGTTTCAAATTAAAAATCACCGTGAAGAGTTGTTCTTTAAGATGCGAAAGTTTTTGGGATATAAGCTCTGCTAGTTTATCCAAAAATAGCTCCGTAAACTGTCAAAATTTGCGACACCCACTCCCTTAACCCGTGTGAGCACAAAGCATATATAGGCTTTTGCATATTTAAAATCATCTAAAAAATGCAAAAAACACATCGTAGAATTGTCTTGTTCAGATACATTATAAAGAATTTTGCAAGGATGTCAAAAAAATAACCTATTTTTATTGGAAATTTTGTTCAAATATCACGGAGGGTTGATTTTTTGAGATTTTTTTCTAATCTTTTACTTCTAAAAAAAATTAAATGCGACCTATTGCGTCAATTAAAATTTGAAAATCGTCAGTATTTAGGAAAGTGTTTTTTCCATGGTTGACACTCAAAACAAAGATTAATTGGTATACTCTATACCGTATACAGGACATGCCTCGGCAAGCCAGGCTTGACTTTGGTGGCTTGACTTGACCCGAGCCAAGTCAAGTTAAGCCAAGAGACCCTTGGCTTTAATATCAAGCCAGGTTTGCTTGCTTGAGTTGGCTTGACTTGACTTGACCAAAAACTAGGGGATGTTTTCTAGCCTTGGCCTGATACAGGAACAGATATTTTTTTCAGAAACAGTGATATTTCAAATTTTCAATTATAAGTACTTTCACGAAAATATTTTAATTATAAAATTAATTCGAGCAATTAAATATCGTCCACAGGGTCACTTGATTAGTATATCGAACCAGAAATAATATCAGAAGTGTACTAATCTGGCTTTTAATAGGGGAAAATAACCATTTTTTAATGGAAAATTGTGATTTTTTTCTCAAAAATTTAGGAACCTATTTAAAAATAATTTTTGATTGATTATATTATAGACCAAATCAGAAAAAATGATGACATAGGTCAGAATTCTTGTGCATTGATTCCAATAGCAAAATAATTTTTGTGAACATCACGTGAAGCTTGTTATCACGTGATATGCTGTACCTTGCTCTTATCAGTAAATTTTTTAGAATCATTTTCTTCCTTATACAAAAAAAATTGAAACTCCAATTACCTTGGGCTTTCTGTAATACGCGCTTGAAAAAAAGCCTATATATAGGCTTTGGTGCCTTGGTGGAACTTTTTTTCTGTGCTCACACGGGTTAAGGGTCCTCAATTGCGATTAAAGGGCGCATGGTCCCGCGTGACCATACAAACAATGTGGGAGTTAAGATACTATTTTAGATTTTCATCAATTTTATTATAAAACAAAGCATGTACTGTGTACAGTATGCGCTGAGTAAGAAGTTTTTGATTACTGTATTATTAAACAGAATTATGAAATTACTTTAGCCAGACACATTTTAATAAGTTCAATAAGTTTATCATTCAATATTTTTCGATGAAATGATAAACTAGTGAGAAAATCAGCATGTTTCGGTCAAATCGATCAGTCGACTATTGCAGCATTGTTTAACCTCTGGACTATACCAATTATAAGGTCGATCTCCACCACCACAACACTGGTGCTCCTGAGGCATGTTTGAGCCCATTGGGCAACTTGATGGGTTTCTGTTATCGAAACCGATTTCGGACCAGAATGAGTGATATTTAGAGTCGAAAACGTCTTTAAATTCGTAGGTATCGAGAATGAATTGCTTGTCACATTCGAATAATTCGCGAGGACAACTACCAGGAGTATCTGGGGAAGTGAAATCATTCTCGGCGCTTTCAAAAGTTCCAGAAAATTATAAATTAGTGTAACCTATGTTTAATTATATAACAGTAAGGAAGTATCAAAATTAATCGTTTATCCCGTTATCACACTTTGATTAATAAATGAAGGGGAATTAGCCAAAATTTTTATATAATTTTTCTGATATTACTGAAATTGTTCAATTATCAGTTTTGTTAAAAAATTGGAAACGATCATCTGATTGGGACCATTTTTTCAATTTATTTTGTTTTCAATTTTTTTGCGCAGTTTGAGCTATCTAAGAACTTAATCAGATGAGTCGTTTTCAAAAGCCGAATTATATGAAAAATTTGGCTAATCCACCTTGATTTATTAATCGAAGTGTGATAATGGGATATCCCTTTACGAGGAATAGATATTTTATAGTTTGGTCTAGTACATTGATACAACTTAACGTACACAATACATGTATACTAGACCAAACTAGAAAATATCTATCTTCCTCGTAAAGAGATATATTACGGGATCTTCTGGAGATAATAAGCCATTCCGGTCCTTTTTATAACACCATAATGGCTAATAATCTCCAGGAGACCTGCGATGTGCCAGTATAAAAAATAATTAATTTCCAAAAAATTAAATTAATAATTAATTTTGTTTTTCTCCTCAACCTCGGACCCTCAATTTGAGCAGATTAGGTGCAAACTCAACACCTAAATTTTGGATAAAGATTTTGGCTCGAAACTCATGAAACATTGATTTTCAGAAGTTACAAAATCTGAAAATTCGAAGATAATTAAATTCTAGATTATAGTCTTTTGTGAGTAAAGTATGCTTAAATGTTTTCGAACGTTCCTGTTCCACATCCAGTTGTATTTTCTATTTTCTGGTCTGCAATTTTGACCATTGGCAATTTTAACACATTTTAGGCAATTTTTGTAAGAGCGGCATTTCACATCTAATATGTCAACTGGTGTACCGTGTGAACCTTTAGATGAGGTTTACTTTTTTTCTTGACCATACCTATTTTTGACCACGAAAAATTTCGTGAATTTCACTTGTTTCAAAATGTTACCTACGTAAATCTGAGTTGATGTTTAATGATAGATGGTAAATTTACATTGGTAATATTTAGAAAAATTAGTTATCCTTAAAAAAGGTAAGAAATCGAAAAACTTTTCACCAATGAGATTGAATCAAAAAAGTTAAAAACGCGCCAAAAAAAGATAGAATTATTTATAATGTTCGACTTTGGAGCGAGAAATCAATAACAAAATTAGTTAAAAGACATTATTTTTTCTGGAAAATAATCTAACGTACTCATCGGTTGGTAAAATTACCTACGTGAGAACTTTTTTATTTTACACGAATCCCTTTTTAAAGAGCCATTTCACCTCAACTGCATAGTAGTATAAGTTTCATTTTATAAAATCGTTTGAAAATTGGTTGAAAGTTTGGCTGTTGGAGTTTCCCCTATGAAGAAATTTATCGTGACAAAAATGGTAAACCTTCCTTGTGACATTGGCCGATCTCCCAAAAACAAGCAATGGCACCCATAAGTCCAATATTTTCGATCATCAAATTTTTCATCACCAAAATGACCGTTTACTGCCCACAATTTCAAGCCCATAGCTGACAAATCAGCATATCGTCTATCCTCAAGTGATCTGCGGTCATTTTCAATATCGGTTCCAAACGGCCTTGGAGTTAAATCGACGGCTTTGCCAACTTCAAGTCCATTAGAAACCAGAACATTATCTGGAATTTCTACTTGATCAGTCGTTTCTAGGGCAAAAGCAAAAGTTAAAAGTCCGGAAAAAAGTTTCATTTTCCGAAGGTTGAATAAAATAGTTTTTTATTATGATATGGAATTAAAATTTTTTTCGACTTTTATATAATTTGGCTGATCGATAAAAGTTTTAGAATATTTGAATCAAAATTCCAATCATTTGACCGAAAACTATAGCGTGAGAACTTATTTCAGAATAGTTTAAAGAGATTGATTAGAAATCACACCAAAAAGTAGATTGAGTTTATTAAAATTTGGTCATTTCCGGTCATGACGTGTACGAATCACTCCCACGGGACATACATATATCACCAAAAATTTCTTAAACTTGAAAATAAAAATTTATTAATTTTGAATCAAAGTTCTGGTAAGTCATATCGTAATTCTCTGACAATTGGCATTGGAATATCCTATTCCGAATAGGGTTTCAAAATCAACCACGAGATATGTACTAGAATTTAAATTAGTATAATTTGTAAGTCTTAGACATTACGAGATACAAAAACCGGTGTGGCAATTTAGAAGGAAGACTTTTGATTAATTCTTGGGCTAAGATTAAAAAAAATAACAAAAATTCTTAAAATACGACGTTTATGATTAAAATAATTCCACAAATATGCTTATTGATCGTTAAAATTGTTGCTAGATTTGAAGTTTAATTTAATAATCTTTAGTCATACTAACGCTGTTTTAGCCATAAGCTGAAAAAAGTTCTTATGAAAATAAAACTGCAAAGTTGCAACGTGTCGAGAATTTCAATTCACCAGAAGATATTTCCCTCACAACCATTTTAACACTTTATTAAATTCATAAAGTTTCAGTGATAATTTTTATTCTGTGACAGAAATATCCTGGTGATCGGTCATCTTCGTATTTTTTAGAAACTTATAGTAGCTACTAGTTTTTTAAACGAGTCGATAGTAAAATGTTTACAGCATATAATAAATACTACAATCAACTCAGGGAGGACCGCTACAAGCGTGGACATAATGGGGGGTCATAATGCTGCGCCCTGAGTTGATTGTATTGTACAATAGGTAGAAAAACCAGAACTGAAATTTCTAGAACTCAAAATTTGGCAAACTTAACATTCAATGGTGAGACATAAACCGCCATAAGTAGAATCTGAAACATTACTTTTAATATATTCAGAAATAAAATGGCAAATGTGAAAAAACAGATTTCTGTAAATTTTCAAAATGTTCACTAAATGTATATCCCTTTACTGCCCTCTTCCAAAGATTTGGTCCCTCAAAAACACGCGGGTGAGAAAATTAGATAATTGTGCTCAGTTTGAGCATTCTAAGAACTAAATTGGATGACTCGTTTTCAAATGACGCGTCGTTTTCTCACCCCCCCCCGTGTTTTTGAGGGACCAAATCTTTGAGAGAGGGCAATAAAGGGATATTGTGTAAAAAAAATTAATCTAAATAATCTGATAAGACAAAAATTGTGGAATTTTATACTTTAGAACTCTTGGTCTTTTATGTTAAAATTCATACTTTCAAATTCATACAGCCTGAGTTTTCTCGTTTACGGCGTTTTCTTACGGCTGTACATTTTACGTTTTATATTTGACTATCGAATCGATTGTATCGATCCTTTGTAAACCAGTGTCGAAAAAGAAAGAAGAATTTGCAGCACTGTGTGAATGCATTTCCAGTTTGTTATGTGAGGCGAGATGAAAGCACAAAAGACGTGATTGTTACTCGGGTAACCTACAGTATTTCACTGATATCTTAAGTTTACGATAAAGTTGTCTGTTAGACAAGCCTTTAAGATTTATTAAAATAAAACATCGTAAAAAGTTCCTTATGGAGACTAGATAATTTACGAATTTGACATTTTAATCCACCTGGTTCAAAATGATTGGTAATTAGTTAATTTTTCTGTAAAATAAATAACTTTTTTTCATATAAAATAAAGGATTTCCCGATAATAACTGAAATATTTGGTGATAAGCCAAATTAGATCAGAACAGTTTCCTAGCACTAAAAACTGTTCAGTAAAATCCAATACATAAAGATTTTTTCTCAAAGATCTGACAAATTTTACGACTGTTGTTTTTCTTAACTTTTATACGATAACCATTATAATTTGAGAGCTGACTATTACAAAAAAAATATTAAGAAAAATATTGTTATAAAGAAATATGGTGAAACTTTCGAATACGCCAACAGAAGGTTTGGACATAATTTTATTAAAATATTTTTTTCTGCATTTCAACATGTTTTTATAGATGAAATGCGTAGATTGAGAAACAGAGAAACAAAATATACTGAACACAGATTAATACTGGCGCAATGGATGATGGACGGAAATACTCCTGATGATGACATTTATAAAAGTGTTTTGAAGGTAATTTTCTAATTTTTTTTTATAGTTAATTAAAATTAATTTAATATAATTCCTCAATGTGTATAGAACTCCACCTGAGATTTAAAGATAGGGACCCTATTATGGTGTTACCAGTTTTTCAGTATTGGAAATCTAAGATTGTCATGAAAAAACGGAAAAGTATCACCTTTCTTTCAATAGAAAAGTAATGACATCAGCGTATTCTCGCGAATTTTCTCGTTCCAACCAGGGGTCGGCAGATTTTGTGAAATCGTTTGCTCTGCTCTAGCACCATTTTTTTTCGGTTCGCTCTGCTCTGCTTATGCTTAACGAGCGATATTTGAATGGTGCTCTGGCTCTAAACCGAAAATAAATTTTGGCTGCTCTGCTATGCTCTAAAGCCAAAAAAAATCTGTTTGCTCTGCTCTGCTCAAAGAAATAATTTTGTTTTATGCTCCGGTCTGCTCTAATTTTTTTTAGGGTTTAAAGGCACAAATAATTGAGGGGAGGGGTTTCGTACAAATTGAGGGGTTATGAGGGGTAAAAATCTTATAGGGTTTGGATCGAACCAACCAAGGGCAAGGTAGATAATTCAAGAAGGGTTTGGCGTGCAATTAATTAAGAGGGTATTACTAATACCGTATGAGGTATTAAGGGGGTTAAGGGATCTTATTAATTACAAGGATTTTAGGTATTAAGGGGTGTTTTGCTAAACAAATTAAGGGGGTATTAGTAGGAATAATTCTGTAGCCCATTTTGAAGAGATTTTGCCTAAAATAATCCTGCGATCGAGCCTCGATTTTCAGCATATAGATGCTGCATCTACTAAAAAAACACCTTATTTTGTTGAAAAATGAGCCCCTCATTGGCCAGATGGCCGATAAAGGGAGATATTAATAATTTGAATTTAATTTTGTTGAAAAATGAGCCCAAAATCGGCCGAAGGCCAATAAAGGGAGATATTTTTTTTTTGAATTTACTTTTTTTTGAAAAATGAAAGCCCCAAATCGGCCGAAGGCCAATAAAGGGAGATATTATATTTAAAATTTATAATATAATATCTCCCTTTATCGGCCTTCGATAATTTTTTTTTTCAATTTTTAAAATTGGCCACGCCCGCAAAAAATTTGTTTTTCGAAATTTTTTTTAACCAATTTTCAAAATACTTCGAAAAAATTCATGTTTTGAAATTTCGAAAAAAAAATTTAATACTCCCGCGACTACCCGCCGTGTCTCAATAAAAGGAAGGATCAGTACGGCACAACCTTACGGTGGAAAAAATTAGCTTCCAGGGACCTCCAGGAAGTGGTTTTGAAACAAAATTTTCGGCAATTTTGGGCATCCCCCTGTTATCTCATTCGAAAAACGACCAATAAACGCAATCTCAAAGTAGAGTTTTGTTAATTTTGGGTCTGCTCTGCTCTTAAAATTTTGATTCGAAAACGTTGCTCTGCTCTGCTCTACCCTGATTTTTCAAAACGTTTGCTCTGCTCTGATCTACCTTGGTTTTTCAAAACGTTTGCTCTGCTGTCCGCTGATTTTTTAAAATCGTTTGCTCTCCTCTTTGCTCTGCTCTACCCTGTTTTTTCAAAAGGTTTGCTCTGCTCTGCTCTAAAAAAAGAAGAGCAGACCGGTAGAGCAGAGCAGAGCAAACTCTGCCGATCCCTGGTTCCACATAACAATTTATTTTTGGTTTGGTCAACTAATTTTGAAGATATTATCACTTTAAATTGCAAAAATGTCAAAAAATCGTTTTGCGCAGTTGTGTTAACTACAATTCAAAAATAGTTTTCGCTGAGGCACACTTAGTCGTTTAATTCCCGTAGTGTCTAATGGACAGATTCTGGACTTTCGTTCCCAAATGGCCTTTGATCGCAATTCAGGACCCTTAATCATGTATGGATGACAATTTACAAAGTGATCGACTATTTGGATAATTGACGTTTATGCGTTTTTTTTCCGAAAATTTTTACTGTATTACAGTACTTATTTTTTGCAAAATTTTTTAATCATCAAAAAGCCTTTGAGCGGGATCAAAAAAAAATCTTAGACTTTTTTTCTCATTTCACCATATCCCAAAATGACACGTGACCGTATATCAAGGAATAAGGTTAGTTAAAGTAGTACTGTTTTTTGTCAAAATTAGTTAAATCAATTTTTGAAAAAAGTGAAGTGGTTCTTTAGAAGTTTTTTAAAATTTTTTTTCATTACACTTTAGTTCAAAAACGATCACGTGACCTTCAAATTAGGAAATAAGGTTTTTGGTTCAAGTACACAAATAGTGATCAAATTACGCAGAAAATTTTTAGGGCCAATAAACACCAAATTTAAAAGTTTTGAAACACAATAATATTTTCCAAAAAAGTCACGTGATCTTATATTTAAAGAAATAAAAATTAATATATGACATATTCCAGATTATTTTTGAATTATTTTGTCACGTGATTTTATTCGGACTTTGATGTGTGATGAGAAAAAAGTCTTAAAAACGTTTGAAGTTGACCCTTGAATTTTTTTGACGTAATTTGAGTACTTTTTCAAATTACTGTGGCTATGTTTTTCTTTTCAAAAGTACTCAAATCACGTGGAAGACCCTTAAAAAATCGTAACGAATTTCTGAGACTTTTATTGCATCACAGTATGGCCCTCTAGTTTAAAAGAGCATTTCTAGAAGTCAAAACTTCCGAAATACTGATTACATAAGAATGCGTAGGCAAAAGAAAGAAGAGAGTGAATCTTTCTTATCACGAGGAATAAATATTCCACAAAAATTTAAGGGTCATTTTACTAGAGAATTTTGTTAAAAACTTCCATTTTTTTCCAGCTTTAATACACAAATTGGTGACAGTATTATATTTTAAAATTTGAAACTGTCAATTAACCCTAAATTCGGGTTACTTATGCACTTGTTTGTGCAAATCGGCGAAAATGAGAGAGTTTAATTTTCTTATTCACATTTGATGACTTTTTATAAACTTTTTTCACAAAATTGTTTTAATAGGACTGTAGAAAATTCTCTGAATAATATAATTATCATTGAAAAATATATGTTAATAATGAATCTTCGGTTATATGCTTGATTTAAAACGTCTGGGGAACGAAAGTCCAGATGACACTACGGGTCAGAAGATTGTCGGCCACTACGAGAGTTAACCGTTTAAACCTTTAACATTAGACTTGGAAACGACTCATCCGATAAAGTTCTTAGATAGCTCAAAATGACCACAGACTTGACAGGAAAATCAAACAATTTTAATTAGTCCAATTCGGACCAATTTTTTAGGTTTCACATTTTCTCTGAATAGTTATTTTGAGCGATTTAAGAACAAAATCGAATGATTCGTTTTCAAAAGCCGAAATGAAAATTGTTTGGACAACTTGCCAGTATCTTCAGATCTCAAATGCATTTTGATTGGATAGACAGTGTCTATATAGACACCATGGATGGATGTGTTTATTGACGTTTTGAAAACTAAGTTACCTACGCATGTCTAAGAAACTCTTCGAGCTTTAGCTCTAATCGAGAATTCATACCGTGATGAGCATCTGGCATTATGCCAGTGGCATATCTGTCGAAAGAATATTTAAATTAGTTATTTTTCGATAAATATACAGAATGAGGTTAAAATTTTCCGAATTTATATAATTTGGCTGATTGATAAAATTTTCAGAATATTTGAATCAAAATTCCAATCATTTGACCAAAAACTATAGCGTGGGAACTTATTTCAAATAATAGTTTCGATTTCTGTCAAAATAATTATGATGAAATTAATTCAGTGTGAAAGCTAAGAACCTCCAGGTCATTAAGATTTGCGTGATATTGTTAGCTGGAAGCTAGTTAATAGCTGCCTAACCAACCTGTTAACTACTTTCTGCCTCGAACGTGTTAATTGTGGTCAGTTAAAATTTTTGACCAAAAACAGTTTTCCATTGCTAATTTAATAAGTTTTGGTAAATATGCTCACGGATTGGCTGCTTTACATAAAACATTCATTTTTGAAAACATGTGTGTTCAAAATCGCAAAAATGTTTACAATTCTATCGCAAAATTTAATAGGATCTCTAGGTGGTGTGGGATCTGATTTTATATGTCATTATGGTTATTAAAAATGCTTTCAAATTGATTGGTGATGGTAACGAAGGGTACAGTACCCTGGGTACTGCCAATCAAATCATCAATTTTTTTTAAATTACCTTTGTGCCATTTTTTTCTAAGTATTTTTTTAAACTGAAGTTATAAAATAACGTTTGCTTCAGTTTAAGGAAGTGTGGCCCACACCGTGTGGGAGTCTCACAGTGAGACTATGATTTTTTAACTTCAATTTTTACCAATAGTAACCTTTCAAAAAAAATTTCATATATTTTTTGAACTTCTGACAAGTTGTTTAGTCACTTGAGTCATCTAAATATATCTATATCCCTTATAAACACTTTGTGAATATCCCTACCCAATCAAGCAATCGTCGCGACGTGTCATTTGTTAATGTTAAATGTGTGAGTGAGAGTAGCAATCAAATAAATTGTTTCTTTGAGAGACGAAGGGAAGGCACCCTACACGAGAATTGAAAGTTTCTTTCTCTCTGTGAGTTACTAAGGCCTCACTATTTTCCGTAATAACAGTAAAATTATTGCTTTAGGTATCAAGTATTTTCATTTGAGATAAAAAACCATTAATTTATGTTTATAAGTTAATGCTAAGTTAGGCATTGAATCAGTTAGTATTCAGAATACTGTATTTTCCCAATAATCAAATAATATTCGATAATGTGGTCGGTAAAAGTCTATCAAAAAAATTAATCACATAAAATTTCTGTATTTTAAATTTTACAATGATTTTTGTCTGAGGACCATTAGCCTATTGGCAATAGCTATGGGTGGCATTTGATTACGATAAAACCTCTTCGGAAAATTTTTCCTCAAATTAAATTGTTTTTATAGCCATAATCTTCAGCAGACGAAAAACCCTCAAATCACCAAAATTTTTTTTCAAAAACTTGTCAATTTCAGATCAAATTTCAATTTCAAAACAATAAGAACCCGAATGTTTTTGCCCCGTTTTTTGAGCAAATATGACATACAAAAACTTAAATTTGTGTTTCAACGTGATCTCCGCAAGTTCCTACAGTACAATTTTCGGATTTGTTTCAAAATTCGTCTCCAGAGTCTCACAGGGCCTGCAAGTTGAATTTTGCTCAAAAATGCGTCACGGAAGTAATAAACTCCACTGATTACGAATTTGATCTTTAAAATTTTAGAAATATTCACAGTTGGTGCTAGAGAGCAAAAACAGTAAATCCTGAATTTGTTTTTATGTTCAGAAAAAATGCTCAATTTGATCAAAAACTATCCAAAAAGGCCAATCTTCAGGAATTACGAAAGGCTTTTTATCCACTTAATAATTATCCCAATGATGCTAGAGAGCATAATCACCGAATGACGAATTTTAAGAGATTGTGAAAATTTCAAACCAAAAAAACCCGAATCCTTTTGCCCCGTTTTTGAGCGAATGTGACCTACAAAAACTTCAATTTTAGGTTCAGCGTCATTTCCGCAAGTTTCTACAGCATATTTTTGAAATTTGATTGAAATTCGTCTCCAGAGTCTCACAGGACCTGTAAGTTTATTTCCCCAAGGGCCAAAATTTCGGATACTGAAAAAATGGTAAGTTTTGTCGAAAACTGCGTTTAGGGGAGGAATGAATCCAACTTTTTCTTCGACATATATAAACTATTAAAAAGATTTTAACACAGAAAAAGTTTTAACATAAAAAGTGGTCAAAAAATATTGTATAATAACACCCCGTTAATGCCGAGGTGTAAAATTTATTTTTTTAGTTACGATTTATGAGATGTGAGTCACATCATGTGACTCCTGTGGTTACTTGACATAAAGCATGCCTATTACACGTTCAATATGCGTCTATACATATTTTTAGAGCCGTGAATGATTATGATTTATTAGACATCCATCGTATTTTCTGATATTTTTATCGATAAACTGATCACAAAAATGACCTCAAAAAAATTAAAAAAAGTTCGCAGGTAGTGCTAGTGAGCAAAACAGTAAATCTCGAATTTATGATTTTGCTTCAAAAAAATGCTCATTTCATCAAAAACTAGAAGAAAGAGTCAAACATCAGCTTCTTATAAAAATTCCCCATTATCAACGTAATAAAAATCCGCAGATGAAGCTAGAGAGCGAAATCACAAAATGATGAATTTTAGAGATTGTGAATTTCAAAAGAAAAAAACCCGAAACTTTTTCCCCGTTTCCTGGTGCATGTGACATACAAAAACTTAAATTATAGTTTCAGCGTTAACTCCGCAATTTTTTACCGGACAGTTTTTGAATTTGCTTTAAAATTGATCTCCAACGCTAATTCGTCTCACAAATTTTATCAGAAACTGCGTCTGGTAGGTTTTTCGACACGATTTTATTCCGAAAAGGACCTCGAACAATGAAAAAAAGTTCACAGGTAGTGCTAGAGAGCAAAAACACTTAATCTTGAACTTATTATCATGCTCGAAATAATGCTCAATTTGATCCAAAAGTATGAAAAAAAATCAAACTTCGGATATTACAAAATATACTTTTATTTAATATCCCAGATGATGCTAGAAGCGAAATCACCGAATTACGAAATTTCAGGAACGTGAATTTCAAACAAAAAAAAACCCGAATTTTTTGTCAACTTTCCGCGCTCATCTGACATAAAAAAACTCCAATTTTTAATTAAGCGTGATCACCGCACGTTTCTAAAAGCACAGATATTAGATCTGTATTGAAATTTGTCTCAAAAGTGTTACAGGACCTGTATTTGAATTCCCATAGGGTCAAATTTTTGAATGGTAAAAAATGTCCAATTTCATCATAAACTGCATTTAGAAGGAATCGACCCAATGATCACAAAAAACGACCCCAAAAATTAAAAAAAACGATCACAGGTGGTGCCAGAGAGCAAAAACAGTTATCTTAAAATAATTATCATGCTCTAAAAAAATGCTCAATTTATCTTAACTATGAAAAAAACTTTACCACAAAGCCTTTTATGGTTTAGATCAAAATTGTGAAAAATGAGCCCTAAATCGACCGAAGGCCGATAAAAGGGATTTATATGATTTCAATTTAAATTTGTGAAGATTGAGCCCCAAGTCGGCCGAAGGCCGATTAAAGAGAGTTTCATGATTTTAATTCAATTTGTGAAAAATGGGCCTAGATCGACCGAAGGCCGATTGACTCTCGGAATCATAGAGCCGATATATCGGCTCAAGCCAACCTAAACCTTCAAAAGGCAAAAAAAATGTCACAGAAATTGTTTCTTTCAAATACATTAGAACATTTTGCGGTGATTCCGAAAAAAAATACTCATTTTGTTTTTGGATATTTGGTTCGAATATTACGGGGAGTTGATTTTTTGAGATTTTTCGCCGAAGTTTTACTTCGGAGAAATTATTCGAAACAAAGACATAAAATACAAATGTGAGATAAGCCAGTTTTTAGAGAAGTGTGCTGTGCAATACAAAACAATTAACATTTAAATTTATTCGTATCTTGGGACAGAAATGTTTTTTTGAAGTGAAATTTCAAAATTTCCAATTTAAGTATTCCATGAAAAATTATTTATTATAAAAATTAATTAAATCAATCAAAAATTGTCCACACTGTGACTTGATAACTATGTAAAATTAAAAAAATAAAAAAGTGCATTTATCTGCTTTTATCTGGGAATTACCCATTTTATAGAAAATTTGTGATTTTTTATCATTTTTATCCGCTTTTGGCCGATTCTTGGCTCATTGTTCACAAATTTAAATAAGAAACAAATTTCTTCCTTAAGGCAGTAACCGACGCCATTAGTGATTTTTCAAACGTCTGTCAGGAGCTGAATAAAATTCCAGTGATTTTCTCGTTGTGACACTTACGAAAATATTTGTCTGATTTTTTCAGAATAAGTAACCGGAAGTTTTTTGTGTGATCGAACCGGTCGTCTTAACGGTCCAAAAATTCAATTTGGCCGTTTTTCATAAAGAAATGATTTTTCGAGGTGACATCAGAATTTTTTACTTTTTTGTGTAGTTTTCTAAATTCAAAAACTCCGGAACGAAATGAAGCCAAAAATTTGAAATTTTTGTCTTTTTCAATTTTTTGTCAATAAAAAACCTCTCAAAATGGGTTTTTTGAAGATACGTTGTTTTCTTGGATTAATTCGCAAATTTTGCTCAAAACGGTTAGTTAAAAAAAGCACTTTAGGAAATGTTTCGCCGGAACTAAATAAAGTTGGTTTTCGAATATTATCGAGATTAATGCGACGCGCTCAAAGTTTCGGAACCTTAAAAAACTGAAAAAAATATTTTCAAAATATTTTTTTTTAATAAAAATTTTGTTTTCAGATTATAATTCCTAGTTATTTGCAAACAAATGAAAATTGACCTTGAGATCGTATTCAATCAATAAAATGAGACCAATATCAACATTTTGTGGAATTTGATAACAACAAAAATCAATATTTTAGCGGAAATACTTTTTGTTAATGTATTTGATCTATTGAATGACCTCTTATTGATAATTAAACTATTGAAATGGTGAAAGACATGTCTTCTGTGTAATCAAAATTAATATACTGATTATGAACAGCTGAACTCACGGCGCGCCAGGATACAACTAATTAATAATAAAAAAATGATCAAAGACTAAAAGCTGCATTTCTAAAATATCAAGACACTTGGTGTCATTTGCTACTTTATAATGAATCAATAAGTCATTATTTCCATACAAAATTAAATATAACATGCTAAATTAACAAGGACTTTATAAAAAAACTCGAAAGTTTTTATCAAAAAAGGTAGACAATTGAGTTTTTTGAAAAATATTTTTTTTTTATTGTGATCTTCAAGATGAAATTCACAGTCAAATTGTGCAACAAAAATTAGATTGAACGGATCATTACTTGACAAGATACAGTGACTTGAATGGAAATAATACTTAGAAAAAGTCAGAATTTTTGAAAATTTTTTATTCGAAAAAATGAATTTTTTATTCCAACCTTCCAGATTGAATCCAGAGGCAAAATGTGCAAGCAGAATTAAATTCAACGAATTAATACTTAAAAAAGATACAGTTAAGTGAATGAAAATTATACTTCGTAAAAATACGAAATTTATGAATTTTTTATATCGAAAATTTTTCTTTTGAATTTTTTGGAATTAAATTAAATATAAAATGAGAATGCAGCAAAAATTAACCTTTTTCTCATGTCTGAGTTCCGAGATATAGCGTCCGTCGGTTACTCCCTTAAATCGGCCTTCGGCCGATTTGGGGCTCATTTTTCTCAAATTTAAATTAAAAAAACAAAACTTTTCTTTGATCGGCCTTCGGCCGAATTGGGGCTCATTGTTCACAAATTTAAATTAAAAACTCCCTTTAATCGGCTTTCGACCGATTTGGGGCTCATTTTTCACAAATCTTAATTAAAAAACATATAACTCTCTTTAATCGGTCTTTGGCCGATTTGGGCTTATTTTTCATAAATTTAAATTGAACAAAAAAATCTCTTTTATTCACTTTTGGCCGATTCTTGGCTCATTTTTGACAAATTTAAATTAAAACATTAATTTCCTTTAAGGGTACTCAACGGTTTTTTTAATTCAGGTTAAG
>SCLH01000682.1:237919-264503 GCA_004367855.1 Oikopleura vanhoeffeni | reverse complement strand
GGACGCCTCAATTTGAAGCAGAATAGGTGCAAACTCACACCTAAATTTTGGATAAAGATTTTGGCTCGAAAACTCATGAAACATTTGATTTCAGAAGTTACAAAAATCTGAAAAATCGAAGATAATTAAATCTAGATTATAGTCTTTTGTGAGTAAAGTATGCTTAAATGTTTTCGAACGTCCTGTTCCACATCCAGTTGTATTTTCTATTTTCTGGTCTGCAATTTTGACCATTGCAATTTTAACACATTTTAGGCAATTTTTGTAAGAGCGGCATTTCACATCTAATATGTCAACTGGTGTACCGTGTGAACCTTTAGATGAGGTTTACTTTTTTCTTGACCATACTATTTTTGACCACGAAAAAATTTCGTGAATTTCACTTGTTTCAAAATGTTACCTACGTAAATCTGAGTTGATGTTTAATGATAGATGGTAAATTATATTGGTAAATATTTAGAAAAATTAGTTATCCTTAAAAAAGGTAAGAAATCGAAAACTTTTCACCAATGAGATTGAATCAAAAAAAGTTAAAAAACGCGCCAAAAAAAAGAATAGAATTATTTATAATGTTCGACTTTGGAGCGAGAAATCAATAACAAAATTAGTTAAAAGACATTATTTTTTCTGGAAATAATCTAACGTACTCATCGGTTGGTAAAATTACCTACGTGAGAACTTTTTTATTTTACACGAATCCCTTTTTAAAGAGCCATTTCACCTCAAACTGCATATAGTATATAAGTTTCATTTTATAAAATTCGTTTAAAAATTGGTTGAAAGTTTGGCTGTTGGAGTTTCCCCTATGAAGAAATTTATCGTGACAAAAATGGTAAACCTTCTTGTGACATTGGCCGATCTCCCAAAAACAAGCAATGGCACCCATAAGTCCAATATTTTCGATCATCAAATTTTTCATCACCAAAAATGACCGTTTACTGCCCACAATTTTCAAGCCCATAGCTTGACAAATCAGCATATCGTCTATCCTCAAGTGATCTGCGGTCATTTTCAATATCGGTTCCAAACGGCCTTGGAGTTAAAATCGACGGCTTTGCCAACTTCAAGTCCATTAGAAAACCAGAACATATATCTGGAATTTCTACTTGATCAGTCGTTTCTAGGGCAAAAGCAAAAGTTAAAGTCCGGAAAAAAGTTTCATTTTCCGAAGTTGAATAAAATAGTTTTTTATTATGATATGGAATTAAAATTTTTTCGACTTTTATATAATTTGGCTGATCGATAAAAGTTTTAGAATATTTGAAATCAAAATTCCAAATCATTTGACCGAAAACTATAGCGTGAGAACTTATTTCAGAAATAGTTTAAAGAGATTGATTAGAAATCACACCAAAAAGTAGATTGAGTTTATTAAAATTTGGTCATTTCCGGTCATGACGTGTACGAATCACTCCCCGGGACATACATATATACAAAAAAATTTCTTAAACCTGAAAATAAAAATTTATTAATTTTGAATCAAAGTTTCTGGTAAGTCATATCGTAATTCTCTGACAATGGCATTGGAATATCCTATTCGAATAGGGTTCAAAATCAACCACGAGATAGTACTAGAATTTAAATTAGTATAATTTGTAAGTCTTAGACATTACGAGATACAAAAACCGGTGTGGCAATTTAGAAGGAAGACTTTTGATTAATTCTTGGGCTAAGATTAAAAAAAATAACAAAAATTCTTAAAATACGACGTTTATGATTAAAATAATTCCACAAATATGCTTATTGATCGTTAAAATTGTTGCTAGATTTGAAGTTTAATTTAATAATCTTTAGTCATACTAACGCTGTTTTAGCCATAAGCTGAAAAAAGTTCTTATGAAAATAAAACTGCAAAGTTGCAACGTGTCGAGAATTTCATTCACCAGAAGATATTTCCCTCAACAACCATTTTTAACACTTTATTAAATTCATAAAGTTTTCAGTGATAATTTTTTATTCTGTGACAGAAATATCCTGGTGATCGGTCATCTTCGTATTTTTTAGAAACTTATAAGTAGCTACTAGTTTTTTAAACGAGTCGATAGTAAAATGTTTACAGCATATAATAAATACTAACAATCAACTCAGGGAGGACCGCTACAAGCGTGGACATAATGGGGGTCATAATGCTGCGCCTGAGTGATGATTGTATTGTACTAATAGGTAGAAAAACCAGAACTGAAATTTCTAGAACTCAAATTTGGCAAACTTAACATTCAATGGTGAGACATAAACCGCCATAAGTAAATCTGAAACATTACTTTTAATATATTCAGAAATAAAATGGCAAATGTGAAAAAACAGATTTCTGTAAATTTTCAAAATGTTCACTAAATGTATATCCTTTACTGCCCTCTTCCAAAGATTTGGTCCCTCAAAAACACGCGGGTGAGAAAAATTAGATAATTGTGCTCAGTTTGAGCATTCTAAGAACTAAATTGGATGACTCGTTTTCAAATGACGCGTCGTTTTCTCACCCCCCCCCCCGTGTTTTTGAGGGACCAAATCTTTGAGAGAGGGCAATAAGGGATATTGTGTAAAAAAATTAATCTAAATATCTGATAAGACAAAAATTGTGCGAATTTTATACTTTAGAACTCTTGGTCTTTTATGTTAAAATTCATACTTTCAAATTCATACAGCCTGAGTTTTCTCGTTTACGGCGTTTTCTTACGGCTGTACATTTTACGTTTATATTTGACTATCGAATCGATTGTATCGATCCTTTGTAAACCAGTGTCGAAAAAGAAAGAAAGAATTTGCAGCACTGTGTGAATGCATTTCCAGTTTGTTATGTGAGGCGAGATGAAAGCACAAAAGACGTGATTGTTACTCGGGTAACCTACAGTATTTCACTGATATCTTAAGTTAACGATAAAGTTGTCTGTTAGACAACCTTTAAGATTTATTAAAATAAAACATCGTAAAAAGTTCCTTATGGAGACTAGATAATTTACGAATTGACATTTTAATCCACCTGGTTCAAAATGATTGGTAATTAGTTAATTTTTCTGTAAAATAAATAACTTTTTTCATATAAAATAAAGGATTTCCCGATAATAACTGAAATATTTGGTGATAAGCCAAATTAGATCAGAACAGTTTCCTAGCACTAAAAACTGTTCAGTAAAATCCATATACATAAGATTTTTCTCAAGATCTGACAAATTTTACGACTGTTGTTTTTCTTAACTTTTATACGATAACCATTATAATTTGAGAGCTGACTATTACAAAAAAATATTAAGAAAAATATTGTATAAAGAAATATGGTGAAACTTCTCGAATACGCCAACAGAAGGTTTTGGACATAATTTTATTAAAATATTTTTTTCTGCATTTCAACATGTTTTTATAGATGAAATGCGTAGATTGAGAAACAGAGAAACAAAATATACTGAACACAGATTAATACTGGCGCAATGGATGATGGACGGAAATACTCCTGATGATGACATTTATAAAAGTGTTTTGAAGGTAATTTTCTAATTTTTTTTTATAGTTAATTAAAATTAATTTAATATAATTCCTCAATGTGTATAGAACTCCACCTGAGATTTAAAGATAGGGACCCTATTATGGTGTTACCAGTTTTTCAGTATTGGAAATCTAAGATTGTCATGAAAAAACGGAAAAGTATCACCTCTTTCAATAGAAAAGTAATGACATCAGCGTTTCTCGCGAATTTTCTCGTTCCAACCAGGGTCGGCAGATTTTGTGAAACGTTTGCTCTGCTCTAGCACCATTTTTTTTCGGTTCGCTCTGCTCTGCTTTAGGAGCATATTTTGAATGGTTTGCTCTGCTCTAACCCGAAAATAAATTTTGGCTGCTCTGCTATGCTCTAAAGCCAAAAAAAATCTGTTTGCTCTGCTCTGCTCTAAAGAATAATTTTGTTTTATGCTCTGGTCTGCTCTAATTTTTTTTAGGGTTAAAGGCACAAATAATTGAGGGGGAGGGGTTTCGGTACAAATTGAGGGGTTATGAGGGGGTAAAAATCTTAATAGGTTGGATCGAACCAACCAAGGGCAAGGTAGATAATATCAAGAAGGGTTTGGCGTGCAATTAATTAAGAGGGTATTACTAATACCGTATGAGGTATTAAGGGGGTTAAGGGATCTTATTAATTACAAGGATTTAGGTATTTAAGGGGTGTTTTGCTAAACAATTAAGGGGGGTATTAGTAGGAATAATCTGTAGCCCATTTTGAGAGATTTTGCCTAAAATAATCCTGCGATCGAGCCTCGATTTTCAGCATATTAGATGCTGCATCTACTAAAAAACACTTATTTTGTTGAAAAATGAGCCCCTCATTGGCCGATGGCCGATAAAGGGAGATATTATATTTTGAAATTAATTTTGTTGAAAAGAAAAATGAGCCCAAAATCGGCCGAAGGCCAATAAAGGGAGATATTTTTTTTTGAATTTACTTTTTTTGAAAAATGAGCCCCAAATCGGCCGAAGGCCAATAAAGGGAGATATTATATTTAAAATTTATAATATAATATCTCCCTTTATCGGCCTTCGATAATTTTTTTTTCAATTTTTAAAATTGGCTCAAACGCCCGCAAAAAATTTGTTTTTCGAAATTTTTTTTAACCAATTTTCAAAAATACTTCGAAAAAATTCATGTTTTGAAATTTCAAAAAAAAATTTAATACTCCCGCGACTACCCGCCGTGTCTCAATAAAATGGAAGGATCAGTACGGCACAACCTTACGGTGGAAAAAATTAGCTTCCAGGGACCTCCAGGAAGTGGTTTTGAAACAAAATTTTCGGCAATTTTGGGCATCCCCCTGTTATTCTCATATCGAAAAACGACCAATAAACGCAATCTCAAAGTAGAGTTTTGTTAATTTTGGGTCTGCTCTGCTCTTAAAATTTTGATTCGAAAACGTTTGCTCTGCTCTGCTCTACCCTGATTTTTCAAAACGTTTGCTCTGCTCTGATCTACCTTGGTTTTTCAAAACGTTTGCTCTGCTGTCCGCTGATTTTTAAAATCGTTTGCTCTCCTCTGCTCTGCTCTACCCTGTTTTTTCAAAACGTTTGCTCTGCTCTGCTCTAAAAAAAGAAGAGCAGACCGGTAGAGCAGAGCAGAGCAAACTCTGCCGATCCCTGGTTCCAACATAACAATTTATTTTTGGTTTGGTCAACTAATTTTGAAGATATTATCACTTTAAATTGCAAAAAATGTCAAAAAATCGTTTTGCGCAGTTGTGTTAACTACAATTCAAAAATAGTTTTCGCTGAGGCACACTTAGTCGTTAATTCCCGTAGTGTCTAATGGACAGATTCTGGACTTTCGTTCCCAGATGGCCTTTGATCGCAATTCAGGACCCTTAATCATGTATGGATGACAATTTACAAAGTGATCGACTATTTGGATAATTGACGTTTATGCGTTTTTTTTCCGAAAATTTTTACTGTATTACAGTACTTATTTTTTGCAAAATTTTTTTAATCATCAAAAAAGCCTTTGAGCGGGATCAGAAAAAAATCTTAGACTTTTTTCTCATTTCACCATAGTCCCAAAATGATCACGTGACCGTATATTCAAGGAATAAGGTTAGTTAAAGTAGTACTGTTTTTTGTCAAAAATTAGTTAAATCAATTTTTGAAAAAAAGTGAAGTGGTTCTTTAGAAGTTTTTAAAATTTTTTTTCATTACACTTTAGTTCAAAAACGATCACGTGACCTTCAAATTAGGAAATAAGGTTTTTGGTTCAAGTACACAAATAGTGATCAAATTACGCAGAAAATTTTTTAGGGCCAATAAACACCAAATTTAAAAGTTTTGAACACAATAATATTTTCCAAAAAAGTCACGTGATCTTATATTTAAAGAAATAAAAATTAATATATGACATATTCCAGACCTTATTTTTGAATTATTTTGTCACGTGATTTTATTCGGACTTTGATGTGATGAGAAAAAAGTCTTAAAAACGTTTGAAGCTGACTCTTGAATTTTTTTGACGTAATTTGAGTACTTTTTCAAATTACTGTGCTATGTTTTTCTTTTCAAAAGTACTCAAATCACGTGGAAGACCCCTTAAAAAAATCGTAACGAATTTCTGAGACTTTTATGGCATCACAGATGGCCTCTAGTTTAAAAGAGCATTTCTAGAAGTCAAAACTTCCGAAATACTGATTACATAAGAATGCGTAGGCAAAGAAAGAAAGAGAGTGAATCTTTCTTATCACGAGGAATAAATATTCCACAAAAATTTAAGGGTCATTTTACTAGAGAATTTTGTTAAAAACATTCCATTTTTTTCCAGCTTTAATACAAATTGGTGACAGTATTATATTTTAAAATTTGAAACTGTCAAATTAACCCTAAATTCGGGTACTTATGCACTTGTTTGTGCAAATCGGCGAAAATGAGAGAGTTTTATTTTCTTATTCACATTTGATGACTTTTTATAAACTTTTTTCACAAATTGTTTTAATAGGACTGTAGAAAATTCTCTGAATAATATAATTATCATTGAAAATATATGTTAATAATGAATCTTCGGTTATATGCTTGATTTAAAACGTCTGGGAAAACGAAAAGTCCAGATGACACTACGGGTCCAGAGATTGTCGGCCACTACGAGAGTTAACCGTTTAAACCTTTAACATTAGACTTTGGAAACGACTCATCCGATAAAGTTCTTAGATAGCTCAAAATGACCACAGACTTTGACAGGAAAATCAAACAATTTTAATTAGTCCAATTCGGACCAATTTTTAGGTTTCATTTTTCTCTGAATAGTTATTTTGAGCGATTTAAGAACAAAATCGAATGATTCGTTTTCAAAAGCCGAAATGAAAATTGTTTGGACAACTTGCCAGTATCTTCAGATCTCAAATGCATTTTGATTGGATAGACAGTGTCTATTAGACACCATGGATGGATGTGTTCATTGACGTTTTGAAAACTAAGTTACCTACGCATGTCTAAGAAACTCTTTCGAGCTTTAGCTCTAATCGAGAATTCATACCGTGATGAGCATCTGGCATTATGCCAGTGGCATATCTGTCGAAAGAATATTTAAAATTAGTTTATTTTCGATAAATATACAGAATGAGTTAAAAATTTTTCCGAATTTTATATAATTTGGCTGATTGATAAAAACTTTCAGAATATTTGAATCAAAATTCCAATCATTTGACCAAAAACTATAGCGTGGGAACTTATTTCATAATAGTTTCGATTTCTGTCAAAATAATTATGATGAAATTAATTCAGTGTGAAAGCTAAGAACCTCCAGGGTCATTAAGATTTGCGTGATATTGTTAGCTGGCAGCTAGTTAATAGCTGCCTAACCAACCTGTTAACTACTTTCTGCCTCGAACGTGTTAATTGTGGTCAGTTAAAAATTTTGACCCAAAAACAGTTTTCCATTGCTAAATTTATAAAGTTTTGGTAAATATGCTCACGGATTGGCTGCTTTACATAAAACATTCATTTTTGAAAACATGTGTGTTCAAAATCGCAAAATGTTTACAATTCTATCGCAAAATTTATAGGATCTCTAGGTGGTGTGGGACTCTGATTTTATATGTCATTATGGTTATTAAAAATGCTTCAAATTGATTGGTGATGGTAACGAAGGGTACAGTACCCTGGGTACTGCCAATCAAATCATCAATTTTTTTTAATTAACCTTTGTGCCATTTTTTTCTAAGTATTTTTTTTAAACTGAAGTTATAAAATAACGTTTGCTTCAGTTTAAGGAAGTGTGGCCCACACCGTGTGGGAGTCTCACAGTGAGACTATGATTTTTTAACTTCAATTTTTACCAATAGTAACCTTTCAAAAAAAATTTCATATATTTTTTTGAACTGCTGACAAGTTGTTTAGTCACTTGAGTCATCTAAATATATCTATATCCCTTATAAACACTTTTGTGAATATCCCTACCCAATCAAGCAATCGTCGCGACGTGTCATTTGTTAATGTTAAATGTGTGAGTGAGAGTAGCAATCAAATAAATTGTTTCTTTGAGAGACGAAGGGAAGGCACCCTACACGAGAAATTGAAAGTTTCTTTCTCTCTGTGAGTTACTAAGCCTCACTATTTTCCGTAATAACAGTAAAATTATTGCTTTATGTATCAAGTATTTTCATTTTGAGATAAAAAACCATTAATTTATGTTTATAAGTTTATGCTTAGTTAGGCATTGAATCAGTTAGTATTCAGAATACTGTATTTTCCCATAATCAAATAATATTTCGATAATGTGGTCGGTAAAAGTCTATCAAAAAAATTAATCACATAAATTTCTGTATTTTAAATTTTACACTGATTTTTTGTCTCGAGGACCATTAGCCTATTGGCAATAGTCTATGGGTGGCATTTGATTACGATAAAACCTCTTCGGAAAATTTTTCCTCAAATTAAATTGTTTTTATAGCCATAATCTTCAGCATGACGAAAAACCCTCAAATCACCAAAATTTTTTTTCAAAACTTGTCAATTTCAGATCAAATTTCAATTTCAAAACAATAAGAACCCGAATGTTTTTGCCCCGTTTTTTGAGCAAATATGACATACAAAAACTTAAATTTGTGTTTCAACGTGATCTCCGCAAGTTCCTACAGTACAATTTTCGGATTTGTTTCAAAATTCGTCTCCAGAGTCTCACAGGGCCTGCAAGTTGAATTTTGCTCAAAAATGCGTCACGGAAGTAATAAACTCCACTGATTACGAATTTGATCTTTAAAATTTTAGAAATATTCACAGTTGGTGCTAGAGAGCAAAAACAGTAAATCCTGAATTTGTTTTTATGTTCAGAAAAAATGCTCAATTTGATCAAAAACTATCCAAAAAGGCCAATCTTCAGGAATTACGAAAGGCTTTTTATCCACTTAATAATTATCCGCAGATGATGCTAGAGAGCATAATCACCGAATGACGAATTTTAGAGATTGTGAATTTCAAACCAAAAAAACCCGAATCCTTTTGCCCCGTTTTTGAGCGAATGTGACCTACAAAAACTTCAATTTTAGGTTCAGCGTCATTTCCGCAAGTTTCTACAGCATATTTTTGAAATTTGATTGAAATTCGTCTCCAGAGTCTCACAGGACCTGTAAGTTTATTTCCCCAAGGGCCAAAATTTCGGATACTGAAAAATGGTAAGTTTTGTCGAAAACTGCGTTTAGGGGAGGAATGAATCCAACTTTTTTCTTCGACATATATAAAACTTTATTAAAAAGATTTTAACACAGAAAAAGTTTTAACATAAAAAGTGGTCAAAAAATATTGTATAATAACACCCCGTTAATGCCGAGGTGTAAAATTTATTTTTAGTTACGATTTATGAGATGTGAGTCACATCATGTGACTCCTGTGGTTACTTGACATAAAGCATGCCTATTACACGTTCAATATGCGTCTATACATATTTTTAGAGCCGTGAATGATTATGATTTATTAGACATCCATCGTATTTTCTGATATTTTTATCGATAAACTGATCACAAAAATGACCTCAAAAAATTAAAAAAAGTTCGCAGGTAGTGCTAGTGAGCAAAAACAGTAAATCTCGAATTTATGATTTTGCTTCAAAAAAATGCTCAATTTCATCAAAAACTAGAAGAAAGAGTCAAACATCAGCTTCTTATAAAAATTCCCCATTATCAACGTAATAAAAATCCGCAGATGAAGCTAGAGAGCGAAATCACAAAATGATGAATTTTAGAGATTGTGAATTTCAAAAGAAAAAAACCCGAAACTTTTTCCCCGTTTCCTGGTGCATGTGACATACAAAAACTTAAATTATAGTTTCAGCGTTAACTCCGCAAGTTTTTACCGGACAGTTTTTGAATTTGCTTTAAAATTGATCTCCAACGCTAAATTCGTCTCACAAATTTTATCAGAAACTGCGTCTGGTAGGTTTTTCGACACGATTTATTCCGAAAAGGACCTCGAACAAATGAAAAAAAGTTCACAGGTAGTGCTAGAGAGCAAAAACACTTAATCTTGAACTTATTATCATGCTCGAAATAATGCTCAATTTGATCCAAAAGTATGAAAAAAAATCAAACTTCGGATATTACAAAATAACTTTTATTTAATATCCGCAGATGATGCTAGAAAGCGAAATCACCGAATTACGAATTTCAGGGAACGTGAATTTCAAACAAAAAAAAACCCGAATTTTTTGTCAACTTTCCGCGCTCATCTGACATAAAAAAACTCCAATTTTTAATTAAGCGTGATCACCGCACGTTTCTAAAGCACAGATATTAGATCTGTATTGAAATTTGTCTCAAAAGTGTTACAGGACCTGTAAGTTGAATTCCCATAGGGTCAAATTTTTGAATGGTAAAAAATGTCCAATTTCATCATAAACTGCATTTAGAAGAAATCGACCCCAATGATCACAAAAACGACCCCAAAAATTAAAAAAAACGATCACAGGTGGTGCCAGAGAGCAAAAACAGTTTATCTTAAAATAATTATCATGCTCTTAAAAATGCTCAATTTTATCTTAACTATGAAAAAACTTTACCACAAAGCCTTTTATGGTTTAGATCAAAATTTGTGAAAAATGAGCCCTAAATCGACCGAAGGCCGATAAAAGGGATTTATATGATTTCAATTTAAATTTGTGAAGATTGAGCCCCAAGTCGGCCGAAGGCCGATTAAAGAGAGTTTCATGATTTTAATTCAAATTTGTGAAAAATGGGCCTAGATCGACCGAAGGCCGATTGACTCTCGGAATCATAGAGCCGATATATCGGCTCAAGCCAACCTAAAACCTTCTAAAAAAGGCAAAAAAAATGTCACAGAATTGTTTCTTTCAAATACATTATGAAACATTTTGCGGTGATTCCGAAAAAAATACTCATTTTGTTTTTGGATATTTGGTTCGAATATTACGGGGAGTTGATTTTTTGAGATTTTTCGCCGAAGTTTTACTTCCGGAGAAATTATTTCGAAACTAGACATAAAATACAAATGTGAGATAAGCCAGTTTTTAGAGAAGTGTGCTGTGCATACAAAACAATTAACATTTAAATTTATTCGTATCTTGGGACAGAAATGTTTTTTTGGAAGTGAAATTTCAAAATTTCCAATTTAAGTATTCCATGAAAAAATTATTTATTATAAAAATTAATTAAATCAATCAAAAATTGTCCACACTGTGACTTGATAACTATGTAAAATTAAAAAAAATAAAAAAGTGCATTTATCTGCTTTTATCTGGGAAATTACCCATTTTTCATAGAAATTTGTGATTTTTTATCATTTTTATCCGCTTTTGGCCGATTCTTGGCGCATTGTTCACAAATTTAAATTAGAAACAAATTTCTTCCTTAAGGCAGTAACCGACGCCATTTAGTGATTTTCAACGTTCTGTCAGGAGCTGAATAAAATTCCAGTGATTTTCTCGTTTGTGACACTTACGAAAATTTTGTCTGAATTTTTCAGAATAAGTAACCGGAAGTTTTTTGTGTGATCGAACCGGTCGTCTTAACGGTCCAAAAATTCAATTTTGGCCGTTTTTCATAAAGAAATGATTTTTCGAGGTGACATCAGAATTTTTTACTTTTTTGTGTAGTTTTCAAATTCAAAAACTCCGGAACGAAATGGAAGCCAGAAATTTGAAATTTTGTCTTTTTCAATTTTTTTGTCAATAAAAAACCTCTCAAAATGGGTGTTTTTTGAAGATACGTTGTTTTCTTGGATTAATTTCGCAAATTTTGCTCAAAACGGTTAGTTAAAAAAAGCACTTTTAGGAAATGTTTCTGCCGGAACTAAATAAAGTTGGTTTTTGATATTTATTTCGAGTACTTATGCGACGCGCTCAAAGTTTCGGAACCTTAAAAAACTGAAAAAAAATATTTTCAAATATTTTTTTTTTAATAAAAATTTGTTTTTCAGATTATAATTCCTAGTTATTTGCAAACAAATGAAAATTGACCTTGAGATCGTATTCAATCAATAAAATGAGACCAATATCAACATTTTGTGGAATTTGATAACAACAAAATCAATATTTTAGCGGAAATACTTTTTGTTAATGTATTTGATCTATTTGAATGACCTCTTATTTGATAATTAAACTATTGAAATGGTGAAAGACTATGTCTTCTGTGTAATCAAAATTAATATACTGATTATGAACAGCTGAACTCACGGCGCGCCAGGATACAACTAATTAATAATTAAAAAATGATCAAAGTACTAAAAGCTGCATTTCTAAATATCAAGACACTTGGTGTCATTTGCTATCTTTATAATGAATCAATAAGTCATTATTTCCATACAAAATTAAATATAACATGCTAAATTAACAAGGACTTTATAAAAAAAACTCGAAAGTTTTTTACAAAAAAGGTAGACAATTGAGTTTTTTGAAAAATATTTTTTTTTTATTGTGATCTTCAAGATGAAATTCACAGTCAAATTGTGCAACAAAAATTAGATTGAACGGATCATTACTTGACAAGATACAGTGACTTGAATGGAAATAATACTTAGAAAAAGTCAGAAATTTTTGAAAATTTTTTTATTCGAAAAATGAAATTTTTTTATTCCAACCTTCCAGATTGAATCCAGAGGCAAAATGTGCAAGCAGAATTAAATTCAACGAATTAATACTTTAAAAGATACAGTTAAGTGAATGAAAATTATACTTCGTAAAAATACGAAATTTATGAATTTTTTTATATCGAAAATTTTTCTTTTGAATTTTTTTGGAATTAAATTAATATAAAAAATGAGAATGCAGCAAAAATTAACTTTTTCTCATGTCTGAGTTCCGAGATATAGCGTCCGTCGGTTACTCCCTTAAATCGGCCTTCGGCCGATTTGGGGCTCATTTTTCCTCAAATTTAAATTAAAAAAACAAAACTTTCTTTGATCGGCCTTCGGCCGAATTGGGGCTCATTGTTCACAAATTTAAATTAAAAACTCCCTTTAATCGGCTTTCGACCGATTTGGGGCTCATTTTTCACAAATCTTAATTAAAAACATATAACTCCCTTTAATCGGTCTTTGGCCGATTTGGGGCTTATTTTTCATAAATTTAAATTGAAAACATAAAAATCTCTTTTATTCACTTTTGGCCGATTCTTGGCTCATTTTTGACAAATTTAAATTAAAAACATTAATTTCCTTTAAGGGGGTACTCAACGGTTTTTTTAATTCAGGTTTAGGACATAAGAACTGCACCAAATAGCCTCAGGAAGGCCACAAAATTCATTTCTGCTCTTATCATAAAAAAAATTTGGAGATTTTTTAAAATTTTCGAGTTTTTTCAGATTTTTTTATGTATTTTTTGGAAAAAAATACATAAACGTCAATTTTAATAAAAAATTCTAAAAGTGAGTAGCAACTTTTCACTTCAGTTTTGCAGTAACTTCAATTTGAGGGTACTTTTGGTACAATCGGATGAAAATAAATTTCTATAAACTCCAAAAATTGACTTCCGGTTGAACAAAAATGTAATTTTCTATTAATAGAAGCAATGATTAAAAAAAAATCACTGGAAATTGAGAAGACATGTTTCCACGTATTTTTTTTCTAGAAATCATGAAAATTGACTTCCGGCTAAATTAATCTGCAATTTTTTATAAATAGGAGCGATGTTTAAAGAAAAGTTTTTCACTAGAAATTGAGAAGACATATTTCTCCGAATAATACCAAATTTAGAAAAAAAAGTGTATCGAGTCGTTTTTGAGAAAACTGAGCTAAAAATTCTAAAATATCATGAAATTACGGTTTTTCATTATTCTAGAACAAGTCCGATCGAAATTTTCGCAAAATCTTTCCGATAACTGTCAACCTAGTAGTAATTGTTATTTCTTACAAAGGGTAATCAATTTCCATTAAGCAGTTTCCGAGATAAAAGACATTGAAGTCAAAATCAGTGTTCTAGAACTCTACTCCCACTTGGTGCTGTGGTGCTCAAAAAACTCTGTTTTCACTTTTGGTCGGAAGCAAAAGGATAGATCTTCATTTGAGGCTTTTCAGAATTTCTATAACTTGTTTCGTTTTCTTCTGATTCCCGATCTAAAATCTCAAAAACCGTTGAGTACCCCATTAAGAGGGTGGTCGTCGCAAAATGCGGATCTAGAAACAAATTTTACCCAATTTTATTTTAATGTTTATATATGAAAATATAGACGACTGCGAGTATAGGGATAGTCTTTTTATCTGAATACATGGTCAGGAAAGCACTTTTTGAGGGTCTCAAAAATATTTTGTATGAAATAAGATGAAATTTATCAATTTTTGGGAAATAAAAACACGATTTATAAAAAAATGAGAAAGAAATTTAGAAAAAACTCTCAATACTGATCTGCACGGACTATTAAACCTCCAAGGCATATAGCCTATTGAAAGGCTAAAGTCACTTTAAATCAGCCAAAAATGATGGAAAAAATGATCGCAAAAACTTCTCCTTCCAATACATTTTTAAATTCAACAATGTGAATCTGAAAATATTTTCGGATACTTGGTTCAAATTTTATCACGAGTTGATTGAAAGGCCGTTTTTTTGCTTAATTTTTACTTCTGAAAAAATACTTTTTGATCAAAATTTGGAATTATAATTTCAATTTAGCCAGTATTTAGGACAGTTGTTTTGAGTACAATTTGCGGAAACAATCAGCTTTCTAGTCGTATCTGGAGCAGAAATATTTTTTGGAGTGAAATTTCAAAATATTCGATTTCAATTTTAGTATGGAATAAACTGATATGTTTTTGAAAAAATAAATAAATTTGAAAATCATGCCAGAGTGATACACTTATACCATATTGGCTTAATATTGTGAAAATAAATCAAAAATAATTTTCATTGAATCGAGAAAACTAACAATTTTTTCCTAAAAAACGTGATTTTTTCATGAATATTTTGAACTAATGTAAAAATATTTTTCGATTCCCAACAGATAAAGTCAATCAGACAGAAGTATTAAGTAGAACAAAGCACTGCGCAGTTATAGAGATAAACATACATTTCCTGGAGCCTACCATGACGTAGTATTACGTGGTTTAGATAACCTTGCTTTTCAAACGTTTTCTAGAATTAAACATAAAATTTCTCGAATATAATATATTTTTTTTAGAAGTTTAACCCTTCAACTTGATCATACAGGAAAAATTGAAGGTTGATCTTACAGCTGAAATGAGGCCTAAAAGTTTTCTGTAAACAACGCTCAAAAAATAGCCTTTTAAAAGGCTTTTATGACTTGGCAAAACTTTTTTTTATATGCTTCGAAGGGTTAAGCTGCACATTCATATAAGTTTCGAATGTGTAATTTTCAAATCCAGGAAAAGATACATTTTGATTAAGAACCCTAAAATAGGGTCAAAATACTATTTTGGGGGATTCTGAAGCCAAATCCAAGAAAATTGGACAAACTCTCAATACTGATCTGCACGGACTATTCAGCTGCACATACATACCCAATGTGTTTTAGCTTTTGGGGTGTTCCCCGAGGAGATTCACGCTTAACCAATCAGAGCGCGACTTGGTTAGTTAATTTAAGGGGCGTTTCAATCTCCCCGGGGAACACCCCAAAAGCTAAAACACATTCGGTATAAGTTTCGAGTACCTTAAAAAACCAGGGACGCGCCATCTGTCACTTTCAATATTTTTTGAGGATTAAAGATTTTTTCAAATATATCAGAAAGAGGTGATATTTGGTCCAACGATTTGTACCTTTGCGTCAATTGACCATTGAAAACTTCGTTTTTTGTCTTAAAATGCGACGACCATCTCCTTAATTGGCTTTCGGCCGATTTGGGGCTCATTTTTCACAAATTTAAATAAAAAACATAAAAATAAAGGTTTTGTGGTAAAGTTTTTTTTATAGTTTAGATAAAATTGAGCACTTTTTAGAGCATGATAAGTATTTCAAGATAAACTGTTTTTGCTCTCTGGCACCACCTGTGATCGTTTCTTTTATTTTTGAGGTCGTTTTCGTGATCATTGGGGTCGATTTCCTACTAAATGCAGTTTCTGATGAAACTGGACATTTTTTACCATACAAAAATTTAACTATATGAGAAATCAACTTACAGGTCCTGTGAGACTCTTGAGACGAATTTCAATACAAATCCAATAATTGTGCTGTAGAAACTTGCGGAGATCACGCTGAATTAAAAATTGAAGTTGTTGTATGTCAGATGAGCGCTGAAAATTGACAAAAAAATTCATTTTTTTTTTTTGAAATTCACGTTCCCTAAAATTCGTCATTCGGTGATTTCGCTTTCTGCGGATATTTAATAAGTTAAAAAGGTTCTTTTGTAATACCTGAAGTTTGATTTTTTTTTTCATAGTTTAGGATCAACGTGAGCATTATTTCGAGCATAATAATAAGATCAAAATTAAGTGTTTTTGCCTTCTAGCACTACCTGCGAACTTTTTTCCATTTTTCATTCTTTTTCCATTTTTTTCGAGGTCTTTATCGGAATTAATCGAGTCGATTACCTACCAGACGCAGTTTCTGATAAAATTTGACATTTCTCAGTATTGCAAATTTTCACCCTAGGGGAAATCTACTTACAGGCTTTGTGAGACGAATTTGGCGTTGAAGACGAAAAGCAAATCCGAAAACTGTCCTGTAGGAAGTTGCGGAGATCACGCTGAAACTAAAATTGAAGTTTTTGGATGTCACATGAGCCCGGAAACGTGACGAAAAGATTCGAGTTTTTTTTTGTTTTAAAATTCACAGTCTCTTAAATTTTGATGAAATTGAGCATTTTTTTGAAGCAAATAAATGCGAGATAAACTGTTTTTGCTCTCTAGCACCACCTGTGAACTTTTTTCTAATTTTGTGAGGTACTTTTCATAGTCAGTGAGATTCATCCCCCGCCCATAAACGTAGTTTTTAACAAAATTTAACATTTTTTTGGATACGAAATTTTGACCCTAGGGTAAATCAACTTACAGGTCCTGTGAGACGCTGTAGACGAATTTTCATTCAAATCTAGAAATTATCCTGTTAAAACTTGCGGAGTTAACGCTTAAACTAAATTGAAAGTTTTTGTATGTCACACGAGCCAGGAAACGGAGGAAAAAGATTTGGGATTTTTTTCTTTTGAAATTCCTGAAATTCATCATTCTGTGATTTCGCTCTCGAGCGTCATCTGCGGATAATTTAATTACGTCGCGACGATTGCTGATTGGGCCGGGATATTCACAAAAGTGTGAATAAGGGATATATGAAATGTCAAATCACATTTCCAACCCTACCTTAGGGGCATTCAAAAAGGCCCCTGAGACTTCAAAATATCATCTTGGCGTAAGCCAACTTTCTGATCAGTGTTCTACTGGATTTATTTAACCCCCTCACACCCTTGGACTTTCTAAAGGCAAAAAATATTTCAGGGGCCAAAACGGCGCAGAAATAACATTGTCACAGACCTACAGCTCAAATGCGTCATAGAGTTTGCAATTTTATTTTCAAAAATATTGTTGAAAATTTCATACGATTACCCGTTCGAAAAATATTTTTCCCTACTTTTTTTTAGGATTTTCGCCAAAAGTTCTTAAAAAATTAATTGTGTGAAAACGATACATAAAATCGAAATTCTGAGGAAGCTCATGTTTAGGAAAGTATTTCAGGATTCTTTGATACAAGTTTATTTTTTCGGCATTCTCTATACGAAGAATAATTTTTTCACAAGTGATTTTTATGAAACTCAAAATAATGAAAAAAAAATTTTTTCAAAAACTTATTTTTCGAAAAAATTAAACGGCAATTTAACCCAAATAAAGCCGACAAAGACAAATTGATCAGGTGTAGAACATAAGGTTGTACTGATTTGAGTTATCAGATGATTAGCAATTTTTCACATTTTGTTGCTATTATATTTTCACGCGCGGCGATATGAATAATTGTTTGGTAAGCAATCGAGATATCATATTTCAAATCTGAGACAAGCTACTTATAGTTAAAGTTTCACTTGTGAATTTGTAACTTATATCATATATCCGGTTAGTAGAGATTGCTTTGCGGTTGGAGATAATTGTCCAATGCTTCCTAAAAATATAATTTAAATAAATTTTTCGACTGGTTGGGGGGTTTCAGGGCTTGGTTTAGGCTCCAAAAAATCATTTTTTATCGATTTTCGAGGTCAACCTGGAACATTTTTCTTCTTTTTTCTATTTTTTTGAAATCACGATAAAAAATGCAACAAAATGGCTACTTCATTTCTGATACCTTACTGGTTAAGAAAATCGTTTTTTTCCCGGAATTAACCCTACTTTAATGTCATTGTAAAAAATGTATGGTTTTCCAAGAATACAAGGTGAGTGAACCTCTCTTTTCTCTGGCAGTTATCGAGTTCACAGACTTCGGAAATTTGAAAATGTTATGTGTTATTTACTTAATTCTATCCTTCATCTCAATCAGTGAAAAATAAGTTAACTGATATCTCTTCCAGTTTTCCCGTGATAAGCGCTCAAAGTTTTGTTTTTAGATAGGCTTTTGGGTGTGAGGCGAAATTCTCGTTTCTGGGTGTGAGGAGGTTAAGGCCTACTTTCGAAAAATCGAATTTCATTTTTTTCGAAAATTTTTTCACGTGACTCCGAAAAAATTAAAATTTTGAATTTTAGCTGGAAACTGAAAAAAGGCTCGTCTTCTTAGATCTCTTAGAAATGCTCTGAATAATACTAAGAATAAATTTGAGACATTTTTCAAATGTTTCTTGGAGGAGATAGATTTGAAAGTCTAATATTGTCAAAAAACGTCGGTGATTTGTCGTTCTAGAATTATTTAGTCGCCAGATCCAAAAAAAAGTTTGTCTTTAAAGATTGCCATACTACAGTTACATGTTTTCTAAAATTTTGAGCTTAATTCGATACATCATCTCGGAGGAGATAGATTTTGCAGTTTGGAAGATTTCATCATCTAACAATAATGTGACTATTGGTGTTCTTGTCAAAAACAATTTAAGATGTACTTTTTCGTCAGATAAAGGATAGATCTACAATTGAGCATTTTCGGTTTTCCTCATAAGCTCTTAGTCTTCAGTATATTTTACCGAGAATATGTCAAATCACAGTCTCACACCCCCTTAATTATCAGTTTTTCATAATCAATAAAATCCTATTTAATTATTTTTAAAGGAACCTTCGTTGGGCGAATTTAGAAGCTTATTAAAAACTAAAGAAAATGATCGAGTGGGCTCTGTTCAGAAACCAGTGGTTTCTAAACCACGAAGTGCAATTTTAGCAAACGTTATTCATGAAGAAAATGATAGTGATATTGCAGAAAGTATACCAGAATCATCAAAATTACCAGAATCACGAGAATTAAAAGTAGTAGAATCCGAATCCGAAAACGAAATAGTAATTTCTGAGCACGAAGAGGAACGAATTATAATGCCAGTGTAAGTTATTATAGAAAATTGTCTGATGGAGAGATCAGCAAGAAAAAATTTGATTGGATGTATTCTGAAACATTAAATTCGATCCAATGTTCTTATTTTGATTTTATCTACGTACATCTACGGATCATTTATGTTGAACACATGCTTTAAAATTAAAAGAATTGAAAATATATCGCACGTTTTTCTGAGTTGACCTTATGTCATAAATTATAGTATAAGTAGGTAGAAATTCCTTAGAAAAAAGCTCGAAGATGAAATTTAACTCCCGTAGTTTCCGACAATTTCTGGAACCGTAGTGACTTTTTGTCATGCGTCACCAAACGTTTTAAATCCAGCATATCCCTTTATCACCTTTTGGTTAGAATGCGTAGCCACAACGTTAAAATCACACGTTAAAAGGAGTAGTGGCTACGCATTCTAACCAAAAGGTGATAAAGGGATATAACCGAAAATTCATAAAAAACATATATTTTTTTATTGTTTATAATATAATTATTCTCTATAGGACTATAAAAACAATTTGTGAAAAAAATTAATAAAAAAGCATCAAATGTAAATAAGAAAATTAAAAACTCTCTCCTTTTCTACGTTTCTCACAAACAAATGCATTAGTTATAGGAATTTAGGCTTAATTTGACATTTTCAAATTTGAAGTATTAAACAAACACCAATTTGAGTATTGAATCTGCAAAAAGAATTCAATGTTTTTATTAAAATTTCTACAAAATCAGCTTCTTAAAAGTTAAAAAAAGAACTGTTTCTGATGACAAAGTTTAAGCCCAATTTCAAGTTCATCGTAGAGGCTTGTGAGTAACCTCAAAATAATCGGAGAGGTCGACTTTCTAATGACAATATTAGCAACTTTGAGTCAACTATGTACTGAACGGTCACTAAAGAGCGAAAAATGGTCAAATGTTTGATATTTCACAGGGGGATTGTTGCTCTCTGGCGACCTATCAGTACATAATTGACCCATAGTTGCTAATATTTTTATGAGAAAGTCGACCCTTCCGATTATTTTGAGGGTTCTTACGAGTCTATACGATGAACTTTGAAATTTAAGGTAATTTTATATACGGTACACAATAAAGTATATTGAATATACGGTATTTGAAAAAAGTACTCAAATTACCTAAAAAAAACTTCGGGGATGAACCTCAAACGTCTTTAAGATTTTTTTCTAATTACACAAAAGTCCGAATAAAATCACGTGACGAAATAATTCAAAAAATAAGGTTTGGAATATATCATAAATAATCCTTATTTTTTAAAAAATAGAATCACTTGACGTTTTTGGGAAATGCCGTTATGTTCAAAAATCTTAGATTTAGTGTTTATTCGGCCTCAAAAATTTCGCCGAAATTTGAGTACTATTTGTGTACCTGAACCAAAACCTTATTTCTTAATTTGAAGGTCACGTGATTGTTTTTGGACTTTGATGTAATGAAAAAAAATCTTAAAACTTCTGATGAACCTCTTCACTTTTTTCAAAATGATTTAAGTAATTTTTGTAAAAAACCAGTACATTTTTGCAAACCTCATTCCTTGAATATACGGTCACGTGATAATTTTTGGGCTTTTGTGTAATGGAAAAAAAGTCTTAGAATAATTTTTTGATTACGATGAAAGGTTTTTTTTTTGGTGATTCCAAAAATTTATGCAAAAAATAAGTATTGTAATACAGTTAAAATTAAAAAAAACGCACAAACGTCAATTATTTTAATAGTCGATTGATCACTTTGTAAATGATCGTTCATAAATGATTAAGAGTCCTCAATTGCGATTAAAGGGCATCTGGTCACGCATGACCAGAAAGTCACATTATTAAAAGTGAACTAAAGTAAATCGACCAGTTCGCGTTGAATAGTTGCAGTGACTAACTCACTATAAAAATATTCGGAATTAACCGGAACCCAGTTTTTGGTAATAAATAGGGCTTGAAACCGATTGTTAGGCAAATGTAGGCTAAATTAAATTTGTATTTATAGAATCTTGTAAAACTTCCAAAATTAAGTCCAAGCAGGCTTGGACGTAATTTTGGAAGTTTTACAAGATTCAATAAATACAAATTTAATTTTGCCTACTTTTGCAGGCTACCTGCTGCAGGCTTTCAAAAAAGCCACCCCTGTGGCGAATTTTCATCCCTATCTCCAAATTATCACTATCTTTTGCTATGGAAGGGGATAGAAAAGGGGATAAAAGCCATCCTTTTTGGAAGCCTGCGTCTAAGGGAATTCTACCTAGAAACAACTATGAAAAATTTCAAATCAGCGATGTAAAGGGTCAATAATTGACGTTTTTGTTACTATCAGTATAAATTTATTCAATTTTCCTGTTTCTAGTGATTTGGAACAAACATATGCTATGTGCAACGATATCGAAGAAGTCGAAACAGAAAGTGAATCATATCATGACGAGAAAACACTTGAGATCCCGGGTCTGACTGAGATAGACTCAATAGAAGATACAGAAAGTTTTCATGAATTTTCAAGAAAATCTAGTAAAAGAGCATTGATCACTCCAAAAATTGAGGTCAGAGATGGAGTCAATCATGATGAAGAAAACATCAGAAAAATACAGGTAATTTTATGAAAAAATCGGCTCAGGTTGGTTTTCCCGAAAATCTTCCCCCCCAAAATCTTTCCTCCCAAAAATAGATAACAAATAATTTTAATAAGCTGGAAAATATTTATACCGGTTAAGCTAACGACAATAAGCATAAAAAAATCAACTTACTTTTTATTTTCGTAAGTTATTGACTTCAGTTTGCTGAGTTCATGGCACCCTGCAGGGCCCTGTTAAAGAAAAATAGCCATGCAGCATTGTTTTCGAATTAAAAGGGTTTCATCAGAGAAAAGTCGATGTAGTTCGAGCATTTCGTGGCACTGTGCGCGGGGTATAACAGTTATTACAAGATACCGTATAAGTAAAAAATTTATTTCAGAAAAAAATCGATGCCCTTCAAAAAGATATCGAATTTGTTAGACAAAAATCGATGAAAAAACAAAAAAGGTACAAAAAGGTTTCTCCAGCAAAATTGTGGAATTTTTTTCTCCGGAAAAAAAATTCCCCAATTGAGCTTTTGTTTATTCGGGGAATTTTTATCTCCGGGCAAATGCTGTCTAGCCGCCTGGAGAAAAAATCCCCGAATTAAAAAACTCAGGCTGTAAGTCTAAAATTTCAACACAAAACTTTGTCGAGATTGCGAATAAAACCAAATATAAGCTGAAAAATACAAAATATTGACCTTTATCATATTTGATAATCACCTACTGTGCCTAAAAAAGTAACTGAGGTGCGCACATGGTAAATTTTTATCATAAGAAGACTGAAAACATATATTTTTGTATGTATTTTACCGTGGTGAGCCCGATGAATAGTCAGAACACCTTTTCTGGTCTTCTCATGTCAAAGACAGACTTGATTGAATGTGTAGAGAACTGATGCCAAAAAAATGTTTCAAATATAAACTTTAGCGCCACCAAGTGAGCAAACTAAAAGTGACAGAAGTCGTAAACCAAGTCCATTCTTATTTTTCTTGCTGAATTAGTCTAGACAAAAAAGGCTTAAATTTATTCGGGCACATAAGTTATGTGACATAACCCCTTAAAATTTAATTTATGTACATCGGTTATAAGTTGTGATATTTTAGTTCTCCTGCAGTAAGAAGTCCTGCTACCAGTGAAACCGATGTATCACCACAACCTGTGTATAAGAATACATTAATTGACAACTTTAAAAGATCAAGGTCACGTAATGCTTCGATAAGATCACGCAGAACAAATTATTCTATGGCCACAAGTACCCGATCTGAACAAGAGGAGATAACTGGAAAATCAATTGATAGAGTTTTGGAGAAACTAGACTGGGCGACGAGTAATTTGGATGATTCCAAAAATGTGAACCATACGATTGCGATGATGAATTTGATAAAAAGTACTTCAGAAGCTTTTGCCGCGCTTAAGAAAATTGAAAATATTGAAGAAGATTATTAAAAATCACATCAAAAAACATTTGTAATTTGAATCAATATACAGCCTGAGTTTTCTCGTTTGCTGCGCTTATTTTCTATTAAAAAATTAACCGATCAGAGACAGTTATTCCAGATATTGACTCAATCGATTGTTTTTGCGGTAAAAAAAAGCGCAGCTGACGAGAAATCTCAGGCTGTATGCTTAAAATATCCGTAAAATATGACATAAAGAACTTTTTTTTGATAATTTTGGAACTTTTCGACTACTTTATTGGAATTATATTTTTAAAATTTATCTCATAGATTACAGAGAGACTGTTAAATGTATAAAAAAATCCGTAACTATTGTTAAACTATAATTATCATCTCGCAATTGTTTGTTGTTGATTCTTCTCGCAGACATATTCCAAATGAATGTGCAGTAAATTAAGACAATAAAACTGGATATTTAATTGAACAAAATAAAAACATTTATGAATGTCATAATTATTTAAATACTCTTCAAATCCTCAAAAAAAGCCTTTCTTACTGTAAAGGAGTACTCGTGGCATTTCAAGACCAAAAACAGGGTTTTCAGGGTAGATTCAAGAACATACAGTATGTTACATACTAGGAATCACACGAACATATGGTTTTTTCTTTATAAAGAACCGAACAAAAATCTTGCTCCCAATAAACATATTGGAAACTTCTGATTGTCTGACCAATCGCAAAGCAGCTTTCAAAAATGATGATATTTTCACTTCAAAATGTATCTCCTCTCTGAGTTTTTATGATAAATAATACATTTATAGTTTTTATTGACCACAAAGAACTCGCGCATAACCACAAGCTCAGTTTTATCTTTTTACAAATCCTTTAGCGCTAAAATGCGCAAATACTTCTTTTTTAGCTTTATTTTATCGTTTTTTCGATTTTTTTCCAAGTATTTTTTTCAAAATTACGTTTGCTTCAATTTAATCACCAAAACTTCAAAATATCACCTTGACGTAATCCAACTTTCTGATCGGTGTTTCCGTGGTTTCTTTTGAGCCTACTTCCGTGAAAATCGAAGGACATTTTTTTTCGGAAATTTTTTCACGTGACCTTCAAAAATTTATATTTTGAGTTTGGAGTCGAAATTTGAAAAAAAGCTTTCTGAGGAGTATCTATTAATTAGGCCGTTACCTATTGAGGCTAAAATCGAGGCGAAGGGGGGGATCACAAATCCGAGGAGAGCATTCCTGATGATTTTTTGCAAGAAATTCGAAAAAATAATTTTAAGGTGGTGTCGGATATGTGGCGGGATTTTTTTCAAAATTTTTCAAAATCCAAAATTTTCAAATGATCGGAAATGACCTTATATGGACTTGAAACGAAAGAAAACAACATTTAAAGGCTTTTGGCTGAAAAATAAAATTTATTGAAAAAAGCTTGATTGCTATTTTTTATCGTTGAAAAATTGCAATTTTCGACCAAGATCACTGTATTAGCTGTCAAACTGACAATTTACATCGAAATTTAGCAGCGATTCATTTCTGGCTACATAATGTTCCAAATAACGGGCTTGTAAAATTTCAGTGCATTTTGACACATTTAAGACTTTCGGCTTTCATTTTAGAATCCAAAAATCTCAAAATTTAAGCATTTTTCGTTATTTATTCAACCGCTGTAAAACTAAACCCCCTCTTTCGTCGGAAATTGTCATCGAAATTTGACGGCGAATCATTTCTGGGTACAAAATGTTCCAAATAAAGTCCTTGCAAATTGTTACTGAATTTTGACACATTTAAGGCTTCCGGCTTTCAATAAGAAATTAAAAAATCTCAAAATTTTAGCATTTTTTGTTATTAATTTAACCGCTGTGAAACTTGATCGCTCTAAAATCGGAAATTGACATAAAAATTTGTCGGCGATTCAACTCGGGTAGATATTGTTTCAAATAACGTCCCTGCAAAACCTGAAAAAAAGACAACATTTTAGCATTTTTGGTAGTAATTCGCACGCGGTGATCCTGAAACCTCTTGAAAAGTCGGTAATTAACGACGGCCAAAAACCTCGGGAAAGATAAGGTCGTAGAAAAGTTCCTCAAAAACTTTCAGATGTTTCGGTGAAATTCGGATATATTTGACTTCGGCAGCTTTTGATTTTGAAAGCAAAAAGTGAAATTTTACAGTAGAGTGCGTTTAGTAGGACGATCTGATTTTGCTTCTGCGTTCTGATAACGGATCTGGCAAACTTTCGGAAACCCCGTCCGTCCTTATAACGGACCTGGCAAACTTTTTGAAAAAAGGTCCGTCCTAAGAAAAAAGAGGCAAAAACACGACTTTTACAATAAAACACAAAACGAATCAAAAGGGTCGTAGAGGCAATTTTTTAATTTATTCGCTGAAAATATATCGGAAAAGTGGAAGACAGTATTGGTAGTTCATGAAAGCGAAAATATCAAGTCATCAATTTCGGAAATGCTGCAATTGTCAGTTGTTTCACTGTCTTGAATAAAATACAATTCCATATGAATCTTTTTCTCGTCTGTAGTGGAGTCGAAATAATATATCAAGACTTTTACTGCCATAATAATATGTTCCGAATCCGGATAACGAAAATAAAACCTTCGAGAAGGTTTTTTGTAGGGAAATCTCGACTGTCTCCTCATCTCACCTTCGAATCACATAATTCAAATAGTATCAGGAGTCTTTGAAAGTTGATTCCTATGACTCATTCAGCTTCTTTTTTCCTTGAAAGATAACAGTTATCCGTATCGTCGATTCCAAATTTGAAGATTCTTGTAGCCATGATCTTGATTGTGTTTCATTTGTCAAAAAAATATGAGTTGCGCTTCTTTTTATTCTTATTAAAGGTGAAAATTCATCGCCCTGATCGAACCTGAAGAATCAATCTTAAAAATAATTCGCCTTCATCGGTCGTGATGATTGAAATTTTCCTTTGTTTTCAAAGAATTAACTCAAAAAGATTTCGCCGTGATTGGACGTAATGAACGAAATTATGGCCTTTTTTTCTCAGAAATCAACAAATTTGCCGTGATCGGATATTAAGAATGAAAGTTTGCTTTTTTTTCTTACAGATGAACCTAAAAAATTCTTTGCCGTGATCGGACTCTAATAATTTTTTCTTTAACAGATAAACATAAAAAAAGTTTTCCGTGAACTAACGTAAATAATGGAATTTTCCCTCCTTTTTCTTACAGATGAAACTAAAATAATTTTCCGTGAAATTGATTGTTTTAAAAAATAGGTTACCTTCTGTGACCTAATTTTTTTTTGTTTTTTT
>SCLH01000682.1:198163-227653 GCA_004367855.1 Oikopleura vanhoeffeni | reverse complement strand
TTCCTTGAAATACCGACACTTTATTGGTCAATCTGAACATGTTTTTAAAAAAGTGTATTTTTCATTGTCGCCGGAGAATCTTGGTCTGAATAACTATACGCCGCACGCCAGGAACGAATAAATTTAATGTACAAATGCGTAGGTTTTTGCGGAGGCTTAAGTAGGTTTTTGCGTGGAATCTAACTATACGCGTATAACTATACGCCGCACCCCCCTGTACATAGTCCAGCATTTTTAACCACCTTGAGGGTCCTTAAGGTATTCTTTTTAATGAATTTATTTTAGCATAAAATGTATGCTCTTCAAAAAGATATTGCATTTCACAGAAAGAAATCATTGAAAAAGAAAAAAAGGTGAGAGTCTACTGTAACGCTAAAATTTTAACACAACTTTTTTGTAAGTTATTTTTGGTGTTTGTTATTCTTAATATTAAAGTATAAGCTCGGATATTAATAATATCGATTTACATCAGATGTTGATCATTTCTTTGAAGTTATACCTACGGTGGTTTTCTATATCCTTTTTCCAACCAAAGTGAATCTTGAAAATGCGGTGATCTCTATATCGCGTGTAAGAATCCCACTAGTATTGTCTTAGTGATTTTTTTGGGTACGATAATAGGCTAGGGTGCTTGATATTGGGAGCGCCAAAATGGATTGATGCGTAATATCAGCAGATCAACCCCCGGCCAATAAAACTGCGTGGAATTTGACGATAGTGGAATTTGACGATAGTGGAATTTGACGATAGTGGAATTTGAACACGCGCTATAGAGATCACCATCACTTCCAAGATTCAGTTTGGTTAAAAAAAGGATATAAGTAGGGTGATTTCAGAGAAATTTCTCCATAATATTCACAAAAAATGCATATGTTAGAGCTGATTGACGCTTTTTCACTACACACGGATTGTCACGAATTATGTCTGATAGTCGCATCACGTTCTGGTAAGAAAACACTATAAAACATCATTTTATTGATAGCATGATAAAAAAACATAAAAATAACTTTTTCCGGAAAGAGCCGGATCGACAAAGTTTGTATCGTGAGTTTTGTATCATAAACTGATATCAAAACTCACTTTTGGTGCGAATGATCTGCCCGGTGAGTTAATTGTCAAAAATTGAGAAATATTCGTTTTTTGAATCGAAAATTATTTGTAGCGATGTGGCAGATTGGTACATTTTTTCGGAAGTGATTTTGAAAAAAAAAAAAATGTGAAAAATTTTTATTTTATTTTTTTAACATCTAAAATTGAAAGTGTTCATACTTGCCAAACGTTTTAACTATTTTTAAATTTTCTTAACATACTTAAGTATCTGTAAAATATCAAAAAAACCACTTTTCAATTACAACTCCATTTCCAACCTTGACCCGATGTGGGATTTTTTTTAAAAGACGATATTTATAACTTCAGACATTGTCGGGTGTAATGCACTAATTAGTGGAGAATAATTATCCACATGCAAAATTCTTAAATATGAAAGTTTTTTTTTTCATGAAAATAGAGAAAAACATCTTTTTAGGAAAAAACAATTGACCATTCAAATTGAGTTTAAAATATAAAAAAATTCCCTGAACTTTTGAAAGTTAAGTAGCCTATTACACCCGCGCAATTTTATACAACAGTTTTTTTTAAAAAATAATAAATTTCCTATAAATTGCGTGCCAAATGGCACAAACCGGTCCTTAAGCAAGTGTTGTAAAAATTTTCCATCAGAAGTTCAAGATAACGATTTCACTTGACCCTTGCAAATCGTTGAAAGAAATACGGAAAACCAAATAGATATCCAAAAAATTTCACAATGATTCGGACCATGATTTTTTACAGAAGAATGTTTCAAAAAACTACTAATTAAAAATTTTGGACCTGATTTGCGGAAATTTTCATAATATTTCTAAAGAGTCGAAACAAAATGACAAAAAAACATTTCATGATTTTTCAAACAGACAGTCAGAAAATAATGTAGACATCAATAGAAAAAAGTAAAGTGGCTATTTATTTTTACGGTTATTCACAGATTTCATAAAATTAATACAAAAAAAATTTTGGACGAAAAATGCTTAAAAATTTTCATAATGGCTTTGAATTTTTTTACGAAAATTTTACGAATTACTAAAATAAAAGTTTGAAACTCAAATCGTTCCTAAAATAAGATAAAAAAATGATTTTTAATTGAGCTGATACAACATTTATTGTGTTCAGCTAACGATAATAAGCACAAAAAATTAAACCAACTAATTATGTTCGTAAGTTAAATTGACGCCAGTCTGCCACATCGCTGCTACCCCCTTAAGAAGAAATCGTGAAAATAAAACAATATAAGATCTTGAAGCATTTGGTTTTTTTCGAAACGATATTCAAAAATTAAAAAAACAGTTTTGGCACATCTCGCCAAAGAATGTTGTGAAAACGCAGACTAGGTCTACTTATTTTGAAAAAACTTAATTTTGGAAAGAAAAAATATTCTGAAGAACTTTCTAGAATCCAATTATAATCTTGAAATACTAAAATAATTGAATTCAGATCGCCATAATAAATTAAATACATTCGGAGCAAGTTGATTGTATTTATCAAAATTTATACTTATGAGTAGGGTGTCACCTTTGGAAGCTAAAACAGAGACTAAGAGAGATAAAGGTAATAAAACCTTTACCAGATGCAATTATTTTTAGAAAAACCGGAAATTTTAGAAATTGCATTTCTTCTTTGATTTTCCGCTTGTTCAGTTCCGCCTCTGAGATTATGCTGCTATTATCATCGTTGACACATTGAATTAAGAATAACTTCTCATCATCCTTCTCCGGTTTGATTCGTATATCTGAATAATAAAGGTTATTATTTTTAATATTCACTTTATATTCGGTTTTTTTAGAGGTTAAATACTCTTAGATATCAAATCATTTCAAATGTCATTTTTAGAAAAAAAAAAAGTGAAGGAACATTTTTATTATTTTTGTGGAGACTATAAAAATCAAGCCCAAAAGAAAAAGTACAGTCTTGTCTATCAAAGTTAATTTTAACTCTCTCCAAAGGACAAAGTTTGATACGCAGAAACCACTAAACATTGAAAGCACTGTAGAAAATTCCACAGATAGGAATTTTGGCTTGAAATTTGGGTGGGATTTCCAAATAAGGGGATAGAGGGGATAGATAAGGGGATAGAAAAAGTATTTGGGGCATATTATTTTGGTTGTTGAATTTCATTTTTGTTTCCGAATCTTTTATTATTAAGGAGATTGTCTTTTTTATTCCGGAGATATCTGAACTTTTTGGATTTAAATACATCCCCAAAATGAAGTAGGGTGTTGGACATAAAGTTGTCCAAAATGTCTTCACTAGACCTTTTCCCCCAAAATTTGATATAGTTTTCTTTTGTTACTGTATCATTGTGTTGTATCCTATTTGATTCTAGAAAAATTAGTTCATCACCGACTGTGTGATTTCTAGACTCAGATCCGTCTGAACTTGAAAAGTTTGATTTCAGCGTACTGTAGTCTTGGAACAGCCTATCGAATTTTTTATCATAAATGCTATTTTTTTGTTTTTTAATTATCATATTAATAGTTGACTCAGAATAGACCGCAAGTTCTGCCATAAGTTGGTTCAATTGTGGATTTAAAATTTGTAAGGGACATATTGGAAAGTATTTTTTGTGCGAATTAACTTTTTGAATGTGAATATCAGACCGGAAAATTTTACCAAAATTACTATTTTTAATGTTTAGAAAATTGCAGTCTTTACACCATAGATCATTAGTTACTTTTTCTCTGTGTTGGCATAAGTTATCAAAATAGTTTTTAATTAAAAATGGGTTGCTTTTGAATCCTAAGTTTGCTCTAATATTATTGGGGAGTTTATTCAGGATGTCAAAATAGTTATATGGAAATGCAATTTTTTGAACTTGTTTAGACTTTTTCTTCATAAAAGCCGGCATTTTGAATTTTATATCAAACATACCCAGGTCTCGCTTTAAGATATAATTGGTTTTAAATTTACTCTTATATGGGTCAAAATCGGTCATTTTGTCAAACTTGGTATTGTTTCTTTTGAATGGGTCAATATATTTACCGCCATTTGGGTAAAACATGCAGTCTTCAAGTATTTTATAATCTTCCATAGGTGTTTTGAACTGAATTATTTTAGAAATAAGTGTTACCCCTAATTTTTTTTGGTCATTTATTAAGCTTCGAATTTTGCATATTTTAAGCATTCGAGCTTGTGATAAATATTTTTTAGTTTCAGTTTTAACACATTTCCTAGGCCTAATTTTGAAAATAATTCTGAGGGACTTGTTTAACTTAGCCTGTAGTTTAGAGGCCTCTTGGATTGAGAGTGGTCTTGCCACGCTCATTCCATGGTTGAAGGCCCCCTGTGCATATGACATTATGATCGTTCTAAGCTGCGCGTTGCAACCAAAATCCCTCAGTGTATGTGCTAAAACAGTACTAGCGTGAAATTTACCAATTAAATATATCAACTGTGGGGTTATTTCTAAATTTTTATCGCATCGGATTCCTAAGAAACGAAAGCTATCAATTTCAGTAATTTTTTCACCTTCAATTTTAATTTGAAAATCATCTGGACAATTCTTACCGAACTTCATAAAAAATGACTTTTTTTTATTGATTGATATATCGACTGATTTCATCCAATCAGCAACCGCGGCAGTAAAAATGTTGGCTTTAGTTTCGACTTCTAGCCAGGTATCTGCATATATACACATAGTTGTATCATCTGCATAGCCTATGAGACTATGCTCATCTGAAAAATATTTTTTAAGAGTTTTATTAACCTCATTATTTATAAATGAATACAGGCCCGGACCATTACAGGAGCCTTGTGGGACTCCCGCATTCGGTAATAATTTTGTAGCTGATTTCTGATCAAGGTGCTGAACAAAATACGACCGATTTGTCAAAAAATCTGCAAACCATTTGAAGGTCTCAGGGCTTCGAATGCGTTCGGCCAATAATTGCAAAATTTTTGTATGTTTTGGTGCTCCGAACGCATTCGAACCATCCCGGAAGACAGCAACTGCATACTTTTGTTTGCGTGTTGCTATCTTCCTGACAAAATTTGCATAAGCTATGCTGCAGGATCTGCAGCATCTGAACCCATGTTGCCAATCCTCTAGGCCATGATTTTTTTCGCAAAAATCGAGAAATTGACTGGCACAGCCTTTTTCAAGACAAGTTCCAATACAGTCTTGAACTGTAATAGGTCGTTTTTTATTTGGATTATTTTTATCCTTTATATTGGCCGATTTGTCAATGCAGACTATTTTATTTTTTCTAAAATTTTGATAGAAAATACCTTTTTCATACGAAGTACGGAAGAGATGTTCCAAAATCACTGCATAACATCCAGGCATTGCGTCTAAAAATCGACCGTTAATGCCGTCCTGACCTCTGGTACTTTTTTTCGAACTAACAATACATTTTCGAATTGAATTTTTATTATTTTTACCTGACCAGGGTGGGGATTCCAATTCAAAGAATTTGTCTTGAACTTTAGGCGTATTTTCGAAAATCTCGTCAATTTCAGTATCTGAAAGTGGTTTATGATTAATTCCATTTTTTTTATGTTGAAGTTTAAAAATGGAGTCGGACAAAATTTCAGCGTCAAGATCACTAGCATTATAAAAGGAAAGCTGATTATCTGTATATTTAGATACAGCCTTCCAGATGCTATTAATGCTGATGGATCTATCCTCAAATAGATCCATCATCATTATCCTCTTATCCCTACGATAGTTTTTTTTAAATTGAAATTGGGCCCGTTTAAGTGACTTTGTAATTTTTTTCCGGTGGGGCGCTCTTGAGTCATTGGGGTCATTTTTCAATTTCGTTTTTAACCATAATTTTAACTGGAAAATTCTAGAATGCCAGTCCATGGTATCCGGTGCCATGGGGGTTTTATATTGTTTAATTGGGGTCAATCTGGGCGTCTCGGGTTCTAATAAGTTCAAAATGGCTGAAAGGTAATTTATATTTTTTTCAGCTTTTTGCTCCTCCGATCGAAATTTGTCGTTCATATTGGCAACGAAAATGTGCCAGCAGGTCATTAATGTTTGAAATTTTTTTAATTTGCTACAGGGTCTCCTAGACAAAACAACCTTCAAAAAATCATCTTCTTTTTTTATAATTGGTAAAAAGCCATAAATGGCTTTGTGGTTATCGTCAATAGTAGCTGGTAAGTCACGTAATTGAACTTTAAACAGCTTTGTATCTTTCACTAAACAGTGATCTATACTAGATGGAGTTTTACTTAAATGATTAAAATGGGTAGACTGTCCCTTTTTAATCTGATTTTTATACAGTAATAGTTTGTCTAAAATAGTTTTAACAAATTGGTTTTCGCCAGATCTAGGTTTATTTAAATCTAAATTAAAATCTCCACCCATTATGTGAGGAATATTTTTAGAAGAGTCAATATTATGTTCCAGCCATTTTAAAAAATCAGTTTTTTGATCTTGTGGTGACTCACCACTGTATCCCTTGATATATAGACCACTACCTTCTTGATGTCTATATAGACACGAAAAGATAATTGATTTTTTCCATTATCTATCTTAACACTACAAAAACTACCCAAACTTTCAATTTGGGTTATATTTTCCAAATATTCCCTTGCTACCATTATCATAGAGTAAATTTTATCTGTTTTGTCATACGGGGCGTAGTATGCAATATATCCTGGTGAGATAAGTTTGCCACTGTCGATATACCATTTATTTACTCTAACTTCACTTATTCCAAAAATTTTAACCTTAGGATAATGACCTACCAAATTATTTAATTTTGCACTATTAATTTTCCCTAAATTAACATACATAAAGGGAATAGCTTCATTGGTCAATCGTTCGATTAATAATTTATTATGATCTGCTGCAGTTTTTGCATTATTTGCACAAATGGGTGTATCATTAAGGTAAAAAGTTGAAATCGGAGCAGGTTCTTTTTGGAAAAGCTTTGTGATATCATTTGGGATTTTTAATTCAGTGTCAGGTACCGGAAAATAAATTGATCTGCATTGACTGGACGTTAATTCTGTTAAGGGCTCGATTTTTTGTCTTTGAATGTTAGTGTCTGCATATATGTGACCTAAGTCATAATCTGCATCAACTTTTCCCATGTTGAATCGAGCCCTTTCCTTGAAACTAATTGTATCTGGGTTGACTGTTAAAGTATTTCTTAGGTCTTCATCTGAAAAAGCTTTATTAAGTTCTTTTTCTCTATTTTTTATATTTTCGAAGATCAATAATTTATCCTCATCATTTACGTTTGTATAGTCAAAAAAATTATCATAAAATTTTAGTCTCAGCTCCCTACTACATTGATTATCTCGATTTACAAATTCAGCGATATCATTATGATAAGCTAGAGCTTGAGCTGGATTAAGTTCAGCATCAATAAATTCTGAGTTAATCTCAATCCTAGATTTGGATTGACTAGATGTAACAAAATCGCAAAAATTAAATCCAATTTTATCATTTTCCCCTTTTTTGTTATCGCCAATATTTTGATTTATTGATAAGTTTTGCATACCAAGTTCATCACTTGGTATTGTGGAGTTAAAGATGATTCGAATGCATGTACCAAATATTTTCATCAAAATGTGTCACAAAACAAATCAAAATTTTAATTTTTTTTGGTTTTTTAAAAAATTTTCAAATATATGACTTTATTTGTACTTTTGTTTTGCATATTTATTTTGTCTGTGATATAAGTTCTATATAAAAAACCCTAGTTGGTCAGTTTACAGCAAAAATATTCAAAGAAGGGCCAAATGTATTAGAGATTGCTAAAAAATAGCAAAAATTACATATTTTTCAATTTGAAAGCAAAAGCCCCCTGGGTGGAAGATTTCAGAAAATTTCGAAATTTTGCAAAGACTCTTCTTTGGACGCTTTTTTTCAAAACGGAATTGTTTCCGGTTGTTTTGATGTCAACTTCCGGTTTTTATAGAGCGAAACATATCAAAAAAAGCTAAAAAATAGCAAAAATGACATATTTTTCAATTTGAAAGCAATAGCCCCCTGGGTTTAAAATTTCAGAAAATTTAAATTTTGCAAGACTCTTCTATAGGACCTTTTCTTCAAAACAGAATTATTTCCGGTTTTTGATGTCAACTTCCGGTTTTACAGCTGGTTTCCTGGTCCACCTGTATCTATTTTGGTCATTTTAGACACCAAGGAGTTAAAATTTTGAAATGTCATAAGCCAATTTTTGTTCCAAATTAACTAAGGAACAAGATGAATGTAAAAGAAATTGCTCATTTTCGACTTTTCTCAGTCAAATCCGAAGGTGACACCTTACTTATGAGTACATATTTATAATTGCTTATTTTTTGGTAAAAATTCTTAGCAGCAAAGTAATTTCTAAAATTTTTTAAGGCAGTGCCAAAGTTCAGAGCTCTCTAGCGTCAAAACAGTTCATTAGGTTTTCGTCAGGTCATGACCAATCGTATTTTCGTGCTAAGTTAGTTATTAAATTTTCGGCATGCTTTTGTATCCATCACACCCTAAAAAATCTCAAAAATAAAAGGAGTACTTAAAGTGTTTGTAGGTCTGAATTAGTACGCCGCGGCGCGCCGCAAGATGTCTCCAACGGTTTAATTTGTAATATTTAAGTCCTCCTGCTTCCAGTGAAACGGATCTTTCGTCCAAAGCTGTGTATAAGGATAAATTGATTCCTGCACCGCAACCTGTTTATAATGGAAAATTGAATAATACCTTTAGCAGATCAAGGTCAGGAAATGCTTCGCTAAGGTCACAGCGGTCAAATTATTCTATTGCCACAAGTACCAGATCTGAACAAGAAAAAATAACTGGAAAATCAATTGATAAAGTTCTGGAGAAACTAGACTGGGCGACGAGTAATTTGGATGATTCCAAAAATGTGAACCATACAATTGCGATGATGAATTTGATAAAAAGTTCTTCAGAAGCATTTGCCGCGCTTAAGAAAATTGAAAATATTCAAGAAGATTATTGAAGATCACATGAAAAGAAAATTATTAAAACTTCGAGTCAATACAGTATGTAAAAAAATTGTTCGAGAACAAAAGGTCCAATTTTCTCTGGTTTGAAAGTAATTCTCCTGCAAATTATAGGCTTTGATCCAGAGAAATATCCCTTGCTTTTCTCGAACAATTTTTTTACATACTGTATATGATATACAGAATATCACATATATAATAAATATACTCTCATATCCCTTTATCACTTTTTGGTTAGAATGCGTAGCCACTACTCCTTTTAACTTGTGATTTTAACGTTGTGGCTACGCATTCTAACCAAAAAGTGATAAAGGGATATAATAATATAATAAGTATATCCGTCAAATTTGTCAAATATCTGTCTTAAATGCTCTCCGAAAGATGTGAAAACGAATGCATTTTTATCTTTTTCAGTTGAACTTCAGAATCTGACTGCTAACATTAAGGAGGTTGTAGGGTTTCCATCTTATCTTATGATCCAGAACAAATAAACTGCAATGAATGGTTAACTGAGTTCAGCAAAGTCATTTATCTTCGAAAAAATTTGATAAAAAAAATCCGGAAATTTTTTTTTTAAGATTTTCTAGGTTATTCAAATCAGAAAATGTGATTTTGTTGATTTTTATCCCCTATTCATACTTTTGTTTATATCCCGGCCCTGATCAGGAAACGTAGTGTGTTTTAAAGTAGTGGGACCGGGATATTAACAGAAGTGTGGATAGGGGATATATAAATAAAGGAAATATGGTGTTTATGACTAAAACGACCACTGTGATTACAAAAATGTTATCAAAAAAATTCTACGATTCCGAGAAAAGCAAAATTCAAATTTCGAGTTTTTTTCAAAGCAAGCTCAGGCGCGCCTCTTGTCGAAATTAAAAAAACGGCTTCATATTCCCTTTTCACACTATCCAGAATATCCCGGCCCTATAAAGTTAACGTTGTGTGTTTTTTAGTAGTAAGGCCGGGATATTCCAGATAGTGTGAAAGGGCGATATCAAGCTGGCCAATTGTCTGAATATTGCTATTTCCAAATTCTTAATAGATTCTATGTACCGCTATAAACTTTTTCCAAAAAAACAACAGTATGTGCAGATGATTTTAGCACTAGAATTTTTTTTAAATGAGTCTACAATGTCTCGGCTAAGAGTATTCAATAGTCTTCCGTGATTCGGTTCAACCCCCTCACACCCAAACGCCATTCGGGGACGCGAGATTTTTCAAATCCTCAAAGCGAGATAGAAATAATAAATTGACAGACTTTCAATTTAAATGTGTCATAAAGTTCGCAATTCTGTTTCGAGTAATGGTTTTGAAAATTTTTTCTACTTATTTTCAGGATTTTCGCCTAATTTCCGTAAAAAAATTCTAGCGTAAATACGATACATAAAATCAAAATTCTGAGGAGATCAATATTGAGGAAATTACCTGAGGCTACTCCTGGAACTATCATTTTTATCTGGTCTTTATTGAGAGTTTTATTTTTTCTCAAGTGATTTCTCTATAAACTCGAAAAAATAAAAAACACTCAATTGCGCGAATAATTATTTCTCGAAATAAATCAGTTTGATTTCTAGTGAGAATTCGATGAGAAGCGACAAAGAGCACAGCTGAAGCTTGATTATCCTGATATCATGCCGAGTAATCAAGCCTACAGCGGAGTTCGCCATTTTAAGTGGCTGGAGATCTTGATCAAATAAATTTATTTTATCCTCAAAAATAGGTTTTTTACGATTTTTGAAATCTATTTTTTGGCACAGAAAAAAAGGAATTATCATGTTGTAAGCTAATTGATAGGGGAATAGTTTTAAATCATAGAACAGATTCAGAAAGCCAAGGTTTGAGTTATTTATTTATGATTTGGATATCACTCTGGAAAATCGTTTTTTGAGACAAACATATCTTTATTTTTTATGGCCTACGTCTATTAAAGATAATTAAACTTTTGAAAAAGTTGAACTTTTAATATTTAAGTCTGACTTTGATCTCGATAAATTTGAAATAGTACCGTGATAAGGCTACAAAATTCAAGTCGAAAACTATTTTTATAAAATTTGTTTCTGATTTTTATGCGTGCATTTTGGCGCGAAGGAATACGAAAACTTGTTTTTTAGACCATTGAGATAAGCTATTATAAATCAGAGACCATATTTCAATGGCCAGTGTTCTATTTAATCTTTTGTAATTATTATGCCCGGGTAACACTAAAAACTTATTCCCTATTATTTTAACAGGCAAATAAGTTTTTAGTGTTACCCAGGCATCATAATGGATATAGCCTATATCAGTTAGAATTATAAAACAGTATTTCGGTTGATGTTGGTTATGGCAGATAACAATGGAACATAAGAGTTTCTAAACGCTTGAGGTTCTTAGCTTCCGTAGTATGTAACTGAATTGTTTCTACCATGGGCCATTAAAAAGTTATAGGCGATTAACAAGCCAAATATCAGATTTGAACTTCAAATTTTGAAGACTCTACAACCTCCTTAAGGAGGTAGCAGCGATGTGGCAGATTGTAGTCGATTTAACTTACGAAAAACATTATTTGGTTTATTTTTATGTGCTTATTATCGTTAGCTGAACCAGACTAAAGGTGTATCTGCTCATTAAAATCATTTTTTATCTATTTTAGGAAATATTTGAGTTCGAACTTTTATTTTTGAATTCGTAAAATTTTTTCGAAAAAATTTAAAGCATTAAAAAAAATTTACGTTCTTTTCGTCCAAAATTTTTCTGATTTTGTTTTTAAAATGTTTATTTGTCATTTTTTGTCGACTTTTATAAAAATTTTATGAAAATTTTCCGCAAATCAAGTCAAAAAATTTTTATTAGTAATTTTTTTAATCTCTGTAAAAAATCAGGCCGAATCACTTGTGAAATTTTCTGGTATCTATTTGGTTTCCGAATTTCAACCGATGGAAGGGTCAAGCGAATATCGTTTCTGAACTACTGATGAAATTCACAACACTTGCTTGTGACACCGGTTTGTGCCATTTGGCACGCAATTCAATCAAATTGTATTTTTGCAATAAAATGCTCAATAAAATTTCGGGTGTAAAAAACGTCATTTTTTCAAAAGTCAGGACATTTTTTAATATTTAAACGCAATTGAAGGTCAATTTTAATTCCTAAAAAGCTGTTTTCCGCCATTCAGGAAAAAAACTTTCATGTTGAGGAAATTTTTTCATGTTGATAATGATTCACCCACTAATTAGTGCATTACACCTGAAATTGTCTAAACTTTATAAATATCGTCTTCAAAAAAAAATTTACATCGGGTTAAGTTGGAAATGGAGTTCTTTACAGATACTTAGGTCTGTTGAGAAATTAAAAATATAAACGTTTGCAAGAATGAACACTTTTATTTAAGATAAAAAATAAGAATACAATTTTTTAAATTTATTTTCTTTCAATAATCCCTCCGAAAAAATGTACCAATCTTCCACATCGCTGCTACCCCCTTAAGGGAGTGGTCGTCGCATTTTGAGGGGTTTTCGATAGCCAATTGTCGCGACATAGCCAATTGTCGCGACATTTCGCACGAGTACAAATCGTTGGACCAACTTTTACCTCTCTTTGATATATTTAAACAAAAATCTTGCATCCTAAAAAACAATCCAAATTAACGGATGGCTCGTCCAATCAGAAACGTGCTTACAAAGTGACGGAATTATTTTTTCAAAATGTATCTCCTCCTGAGTTTCAAGGTTCAACAATGATTCATGTTTTAAATAACGGACAGGACGTGAGGACCCCTTAAAGGGTAGTCGTCGCAAATAGATTTCGGAGCCTTAATTTGGAAGCCTTCATTACAAAGCATATTGTAAAGCATAAATCAGCACTAATTTGGCATTCCTGCATATACATCCCGTGTGCTATAGCGTTACAAATTTTATTGAGGGTTATCTACTGTATTTTTCGATAAATATTTTTCATCCGCTAAATTAAAGTTAGATATTTTTGTACTGCAGCCATAGCCGAAAAATTGAGTTGATCTTATTTGTATTTAAGGGGATTGTGGGTGCTTCCAGCAATTTGCTGGGAAAATAAGCTCTTTTAAACTCAAATATCTTTTGTGAGAATTGAGTAACCATTCATTTTTCCAATTGTTATTGTAGTCCGTAACCTTGAAAAGTCAAAAATTGATTCAATTTTAGAAAATATTATCACATCAACTTTTAAATGCATAAAACTTAATTGCTGGTATTTCTTTCCATTGAAGTATACCGTCATATCCAATTATTCAAAAAATCACATAATGCCGATATTATTGGTCAGAAAAAAATTCTCTACAATTGCAACCAAGCATATTTTATAAATTCATCTTAATTCGCGAAAAATTATTTTTGAAAATTCCTTGCTATAGTTAAATATAGGCAAAATGTAGATTATTTTACAAAAAAAGTATCCTCACGAACGGAACATGCGATTTCTTTCTCTTTTTCATAAATCCTTCCCTATTATCTTATAAACTTTTGAACCAAAGAAATTTAATAATTTTTTTAATTTCTCGCAATCACTATTTCATGCTGATTTAATGCGCGCCATTATACATTGATCAGGCTAAAAATGAAATATTGAAAAGGCGCAAAAATCTGAACAACTATCATATTGAATACTTTCATTTAGAATAACTTTTTCTTGCGATTTGATTTTTTGTATTCTGAAATGATACCATATCTAGAATTATTTTCCGTTTTATGCAAGTCCGAAACGATATTTTTTGGAACTTTTCTAGAATATTGGTCAAAAGTCTCCAATTTTATTATGGTTCGAATCTCCGTGAAAATTGATCACTAATAGGTTATTTTGTTTTTGATCATCTGTCATTATTCAGGCATTTCAATTAGCAAGCGATTTCAATGTTCTAGAAAAAAATATCCAGAATAATTTGGTGTTTTTTTAATTGCAAACGATTTCGAGGTGCTGGATGGTCAGGTGCAATTGAAAAAATACCGAATTTGCGACCGTGGTCGAAATAACTACTGCACCCACAGTCCTCTTAAGGAGAGATAGGTTTTAAGAATTTGGTCTTTGACGCCCTCTAGCGGTCAAACTTGCGATCAAAAAAATCTAGACCAAGCTCATTGTCATTTTTTGGCCGATTTAGTATAGTCTCAACTTTTAAGCGAAATCTATTTGCAACGATTCCCCTCTTAAGGTAGTAGGTGTCGCAAATTTGAGCCTCTTCCAAGGTCATTTCCCGTCAAACTAGCAAAGTGATATTCCAAAAACATTTGTAATAACAGAACCAACCTTCGCGGTAATTTTGAACTTAACAGTAATCTGATACAATCTCACCTAAGCCGACACCTACGCTTTTAAAAAGCCTCTTAAAAAAGCACGCAGTTCGTACCTACTCCTTCAATTCTCATCATTTTTCATTCTGTTTGTGTGAGGCTCCGGAGAAGTCTAACAAATAATGCAAATTGCTTTTGTTTTCAATTTTGCTTTCGGCGGACAAAAACGCAAAAAAAACTGAAAATTAAAATTTGAAATGATCAGTTTGGGAGGCTCAGGCAAAAGCTATCTCCTCCACCAGTTTGAGAGAAATAGTTTCGACTCATACTGCATCTGAAAGCACAAGACTTGTTCAACAATAAACTAGAGAGTTTTTTTCGAAATTTTGCTTCGGCGTCTCTTGGGGCCATGTAAACTTTTCGTTTTTAGCCAATTGTTTGAAATGGTCCAGTTTGGGAGGCTCAGGCAAAAGCTATCTCCTCCACCAGTTTAAGAGATACAGTTTCGACTCATACTGCATCTTAAAGCACAAGACTTGTTTGACAATAAACTAGAAGTTTTTTTTTAATTTTGCTTCGGCTCTCTTGGGGCATGTCAATTTTTATTTTGAACCTAAATTTTTGACAAAATTTAGAAACCAGAAAAAATGCTTCAAAAATATTTTTTCCGTAAATTCAAACACTTTTAAAGATTTTGGTGCAATTTTAACTCGTAGCGTTCAAAAGTAAACAAATAAGCGCACTTTCAATTTAAATCATAATTAAATCCAATAATTTTGTTTTCATTTTTTGGCTTTTTTGGCCGCCAAAAGCAAATTCCGAGTAAAAGACAATAATGCATTATGTGTGAGGCTTCTTTGGAGCCTGACACAAAAAAAATACAAAATGATGATATGAAGGAGTAGGTACAACTGCGTGTATTTTTAAGCAAGCTTTTTAAAAGCGTAGGTGTCGGCGTAGGTGAGATTTATCAGATTACTGTTAAGTTCAAAAATTACCGCGAAGGTTGATTCTGTTAGAGTAACAAATGTTTTTGAAATATCACCTTGCTAGTTAGACAAAAAATGACCTTGGAAGGCTCAAAATTTGCGACACCCACTCCCTTAAGGGGATTGGTTGGTGCAGTAGTTATTTTCAGCCACGGTCTCAAATTCGGTATGTTTTCTTGTATCCGACCATCCAGTACATGAGAAATGATTGCAAGCAAAAAAACTCAGTTCTAGAACATCGGATTTGCTTGCAAAAATAATAAATTTATTTACAATTCCAGACATCAGAGTAGTTCAAATTACAAAAATGATAATCACAGCAAAAAATTACACCAAATGAAAGAATTCAATATCTATAAATGTTACAATTTTTGCCTCTTTTTCAATATTAATTTTTAGCCTTATAAATGTAATAATGTACTGCGCGAAATCTGCATAAATATGTGATTGCAAGAAATCTGGAAATAATTATTTAAATTTTTTCAGTCTTAATTTTACTTAGAGATCGAGAATGATTATGAAAAGTGAAAAGAAATCGCTGTTCCGTTCGTGCGTTATTCTTTTTGTAAAATAATGTACATTTTGCCTATATTAACATAGCAATGAATTTGCAAACAATTCCCGGCAAATTAAATGAATTAAAAAAATTTTATCAGTCTATATTGAAGAAAATTTTTTTTTACACAATAATATTGGCATTATGAGATTTTTCGGATACGTGGATATGACGTACTATCGATTCGAGAACAAAGAAACAATTTTCTTCAACTCTTGCTTTATTCTACACTCCACAACCCCCTTAAGTCCAATTTAAACGCCCGGTACTGACCCTTATTAACCATGAGTAAGTACTAGTTTAAGTGAGAAAATGAAAGATTAAGGTATGGACCATACCGTATAGTGGTTCCTAATTACATATTCTCGGATAGAATATTAGCGAACAGGGCTTCAAGGATAAATATTCAGATAGCCAGTTTGTAAACTAGCGTTCATCTTGCGTAAAACATGTGAACAATTTTTTTTGCATGCATACATCCCCAGCACATAAGCGAGACAGGGAGACCTAAGTCAAAACGGAAAATCTATGTCCTCTCAGGCTTTATTTTTGAATAAACCTAAATTTTTAACATAACCTGTACAGTAAACTGAATTTCAGGTTAACTATTTATTTTCTTTATATAATTTCTGTCTCACCTACGTTTAAGCTGCATTGAAGAAGACGAAAGTCGAAAATTATGCAATAAAACAATAAATTTTTTTCAAAAAAAATTTATATCATATAATGTATAATTAGTATTTGAAACTTCTGAGGAGCGTTTTTTTGGATAAGTGCTATATTATTTCTAGAATATGCAATTAACCACCGTTTTTTTACTTGTGTCATCGATATCAATCTATCTATATCAATCATATCCATCTATATCAATCTATATCAATCTATCTCCTCCTAAAGTTAAATTTTCAAAATTCTCTCAAATTTTGCAACCGGTAGCTCAAAACAAACTAGAAACTTCTGAGCAGCCGTTTTTGTTCAATTTCGACCCCAAACTCAAAATATGAATTTTCAAGGTCACTTGAAAAAATTTCGAAAAAAATGTGCTTCAAGCCTAAATTTTGAAGTTTTAGTGGGTCAAATTGGAAACATCGTTATTTTGACCTTAAAGGGGGTAGGTGTCGTAATCTGGGTACCTTTCAATCACGCCTAGAACAAATCGTAGGCAGTTGTAAAATTCTGAGGATACTCGTTGTAGATCTAGCCTTCGTCTAACGATTACACATCTCAAAGTCAATCTTGTTACATCACACCCCAGGTGGTGAGTCTATTCCTAGAGCACTAAACGCGTTTTTTTTAAATCTATCTTCTTTTAGACCCCACATACAAGCGTCTCAAAATCTACACAAAGTAGCGAATAATGAGAGCAAAAAAGTGAGGTGAGAAGGAATTTTTCGATTTTTGACTTTTTTTTTTCTAGAATCTCACTTGAACGCCGTTTTGCCAGTTTTTTTGACTTCAACACTCTATCTTCTTTTAGACGAAATGTTTAGAATGAAGCCATTTTTTTGACTAAGGTAGATAAATATAATGCGGTAAAAGTGGATGAGAAGGAATTTTTGAATAAATTCTAGCAATTCTAGAAAATTAATGAAAGTGAACCGGAAATGAAAAGTTTGAAAAAAGTTCGTCTGATCGGAACAAAGTACCACCAAATTGAAGCTGAGATTTCACTGATAAAAGTTGGCTTACAGCTAATCAAAAATTTTAACCAATCAGCGTCAAATTTGATAATTAGTTTAACATTCTGGCTTGAAAATAATTGAATTTCTAGAATTCGATTTAGACAATTCCGATATTATTAATGTCCATGCATCGTTTCGGTTGGTCCATATTCACCCAATAACAAATGTTCATATCATGGTGGAATACCGGTTTTCTGCGGGTTAACAAAAAAATATTCGAATTTTGAAAATTCTAGATTTTGTTCTAGATTGTTTTGAAAAAAATAATTGCCCACCATGAGATTCCTTAGGTCAACTTTAGTCATAACCGATATTAATTTATCATAAATTAATTCTATAAGGGGCTCTAAAAATTACGACACCTACCCCCTTAAGGGATGTAACCGACGAGGCCAGTATCTCGAGATCATACATGGAGAAACTTGAATCTTTAATTGCAATTTAATATTTGTCAGCGGTTGCTTTCCGAATTAATTAAACAATTTTATTTGACCAAAAAAATTTCCGAGAAATTCGCATTTTCCAGTATTTTTTTCAGTATTTATGCCTATAATATGTTTCGAACGCATATGATCAAAAACCTTAATTGACTTGCCAACCAGACGTAGCCTGCAATGTAATCTTGACTTCCACTAAACAAAATTTTAAAAGTCTCGAAAAAAATTCGAACATATTGTTTTCAGAATGGTGAATTTGACGTTTTGTAGGTCACCTAACTTTAACATGTGTTGCATCAAAAACTTAATCCAGATATCTGATTGAAATCGAGCTCATAGTACCTACGTCTTCATTCGATTGCAAAGATGACATTTTTGTGGGAACAAGTTTTTGATAACACTGCTGGAAATGATTTAACAGAGGCTGAAGATACCGAAACTGGCAAATTTATGTGTAAATTTCATCGATTTCGCACAAATAGAACCTGAATCGATTTTGACTTCCATAGTACCAAAGAAACAACCAATTATCATTGGCGTACGGAGGATAAAATTTTTCTGAGTATTTCCTTGCAAAATGATTTTATCGGTAAAAAGCCGATACAAAAAACGTCATACAAACACAACTTTTTGATACTTTTTTGCCAATCTCAGACATTATCTCAACATACTGTGTGATTTCAACATTGTGCGACTACTTCCTCATCAATCACAGGTGTTTCAAAAAACAACAGTGAAACGCGTCGGTTACTGCCTTAGGAAGTCCCCCTCAGCAAATTAAATTCTCCTGGAAAATTGAAAGTTACTTCAACGAAAAAAATGACAATGGACAGGCCTCCGCGGTCCAGCAAAACCACCAGGTGGCGCGCTAGGGATCAAAACCTTAAAACAATTTCGATTAATATTTCGGAAACAAATTTTATTATGAAGTATTTATTTATTTTCGTAGGAATCACCGTTGATAGCAGTAGCAAATATTTTTTTGTTAATTAATGTGTTTTTTAATACCGTAGATAAATGTCTAAAACCCTTAGGTTTGACAGTCACGTCAATCATCAAAAGTTTCTCGATCCGCTCGATAACTTTTTTGTTTTCAACATTATCTTATCAATGAAACCTGCCTTTACAATTTAATCGAAGTATTTTCCGAACAATGTGCTAGAAACAAAGTTACACGCCAACGAACCAAGGGGTACTCCACCGTTTAATCGTGTTTTTCAACGAGCAAAAACCTGTAAACACTTTTGATAATGAATTTCGAACAAAATTATGAAAATTATTAAATTTTTTTCCTGAGCTCACGTTAATACAGTACGCAAACATGTTTTTGTTTGTATTTTTAATTTTCAAAAATTACAGTAGATAACGTTGAAAAATTTGTTTTTAGTCACTCACAATCAAAATTTCTCGATAAACTCGGACACTGGCACTTTTTTTCCACATGATAATCTAAATGAAACCTTGCCTTTATATTAATTTGTAGTGGTTCCCCGCGAAATGTGCGTTAGAACAAAAAAGTTACAGTCGCCAGATAGCGGGTTGTGCGCTTACGCTAAATCGCGTTTCTTATTTTTGTTTACCGCTAAATTTTCAGTTGAAGCTTGAACAACCGCTTCACTTGAGCGGCTGATAATCACTGAGTATAAAGTTACAACTATCCTCGATCGTTATTTATTTGATTGAATAATAAAACTATTATATATTTGGCCATTCTAAAATTTTATAAACATTCTTGCATTTCATATAAATTCATAACAGCGCCTTTTTTAAAATTATTCTGGTAACAGTCTCCGTATTGTCGCGAAATAACTTCTGTGAGTTTCGGCTTGCATGAGATTGATGGAACTGGCACATTTGGCATTAGTTAAGGGCCTTTGATCATTCAAAATCGGCTGTTCCAAGCTTGTGAAACGAAATTTAGGGTAACGCAAATAAGGCATTTTTCTTCTTAACTTAGAAAATACTATCAACATATCTGAATAAATAAAGGCAAGGTTCTCATGTATAATATAATGGGAAAACCAAAAAAATTTGGCCGATTTCGAGAAATTTTGATGAGTGACTTTAAAACAAATTTTTAGACGTAATCTACTGTATTTCACGAAAATAATACAAAAACGAATAATATTAGCGTACTGTAATTTAAACGGTGGAGTCTCCAACGAAAAATAAATATTTGCATAAATTAATGTTCCGAAATATTTTATCTAAGTGTTTTACAGGTTTTTGCTCGCTGAAAAAACACCGATTAGGCGTGAGCGCAACCCTCACTTCTGGCGTTTGTCACTTTTGTTTTAAGAAGGCACATTTCTGCGGGAACACTCGAATTCAAATAAAGGAACGTGTTTCATTTGTAGATTATATGTGAAACAATATAAAAAGTTCCCGTCGCCGGATTTCGTAAATCTTTTGCATTTGCGTGAATTTAACGCGGATTTATAACGTTTATCTACTGTATTTCAATAAAATAATGATAATAACAAAAATACTTTATATTTGGGTTTCTGTTTAACGGTGAGTTCCACGAAAAATTAATATTTGTTCATGAATTAATGTTCCAATAATATTTATCAAAGTGTCTTACAAAGGTTTTTGCTCGTGAAAAAACCACAATTACGTGTGCGCATCCCACTCGTTTCTGCCCGCATGTTACTTTTGTTCTATAGCACCATTTTCGGGAAGACCACTACGAATTAAATACAAGGCTGGTTTCATTGTATGCTGAAAAAAAATTTCGAGCCGGATTCGAGTAAATTTTGATTTGAGTGACTTTAAAACAAGGTTTTAGACGTATCTATCTGTATTTAGAAAACAATACATTAACAAAAAAATTATTTGCGATCTGTAATCACGCGTGATTCCTACGAAACTACATGATATTCATCTATAAATGTTCCGAAAATATTTCAGCGAAAGTGTTGACAGTGTTTTGATCCTAGCGCGCTCACCTGGTGGTTCTGACCGCCAGGCCATGTCCATTTGTCATTTTTTTTGTCTTAATTAACTATGGTCAAATGTTTCCAGAGAATTAATTTCGCCTAGGGGGATCTTCCCTCTAAATTAGAAAACATACTCTGAAAACAAAATCAGAACAAAACTCAGAAATTTTCGTAAAAAAAATTTTTTGAGTTTTATTTGGTTGTTTTGTGCTTTTTAAACTAAACGATTGATTTGTTGCATTTTTATGACATTAATAACTGCAGAAATGTAGAACCGACCCATACCTTAATGCTCCTCTCCTCAAAAATTCATTTCTTGTAATTTAGAATAGCTATATTGTCACGGACAGGCCAAATGCCAAATGTTATTAAGTTTGTTTTAAACTTTAATGTTGATGTTAAAATGATTTTCAACAGAACCAAGACCTTAAAACACTAAAAATCACAAAGAAGATTAATAGTAAAAAAATATCAGTAGATTCCAAAAATTATTGCTATAAAGTCATCTATTTTTGTTTTTTTGAAAGAATGAAATAAATCTATTTGTTGCCAGAAGATTCATTTAAAAATTTTCCAGTTGGTGTATCATCAGAAGTTATCAGGCAATTAGAAATTTGTATGTGCGTCTTCCGAAACAAAAGAGATGCGCATCCAGAAATTGTTCTTCTTGATGACGCACTACAAGTTTGAATTTTATTTTTTGTCGGTGTTTCATGCATGCACTCAATTTAGAGTGTAATTTATAGTTAATTATAAATGTTTAACAAGTGATGCCGGTGAAACACCGACAAAAAATAAAATTCACCACCTGTCACTTCTAATGAAATCATATTTTCAACAGTTTCTTTTGGAAACATACTATAGTCGGGTACATTTCAAATCACCAGTCTTATTTTTTCATTTGTTGAGGGGGCAGAACTTTTTTTCTACGTATGGCTTGGAAAGGGTATGGCGTCTATACTATGGTTTTAACGCATCCTATCCTTTTTCCTTCTATTTTTGCTTTAAGTAAGCGAAAGGGTAATCTTAAATTAACTTTATTTCCCAAGCGCTGTAAGCGAGATCCTTTAAAACAACAAATAATAATTGCCATATATGAGTCAAATAGATTGCACAAAAACGAAGCAGTTACAACACCAGCTTGGAAGGCTTAAAAATGTTTGAATTGTCTTTAACACGGATTATATCTACGCCATTCATTCGCTGATTTGATTTTTATTCGCACCAATGATACGAGTAAATTTTATCCAGGCGATCAGCGGAGAAACCTGGCTTTCTTGTGTACAATCTTTTAGACTCATTTATATGTGTAATATACTGCACCCAACTTAATTTGTTTCACAAGTAAAAACTGTAGTTGTGTTTGAAAACAGGCGGACAAATTACTCGAATGAAAATGAAAATCCAAAGCAGTAGGAGGTTGTATCGGCTAATTATTTTTTCGTATTACCTCATAAAATTTACGGTTTTCGAGGAGCATATCGTGCAGAAAACTAGACGCAGTTTTATTGGATATTTGTGTCAATAAATTTCGCCCAAATACCTGAACTGCTATTTTTTTGGCAAAAAATTAACCAAAGCTTCTGTCCAAAAACTCAGCAAATATGTTAGTTTTCCTTTAATGATTAAGAATCTTTGAGATAAGGCTCATCTCATGAGCTATTCTAAAAAATTTAACGTTCTTTCGTTTTAATATAATAATTAAATAATTTAATAATCCTCGTTATAGCTATACAAAAATTTTTCTGCTTTTAAGGTGTGTGAGGAATTATGACATTTGTAGGCTTCTTATGGCTAAAATAAATGCAGATGACGACATTTCTGAGGAATACATATTAAAAAAATCTATTCTTTAGCTGTTCCGGATTTCATTTAACACTTCGGACCACTGCGACCAACCATCTGGTTACGCGGTTAAACACCATGTTCCCTGTATTTTTAACAAGGATTCTGTGAGCTAAATAGGAATTTTGAGGTTTCGTGAAAAATCTGTGAAATGTAGAGGCATTTTCCGACGTTTTTTGTACAAGCTTTTTTTTGTGAAAATGGTATAAATGTCACTATTGGAAATAGAAAGCTCACTTGGTTCTAGATATGTTGAGGGCAAGTCGTTTTTTGTTAATTTTGCCTGATGACAACTTTGAACATAAAAAGTGAAAATATTGATTTCCACCAAATATTAAATTGGGATATTATAGTTTTCCTTCAGCACTGTTTGTGTTAAAAATTCTCAGATCATAGTTTTCTAATAACATTTCCAATCAAATCATACTCAAGAACTTTGTTGCGATTTTATTGTCTAATTATCACTTTCATGCTCAATATAATAATTTCGCGCACTTTTTTGTCGATTAAATGACGTCAGCGATACTTTTTGCTTTATTATGTGACAAATATACTTAAAATAACTGGTTTCTAATAATGGTTTAAAGAAATAGTGTTTCCTGCCGGAGATTAAACCCGGTAAAACATGACACATTCAATCAACTTGTTTTTGTAGTACAATAAAGTCAATTATTCTACTATATTAAAGATATATTTTCATCAAGGTACAAAACTAGGCACTTTGAACAGATTCAAATAAGCTAATCTATGAATTCTGTGGCGTAGATTTCTACGCCGTAGAATTCATTAATAAAACCATACATTTTCAATGTTTTACGTCGTTTTCTGATCTCTCTCTGGGTACCAATCTGCCACATCGCTGCTACCCCCTTAACCATGCTTCGCCTGCGACTATGGACAGTGATTCAAATTTACAATTAAGATCAAATTAAACGTCATTTTATACTAAATTGTTCAACAAGGTATTATTGTTTCCGTATCGAATGCTTTTCTTGGCAAATGTTTCTTTTCAAAAAGGTAAGGGTACAAAACGCAGGCCAAAAAAATAGGGCCCGCACGGGGCCATGGGGGTAAATCGACCTCAGGAATCCGATTCGAAATAGGTAAGCTCTAAATTGACCACGAAAGCCGCTAGAAAGCAAAAACGCGGGCCAGTGCAGGCTCTAAAAAATAGGCTACGGGCAAATCAGTATCGGAAAAGCCGAAAATGACCGTAAAAACTTGAAAAGATGCCCACAAGAGCCGCTAGAGAGCAAAAGTGGAAATTAAGAAGAATGTTTTTTTTTGAAAAAATGTAATGTTCTTGTTCGCAATCAAATTTGCATTTTTTTACAATATTTTTTATTATGAAATTGGCCTTTTCAGGAAAAGTTTTCGTTTTGGCGATTTTCTATCATCAAAAAACTATCGAATTTACTTTTTTGTTCTAAATTTCGCTTGAATTTTTAAATCGATATCATATTTTTCTAAACAAAAATTCATGGTGGATATAAAATATTGATTTTTTCCGTGCTACCAAATTTAATCTATATGTATATCTTTCTGTGGGCAGGGTTTTTCAAACATAAAATATTTAACGTAGCTTTTTTTCAATGAAACCAACCCTTGTCAGCATGATTACTCCGAGATTATAAGAGATATCGAGAAAAGGTTTTTTGTATCATTTACCAAAGTAAATGTTTGACATGTAAAACTTTTTTGTTTTTTCCCAGTCAACTGGTTCACTGGTATTAGACTTCTGAAATTACCGGTTTTTTGAGGCAAAACATGGGAATTTTCAATAAATTTTTTTTGCATAAATATATCGATCTAAAATTTTTTATTTCGACATTATTTTCAATAGTAATGCCTCCCGGCGGGCCCTGCCGGGGGCTGTTGTATGTATTTTTGTGTACACTTAGGCATGACAACACTTTTTGATGTAAAAACAAGGATTGATGAAAGAAAATATGATTCTCATGGTAAACCGTCAAATGCAATTCCAAAAATTAAAATAATTCTGTTTAAAATCCTTTAATTTAGATTTTTATAAGACTTCTCTCTTTAATCATAATTAAGATAGCATTGCCTCCCGGCGGGAAGGACAATTTGGTTTTAGAAAGATAATTGTGTTACACTAAGGGCATGGCAAAAATTTTTACTTGGGTACATGATACAAAAAACATGGTTATTTTCGAAAAATATTTCTTTTCATAAATATATCAATCTAAATTTTTTTATTTCGACACAAATTTAAATAGGTTTGCCTCCCGGCGGGCTCTGCCGGGGGCTGTCATATATATTATTCTGTACACTTAGGGTATGCCAAAATATTCCAGTAATCATGCTGAGAAAAGTGGGTTGCATTAAAAAAAGGATACCTTAACTAAAAAATATTTTAACGGTAAAGTTTTGCTGGTTTATAAAAAAATAACTGTTAAAGTGTACACTCATAGCATGGCAAAACTTTTCGCGGAAAAGTCTATGGTTATTGTTAAAAAATATGGTCGTTTGTTCCTGCGGAACACAACCCTATTTTTTAACCCTAGCCTTTCCCAAGAAACAGCTTTGCGTCGTTTTTGACCGTGTACACTGGACACGAGTTTACCTAACCCTAATTCGAATACATTCAAGATAGAATTATATTAGTGTACACATACAAATTATAGTGTACACTCGGGGCATGGCAAAACTTTTTTTCCTGACAAACAAGTTTTGCACGATTTTTTAAATAATTTTTTAAATTTGATTTTGTTAAACATTATTTTGTTAAAAAATGTTTTACGCATTCTGTACTTTATTAATAAAGCATGATTAAAAATCTTTTCTAAAACACTAATTAATGCCGAGATATATTTTTGATATTCTTGAGCATCATCACAGAGCTTATTTCTACGACCTTTGAAGATGCATAGAGAATATGAAATTAATTAATTATGTATAACTTATTTTGTGAGGATTTTCACCTTCGAACAAATGTGTGTACTTTTGATAAGTTTGAAACTCAATTTCGATCAAACAGATATCAATTTACTCTAAAAAATCAGGTTTTATATTGTCCTCATTTTGCTCTCTAGCGGCTCCTGTAGTCACTTTGAAACATTTTAATTGTCATTTTTGACTTTCCTAAAACCAATTTACTCATAGGCTAACGAAAATAAAGTCCAGCAAATGCTTTACATTTGCTCTCTAGCGGCTCTTGTAGTCACTTTGGGACATTTCAAGTGTCATTTTCGACTTCCCTGATACAAATTTACTCTATAAGGCCAACAATAAAATAGTCTAGCGGCTCTTGTGGTCACTTTCGCACATTTTAATTGTCATTTTGGATACCCCAGATACAAATTAACCATAAATTTGGTGCAGCATATGCTTTGAATTTGGCCTGCGTTTTGTACCCTTACCTTTCAAAAAATAAATGGTTTTCAAAATTTAGAGCCTCAAAAAGACTCAATTTTATGCAAAATTTTCAAAATAACATGACATCTATGTCGCGAATCGCCTAACCCTACCGATATAGTTTTGGACTCTTCAAGGGTGAAAGGATGTTGTTCCGTAAAAAATTCCTCGTCATCTGCAATCGAAAGTAAAAGCGAGGAACATTGACAAAATAAAGATAAAACGGCAAGATACGGTTCATTTGCTTCTTTCAGCGTTTCATTTGTGTCATCGATAATTGTTTCGAATAAATACAACCCTCCAGAAGGCCCAAGCTCACAGATAAAAATCCAGAGGCGTTTGAGGAAAGATTCGACACAAAAGAGACCAGTTAGAATATCAAATTTGATTTTTTCCACAAAAGTAGACATTGCTAAGGGCTGGTTTTTCAGATGAAAATTTTATATCGTTGAGAAAGCGTTGAACTGACAGATAATATCTATTTCCAATTTTTGGTCATAATACAATTTTTGGAAACCGACTACGCTGCAAAGCCGGGTTTTTCGATTTGTACCTTTTTTAACGACAGCGGTATCTTTAACATGGGAATTTTCTTATAAAATTGCATAAAAAATACAGGTACAAAATGTTTTAATACTGTAGGCGTGTTTTTTTTCAGCGCAAGCAATTTTGTGAATAAGTTGCACGAGAAAACAACACGCAATAATTAAATTTTCAAGAAACAATTTTTCGAATGAAAAAATATGTTGTAAAAAAGCATAGAAAATGCACCCAAATTGTAATGCTAACCACCCAAAAAATTAAAGAAATATTTTGGTATCCAATGCTAAAGATACCTTCGCCTTTTTGACGGTATTTATCAGTATCGCGAAAACCCCTAATAACGATAAAAAAGTGTTTTAAAAATCAACGAGTAAAAATAATCTGAAATGAAATTTGACACCGATTGGATTCATATTACACAAGTTCTCTCTTTTATTGCACAACTGGGAAATGACTTTAAAACCTGTGCATCGAATCAGAATTAACTCATAAATTTATCAATATTGAATAAATAAAAACCCATGCCTAAAGTATAAAGCAAGCAGGATTGGCTAATTGTGGCAACTTCGGGATATTCAAGATTTCGTCCACCAGTTTGCCTAATAGACGTAGAAATCCCGCCGAGAGCTCTTTGAATAAAACTGCCAATTTTGGTCTGGCGTATACTCAGTTTTTCAAATCTTTCTTTTGCTTTCGAAGCCATTTGATCTGCTCTTGAGGGCGCTTCGTCCATTTTATTTGACATGTCAGTTTCTAGCGGGATTAAATCGAGAACTTCTCGGAAAATGGTCGAAACAACAGAGCTATTCCAAAGGCAACATAGTTCAGATTGAATATTTTCTAGTGCAATAGAATCTGGCTGACTTTCATTTGTCGCTGAAATTAAAAAGGATTTTATTTGTGGGCTATTTTTGAAAGAATTGGTTCTCTATTTTATTTTGGCTACTTGCACCTTTTGATTGTTTTGGTCTAAAATTCGTTTTTATAGATTCACATATATTTTGAAAAAAATAAGCAAAAAAAGTTAGAACTTAAATATTTTTTTCAAAATTAAAAATATTCGTCCCTTGTGGACCAAAGTTGTTCCTATAGAAAGTTCAAATTAAAAAAAAACGCGAAATGTCTGATTTCAGTCGAACGATTATAAATATGCTATACAATTATTTTCTGCAGATTTTTTATTCTCAGGAAACAAAGATTTTCAGCGATCGGAAATAGCGATCAGTCTCGATATTTTTTTTAAATGTTTGCGTCTTTTGTAGTGTACGGCCGCGTAACTTTATTGTGAGCCAAATTTAATCATTATTGTCAATAACTCGGCAACAAAAAATAAAGAATAATCTGTTGATAGATTTTTTTTCAGCATTGGATAATTTTGTAGACAAATATCTAATAAAATGATCAAATTATTTTGGCTTCAAAAACAGAAATTCAGACTAGTTCTTTAATTCAAAATGCTAAAAATATTTTTTAAGACATGAAATCCAATAAATTTCTAAAATATTACCCATACAATATCCTAAAATTGGATGCCAGGACATATTTGAAGCTTTTGATTGATCGGTATTAGTATGAATATGGCGTAATAATTGTATTAACAAATTTACAACTTTTTTTCCAGTATTCGAATCTTTTTCCTCGGAGAGTTGAAATAAATATAAAACATTTGCAAATACGGAAAGTGTTGCGGTAGCAGAAAATGTCTCGATAAGGTCTTTTGGGAAATCGAGAACAAGACTACTGCCAACAGGTTTCCAAATTGGTATAGATGCTGAAGAAACCTAAACAATATAAAATTAAAAGAAAATAAATGTACGTAAAGGTACAAAAATTGTTGATAAATACAAAAAATGAAACTAAGGTAGCTTTTTTTTTAACTAGCACCACCCTTCTCAGGCGTTTTTCTCGAAGACCATAAGCAGATATCAACAAACGGGTTCTGCTATGTGTAGCCAAGTATATTTGTGGATACAATTTTTTTGTTTTTACCTGGTCAACCGGTTCACGGTAATTAATGTTCCAAAACCGGTAATGATTTTTCTCAAGAGAATCAAACAATATTTATATGAGAGATGCATTTCGGGTAGTTTTTCAAGAAAAATTTTTGCGATTAATATATTTTGACAATGTGACACTTCGGAGGGTGTCAAATTACACTTTTAGGTTCGGCTGAAGTACATAGATGTGTATGTTAAATATACATTTGGGTAGTTTTTCAAGAGAAATTTTTGCATTAATTATTTGACATGTGACACCTCGGAGGGTGTCAAATTGCACTTTTTAAGATCGCCTTTAATGTATAAGATGTTCATATGGTAATATACATTTCGAGAGTAGTTTTTAAGAGAAAATTTTTTGCATTAATTATTTTGACATGTGACACCTCGGAGGGTGTCAAATTACACTTTTTAGGATCGCCTTTAATATACAAGGCGTTAATATGATAATATACATTTCGGAGTAGTTTTTAAGAGAAAATTTTTGGCATTAATTATTTTGACATGTGACACCTCGGAGGGTGCAAATTACACTTTTTAGGTCGCCTTTTAATATACAAGGTGTTAATATGATAATATACATTTCGAAGTAGTTTTTAAAGGCGGCTTTTTGTTCAGCGAAACTCGCAATCGGAGCGAATGTTCTCGAAAACGGTACATACGATTCCAAAAATTTGAATTGTATCCCAGAGTCAATCGGGTGATACAGAGTATCGTCTATGTCTCTTACCGATCGACTGACCGGTTAACACCGGTAAATTTCAGTTGATCGAGAACTGACCATAGTATACCTTACAAAATATGGTTATCGGGGTGACTTTTCGAGAGAAATTTTGGCAATATTTATTTTGACATCTGACACCACCTGGTGGCTGTAA
>SCLH01000682.1:148646-165600 GCA_004367855.1 Oikopleura vanhoeffeni | reverse complement strand
TTGTCTTCATGGGAAACTTTTGCCACCTCATAATTTTTCGAATTAAAAAGTATTTCAAACGTAAGTTGCCACTTTTGAGCTCACTTGATATAATCTCGTTTTTTTTTTCAGATCGATTATTTTTACTTTTAAATCGTCTTTTAAAAATAAAACCTCTTAAAAACGCGCGTTTGGGTACTTTAAGGTGTCTAAATTACATTATTTTTTTTTTATTTTTATTAATTAGAAGCTTCAAAAATGCGTTCTCGACCACCATCGAAAATTATATAATTTATTTTATATGATTGTTTACGTCAGAAGGGTCAAATAAATGATTCCTAAAAAGACGAAAAAAACGAAATTTTAGCACATCGAAAGAAATATTTATTTTCATTAGTTAAATTTTATTAAATTTTGCGTGGTGAACGATCGTCTTACCAATTAGGCAAAGTCTCGGTGAAAGTAATTTTATTTTAATTTTTTATTAATTAGGGCTAAAGTACATTTCCGCGCAAAACCGTAATTTTCATTAAAAATATGATTCAGAGTATAAACAAGAGACGAAGAAACAAACGTAGACATTGTTTAATATAGTAGAGGTAGGGCATTTCCTAATATTTTCAGCTAGTGATTCCAGAAAAAAATTAGTTTGAAAAATTTTGAACCAGAAATGAGGAAATTTTCTAAATCATTTCAAAAAGATTTCGACCAAAAATCTCAAAAAAGTGTCATATGATTTTTCAATAGCATATAAAAAATATGTTGGTCACCTACGCGAAAAGTTAAAGTAGCCATATTGAAGTGTTGTTCGTTGATTTGAAACAAATAATGCAAAAATATTTGAACACAAAATAAGGCATTTTTTTGGATAATGTCGGAACTTTTTTCAAAAATTTCTCATAATTTGTCGAATTCGGAAAGTTTAATTCGAACTTCAAAATTTTCTTTAACCCCTCACACCTTTGACTATCTAAAGGCAAAAACAAATTTCGGGACCAAACGGCCGCAGAAATAACATCGTCACAGACCTACATATTCAATATTGTTATAGATTGCAATTTTTATTTCCAAAAATATTGTTGAAAAATTTATACGATGAGCCGTTTCGAAAGTTATTTTTTCCTACTTTTATTTTTTGGTTTTGTTCAAAATTCAAAAAATGACTTTGTGAAAAACGAATAAACATTGATTATCGAAATTCTGAGGAAGCAAGTTTTTAGGAAAGGTTTATAATACCACCTCTACCGTTCATCAAGAAATCATTTATAAAACTTAAAAAAACAGCTTAATCAGCGACAACCACCTCCCTAAGCTAACTCGCATTAATTAGGAGAGCGCACAGTTAAAACTAACGAGAGATCTACAGTAGTTTTGATACAAATTCTTTGACCTCACCGGGGTTGTGACCCAGAAAAAAAACGATTCCGGGCAGAGAAAAAAAAGTTTTCGGCCATCTAGTGGTCAGAAACTGACTTTTTAAACGCCCATTTTAGCGCACATAACTTCCGAATTTGAGCCATACAAAAACTCCATTAGGGCCGTTGCCAGAATAAAAATTTGCTACCCTTGAATTAAAATTTTTGAAAAAAAATTTCTGAAAAAAAATTTTGGTCATTTCGTGAGGAATGTCGGACTCTAAATTTGTTTCTAAAAATTTTTTTCCCAGCTCTTCCAGGTCAATTTTTCTGTTCAGATATGTCAAATTTCCTGGAGAACAGAAAAAAGCAAAATTTAAACATCCCCGGACTCATTCCCCACGTCAAACCCAAGCTCAAATTTACGTAAAAAATCGGATTTTTGGAAAAAAAAAAAAAAATTTCATTTTGAATTCTGCTTAGATTTTTTTTTCCGTTGCGTCAAGAGCACCATTCAACTTAGCGAATTGGCCGGGTGCGCTCCCTACGCAGTAATGCATCTATTTTTCCTTGAATTTTTCTTGCGTCAGAATTATTAATTATAAAAAATATAGAGATTTATATAAAAAAAATTAACTACGTTATCAGGACCTGAAATCATGACTCAATTTTCTCAATATTAGAAACTAATTGATGCATTTTTATACAGTATATTGTAAATGAACATTGTTTCTTATTTTTTCTTACCAGCAAATCATTTTCACTGTTCCAAAATCGAATAATAAACGGCGCTTATTTCTGCTCCTCCAGTTATTTTAATTCTAATTCTTGATCTTTATATACGGAAAGCCAATCTGCTTTATCCCGCCGAAGTCAATATTGATTCTCAACCAATCAAATTAACGGTATCTTGTCGCTGGGGCGCATTGGCATCATTTCGAGTTTTTCGAAAAGTACGGAGTTTCGCTTTTTTCTTCTCGTTTAGGCTCATCATCGATCTCATCTTCGCCTTCGTGGCATCTGGAACTTCAGTTCCTTTCATAAGACCAGAAATACTTGCTTTGTTTGCATCACGTTTTGCCTCACCTTAACAATTTATTTTATTTACATTACTATCTTTAGTACAGGTTTGAAAATTTTGTTAAAATATTATTGTTTAAAAAATTATATGAATGTTTACATTCCATAGTTGAAAATGTTTTGATATATCTATCGTCTAGTTTAATAAATCTGACCCATATATGGCGGAGTGAAAGCAAGAACATTTTCCAACAGTATGTATTGAATTTTTTAATTTCCGAAGTATATTTTTTATGAATTATCTCCGAAAAAATAGGTTTTGAAAATTGCTCTGTTCAAAATAAACGGCTTGTTTTGTTGTGAGAATGGTTATTTTCAACCACCCAACAAAAAATCATCATTTTTTTTACCCGACCACATAAAGAAATCCAATTAATTCATCTCAGGGATATGAACTTTAATATCAAATTAAAATACAAAATTTTCACTCAATTATTAAAAAATACTAATTTGAGGTTTAAAAATTTTTATTTTCCCAGCCTTATTGCAATTTTATCAACAAACGACCCCTGAAATAATTTAAAAATACTTTGAATGTGATGAATCTTGGAATAAAACGAAAAAAATTTCTTTAAATTTCAAAATTAAAATAATTGCACCATAATTGTAAGGTGGTTTATTTTTAGGAGCTATTTTAGGGATCGACGGCTTTCTCGATTTTGGAAACACCATGAAACCATATAGTTTGGCAGATAGGAGAATTTAATTCCGCGTGTGCTTATAAGATTTTGTTTTTTGAATTTCCAGACTGGGTTGACCGGTAATAGGATTTCCGGTAGGTCCGTTTTCCAAAGTTGCTTTTAACAGGACAAATCCGGTCTGTAGACTAAAACGGGTACAAGGAGTTCGAATCTGGATTATCAGATAACATCGATGACGTCATTATGGAGTTCATATCACTACCCCAGCAAGTTTTATTTTTGTTGACGGTCTTCTCTATATTCTTTATACGATTTCTTCCTATTCGACCAAATTACGCAATACTTAGTGTTATTAGTTAATTCTAGTATCAGATCGATAACTCTCCGTGTCAAATTTCCTTATTTTCGCGTTTTTATTATCATCTATGATATCGATTCGAACTTCCTGCGGTGTCCAAAACTAGTCTACAGACGAGTTGAGCCTGATTGAACAACTTTGAAAAACGGACCTACCGGAAATCCGCCAATTTACCGGTCAACTTGGTCTGAATTAAAAAACAAAAATCTATTAGCACACCGGAATTAAATTCTCGTCTGCCAATTATCGAGGAACTGCCAGTGTAATTTTTATGTCAATTAAACAACATAAAAAAACAAGGACGATTGACATGAAAATTACACTAGGCAGTTCTTCGATATTGGTTTCATGGGGTTTTCTAAAATCGGAAAAGAGTCATACTTCAAAGCTCCTAAAAATAACAAACCTAAGGATTTTCGACAAGTAAATTGATAAAAAATTTCAGAAAACGAGTTTCAAGAAAAGTAGAGATGGTCGTTATTTTTGTCGTTATTATGCTGAAAAGATTCTCTATATTTTTACCCAAAGACCGCCGGCAAACCGGCCATCAATTTTGTTGCTGTTGTCGCGGAAGTTCCTCAAATTGATCAATAAAAAGATGCCCGTCTTCTACTACATCGGTTAGACTTTGAAGTTTCTTTTCATGATATTATCTTTTTAAACTATAAATGAATCTCGGGTTAGTACGTATAATAAAACTGTCGAACTTTGAAGGTAGTGATGATTTCATTTTGTTCTGTGCCAATGTTAATTAACGCTTATGTTTGTTTTCAGGTTAAATATTCAAAAAAATCCAGGAATCAAAAAAAATGTAAATAAAATTTTTACACCACGTGGTCATATTACAGTATGTGCAAGAGTGTGTGGGGCCAATTTTTGTGGTGTGGCGTGTATAACGACCTAGCTGTTTTCATATTGCTAGTCTTCGGATATCTTCATAGGAATACCCCAAATGCAACCATCATGAAAATTCGTCGAAAAAAGCTCCGTGCGTTATCTATGGCCAAAAATCCCCAGAAATAAAAATAGCATAAGCAAGGTAGAGTAACTGAGACAATTCAGCTCGCGTAAATCCAAAGATGAATCAAACGCTCCTAATACACCCAATAATATAATAATTCAAAATTTACGCGAAGTATTAACAAGAACTCAAAAAAATGTTATAATAAATGGTGATTGGCTTACGGATTATTAAAACATATCTTTTTTAAAATTGTAAAACAGCCAAATAAAAAAATAGTTGAACCATTTGGTTAAGATTTCTATGATAGAGAAAATCAAAACAAAACTCAAATACAATTTAAACTAAATTTATACAGAAAATCCCTAAACGTCCAAATTATATTTCCAGATTATGAAAAACGATTTAATCTTACACTTCGAAATTAGAGTTCCAATACAGCGAAAAAATGTTTTAATTTCCATAACAAATTATTGCAATAAGCCAACCAAAGGAAAATATGCCAATACACCGCAAAAAACTTTATGCGAAATTATAAAAATATACAGCATGATGTCTTCGAAATCCTCCTTTTACTCCAACCTGCTAGACAGCAAAAAATTGCGTACCAATCAATGTATAGCATTTTGGGCTGTCCCCCGTCTGGGTTAAAAAAGAGGAGAAATCGAACACTCACAAACCATCTCTAACGAATCCTTATCCACATTAGAGAAACCTTAAACCGCTAGTCAATCTCACTTCATCCTTACTCAATTCCTGTCCCACCCCACCTAACCCACCCGTCCATTCATATAAAGTCACTCGCCGGGTACAACAGAGATTTTCGAATACCGGGAAATGTGGAAAATGGACAATCTTTCAACTTTAAGATTTCCATATAATGCACTATTTTTCTTTAATTTATTTTCTTCGAGTTCAGAATTATTAGAGTTATATAAAAAATATAGAATTTATATAAAAAAAATTTTAACTCGTTATCAACCTGAAAATCATGACTCAATTTTCTCAATATTGAAACTAATTGATGCATTTTATACAGTATATTTAAATGAAACAATATGGTTTCTATTTTTTCTTACCAGCAAATCATTTTCACTGTTCAAAATCGAATAATAAACGGCGCTTATTTTCTGCTCCCCAGTTATTTTAATTCTAAATTCTTGATCTTTATAATACGAAAGCCAATCTGCTTTATCCGCCGAAGTCAATTGATTCTCAACCAATCCAATTAACGGTATTCTTGTCGCTGGGGGCGCATTTGGATCATTTCGAGTTTTTCGAAAAGTCGGAGTTTTTGCTTTTTTCTTTCGTTTAGGCTCATCATCGATCTCATCTTCGCCTTCGTGATCTGGAACTTCAGGTTCTTTCATAAGACCAAGAAATACCTTTGCTTTGTTTGCATCACGCTTTGCCTCACCTTAACAATATTTTATTTACATTACCTACTTTAGTACAGGTTTGAAAATTTTGTTAAAATATATGTTAAAAATTATATGATTTACATTCCATAAGTTGAAAATGTTTTGATATATCTATCGTCTAGTTTAAATCTGACCATATATGGCGAGTGAAAGCAAGAAACATTTTCCAACAGTATGTATTGAATTTTTAATTTCCGAAGCATATTTTTTATGAAATTAATCTCGAAAAATAGTTTTTGTAAAATTGCGTCAAAATAAAACGGCTTGTTTTGTTGTGAGACAGTGGTTATTTTCAACCACCAAAAAAATCATCATTTTTTTACCCGACCACATAAGAAATCCAATTTAATTCAACTCAGGGATATGAACTTTAATATCAAATTAAAATACAAAATTTTCACTCAATTATTAAAAAATATATTTGAGTTTAAAATTTTTTCATTTTCCCCAGCTTTATGCAATTTTTATCAACAAACCCCTGAAATAATTTAAAAATACTTTGAAATTGGTGATGAATTTGGATAAACGAAAAAATTTCTTTAAAATTCAAAATTAAAATAATTGCACCATAATTGTAAGGTGGTTTATTTTTTAGGAGCTATTTTAGGATGNTAAAATTTGTAATTTTTGCCAATTCTAACCACAATAATTAAATTTATAATTAAATTTGGAGCGCCGAAAATTTTAAATCCTAAAAATAATAAATTTCTTGTAATCTTCAACGGAGCATTAACCCTTTGAAGAAAACCTTGATAAAAATCCCTAACTCGACCATTTCACCTCACTGAGGCTATGAGTCATAGAGATTAAAGGCGCTTTAAGAGTCGGTGCATTTTATCTAGTGAATAATTCGACTTTTTAGGGATTTTGTCAGTAGGCCTATAGAACCCTTAAATTGACCAGATTTAACGAATAAATGCGCTACTAATGTGGGTGACGAATAATTGGATCTTTTTTCCACATTTTTCAAGTAAAGTTTCTGAGAAAACCAGGCTTTCTGGATAATTATTTTATTCCAAATGTAGTACACACTTAAGGAAGTTGCCCAGTTTCTAATTTAGAGCATGCTGATCCTTCAAGCCTACGCTCGAGATAAACGATTTCTTTTGTAGGCGTCCCTAAAGCACTAAATCCTACTACTCATTATTCCATTATCACTTTTTATTGTTATTTGAAATTCAACTTGTTTTATATATGAATGCACATCATCAAATGTCCCCTTTTTTCAAAATTTTGCACCTAGTGGTCAACGCTTATTTGGAAGCCTCACGCCAAAGCCTACTCCTCTTGAAAATTATTAGAAAAAATTTTAATTGTCATCATTCACATCGCAAAGCCTGGAAATTAAGGTCCAAATGGTCTTTTTTTTTTTTTCTCTCCAAAGGTTTCAGGAACGACGTTGTGAATTTCCTAGTTTTTGTTGAAATTCTGAACTAAAATATTTTCTTAAACATACTTTATTATGGAAAAAATTTAAAATTCAGAAAAAAATACTGGGGAGTTAGAAAACTCCAGTGACAAATTCTCTACAAAATAAGGGGCACAAAAGTTAATCTGAGAAATCTCAATTATGTCACCCCTAATTTAACCTTTAATTCAACCTCCCGAAAAAGCCGAAAATCTCACAAACTCAAAAAAATCTTATAAGTAACAACTTGGCAGAAAATTCTTTATACAAAATGGGTGTATCAAAAAGTATTCTATGACTCTCATGTAATCGTCACCGCACACACTTAACCCTTTGTGAGCAGATATCAAAAAAAGTTCCAGCCAAGGCAACAAGAGCCACAATTGTGGCTTACTTTGAATGTTTGTTTACCGAAAGCTTATGGCAGTTGGAATTTCAATTTTTTTTCCGGCCATTAGGAAGTGAAAGGTAATATGCTTTTGCATCCGACTTTATATCTAAAATTTTTATTTTTTGGGTTCTGAAAAAAGGCCCTCAATAAAACCAGCGGAACCAGTACTTCAGTAATAGTATATGTTGTATTATATTATGATTATAAACTTGACGTTTCAACCGATTAGGTCATTTCCAAAAGTATAATTTTGTGATAAATATTCTTAAAACTTGATCTTGAGCACAGTAATCTAGAATGCACGGAATAACAGTATTTGGGAAAAGTCAGTTATAAAAATTGAGTCCAAGTGATGTAGTCTATGGATGCCCATTTTCGAGAAAAGAGCAAAAAAGATTTTCATTTTTCTGTAATTCAAAACTGGGCGGAGTGGTTTTAAATGAAAAAAGCCTCGTGGTAAATACTTGAAAATAATTTCGGGGAAATTTGGTTTCTAATAATTGGAGAAGTGCGACTGGAACATGTCGAAAATAATGTGCTTCGTTTGCTGAGGTTTCCAACATATTGAAAAGAATTGTTGCTTTTCTTTTTAGCATAATTCTTTTGTAGTGTGGGCAAGATAGTGGCGTGAAAATAAATTTCAAAGTACCTTTGCTGAGTTTGAAAAATGGTCACTGTATACGTGGATTGAGACGGGTCGTTTTGGTTCTCACCAATGTAGTTTTTAACATTAGTACATAGGGCATACGAATTCATAAACACTTGTTCTAGTGTGTCGAAATTTAGCCACTTTTTCGGGTTTGGATGCCTCGAGGCTGAAAAGTTGTTAACTTGACAGTCTTCAGAGCTATGTTTATATGCAGGTCCGGGAGGACATTTGTTAATTTTACCGGTCAAGTTGTTAGCATAATATTCAGATTTGTGGAGATGAATAATTTAATACGAGTAAGTAGATCAGTAAAGGGGATGCGTTTTCAGGTCCTTTATGCATCATTTATCTTTTAATAAAGGATAGTATAGCGCAAATATATAAAATTTTGGTGAAATATTCTTGTATTAGGAAGAACATTCAGTAATTAGGGAGGATAATAGAGGTGTATTCTATGCCGAGAAAAACCTGACTTTCAACAGTTTTCCCGGCGGAACCAATCGGAGGTAAATTTTTTCCGTTTGAGCTCTGAAGTCTGCGACTCTAATGAAATTGAACATAAAATAATATTTTGGAGATAAGGTAATCTTTTGACATGATAGAATTCTCGGTAGGTATAATAGAAATAAAATAGTGTTTGTGCTGGGGTGTGACGTGCACGGAGTGATCTTTATCAGAAGCTGTCAAGTTCGAGCACGCTCAATCATGAATAATCTAGATTTTTCATGAAGACGTCCTTGTTAGACCCACCCGAAATTTGAGCCTCTGCGAGGCACTAGAGTTGGGGGATGTTCCATGAGTGCTTAAAACAACTTTTGGAAAACGGACCTACCGGAAATCCCTATTACCGGTCAACCAGTCCTGGAAATTCAAAAAAAACAAAATCTATAATGCACCACGCGGAATTAAATTCTCTATCTGCAACTATATGGTTTCATGGTGTTTCCAAAATCGAGAAAAGTCCGTCGATCCTAAAAAATAGCTCCTAAAAATAAACCACCTTACAATTATGGTGCAATTATTTTAATTTTGAAATTTAAAGAAATTTTTTCGTTTATTCCAAATTCATCAAACGTCATACTCAAATAGCTCCTAAAAAATAAACAACCTAAGGATTTCGAAAAAATTGATAAAAATTTCAGAAAACGAGTTTCAGAAAAGTAGAGATGTCGTTATTTTTGTCGTTATTATTGTGAAAAGATCTCTATATTTTACCCAAAAGACCGCCGGCAACCGCATCAATTTGTTGCTGTGTCCTCGGAAGTCCATCAAATTGATCAATAAAAAGATGGTCTTCTACTACATCGGTTAGTACTTGAAGTTTCTTTTCATTGATATATCTTTTTAAACTGATAAATGAATCTCGGGTTAATCGTATAATAAACTGTCGAACTTTGAAGGTAGTGATGATTTCATTTTGTTCTGTGCAATGTTAATAACGCATTATGTTTGTTTTCAGGTAAATATTCAAAAAAATCCAGGAATCAAAAAAATGTAAATAAAATTTTACACCACCAGTGTCATATTACAGTATTTCCCAATTTTTGTGTGTGCGTGTATTTTAACACTTTCCTAGCTGTTTTCTATTATTTATTGTTGCTAGTCTTCGGATATCTTCAATATAAGGAGAATCAAAGCCAAATCCACCATGAAATTCGTCGAAAAAGCTCCGTGCGTTATCATGGCCATTGATAATCAGTTTTAAATAAAAATGAGCAAAGCAAGGGTAGAGTAACTGAGACAATTCAGCTCGCGTAGAATCCAAAGATTGATCAACAAAACGCTGGAGGGCTAAATAGTATAGTTCAAAATTTACGGAAGTATTAACAAGAACCAAAAAATGTTAAATAAATGGTGATTGGCGTACGGATATTAAACATTATCTTTTTTTTAATAATTTGGGAAAACAAGTTTGGGCAGAAAAGTTAAAAAAAAAAAGTTAAATGTTTTCATTTTTTTTGGTTTAAGATTTCTATTGATAGAGAAAAAATCGTCATAACAAAACTTTCTCCAAATACAATTTTAAACTAAATTTATACAGAAACTTATGCATTCTATAATCTGTCCAAATCTATATTTCCAGATTATGAAAACGATTTAAATCAATTACAAGTGTAATTTAGAGTTCTAAATTAGAGTTTCCAATACAGGAAAAAATGTTTTAATTTCCCAATAACTTATTGGCAATAACTTATTGCCAATAAGCCTACCTTAAATTGTGGAAAATATGCCAAGACACCGCAAAAAACTTTTATGCGAAATTATAAAAATATACAGCATGAGTCTTTTCGATTTATCCTCTTTTTTACCCAGACGGCTAGACAGCCAAAATCCTTTAGGCTTAAGCAAAGTATAGGCAATTTTGGCTGTCTACCCGTCTGGGTAAAAAAGAGGAGAAATCGAAAAGACTCACGCTGTATTACTATTTTTATTACCCTGGTAGGCTTCTTTATACGAATCCTTATCAGCATTTGATTTATATTGATTAAGGACTAGATTGACGTCTGTTTCTGTAGTCAAATCTTTCACTTCATCCTTACTCAATCCTGTTTCCCGTTCTAATTCAGCGATAGATCCGTCTAATCCGTAGTTTTTCAATAGTTTCATTATAGAAGCTATTTGCTTTCGACCGGGTTACAATTTTCAGAGATTTTTTCAAAAGATTTTCTAGAAATGTGGGAAAATGACAATCTTTCAACTTCTAGATTTCCATGGTGGGATATAAATTTAGCGGCGAATACTGATAATTTAGTCAGCTCAAATGTTTTCGAAACGGTACATCCGATTCGAAAATTTTCAAAAGTGGTTAACGTCTCATGTTAAGATCTTGGCAAAAAAAATATATTTTCGTTGCCAGGTGAATGTCCGGTTAACCGTTAGAAACCGATTAAATCTTTAAAACCCAGTATTTTGAAAACTAGACAAATTATGATGTTTGTCAGATTTAACCGGTAGACATCTACTTGGCAACGAAAATAGTCCTTTGCTGATATCTAAAAATTAAACGTTAACCACCTTAGAAAATTTTCGAATCAGATGTACTGTTTTCGATTCGCCGCTATCTTTATATCACGTCAAAGAAAATTTAACCGTTTCCTTTTTATCTTGGGTAGTTTTAAGCTGCACGATATTTGGCGCATCTTTAATATTATCCAATTTCGATTCAGGTTTTCCATTTTCTGCAGATTCTTCGGCTTCTTGCTTTACTCCACCTTCGGGCTCAGAAACTACTTCGGCCACAGGCTCAGGTTTTACTCCGAGGATTTCTTCCGTTTCCATAATACTAAATAAATAAAAACAATAAGTGATTTCATACTAGAAACATAAAGAGCAAAATAAATAATGAGAAATTACAAGATGAATTAAGATATATAATCTCTAGGAGAAAAGGTTATTTGAAAATGTTGTCATTTCAGTCTAAGTTTATTTTGATCAGAAAACGTCAAATATATCAAAGTTAATACCTGTCCAGATAAAGCAACTTTTTTAGGTTAAAAAATTACTTTGTCCGTAAATGTACTACACAATTTAAAGGCTTCAACATATTGCGGTGCATAGGATTTCCGTCGGGAATTTATACTAATAATATAGTAAAGGTTATGAAGCCTAAAGGTTATGAAATCAACTTTCGACCGATTATAAGAACTTTTTAACAAAGATTTCCAAACACAAGTTTTTTAAACTTGTTTGAACTATAAGCTGGTCACCCCTTCACTTTATTTTGTTCGTAAACTATAAGCCGAAGGTTCGAACATTTCAATAAGTTTTTATTAGGATGTTCACAATATCTCGTGTTCGAATGTTTTATCAACCAGGATTGACCAGAAAAAGCAAATGATATTCCCTATTTTTTATTATTTTGTTTAAATATATTTAAACGCATTTTTTATAGTAAAAACTATCTGTTGATGAGCTTTCGATTTACTTTAAGAAATCACCCATTTTTGAAATTTCAAATCGACCTAGTCAACGTCCTAATAATTTTCAAATCTAAATTTTTAAAAGTGAAAAGAACCTTTGCAGGTTAAAACTAAAGTTATTGGTAATATTATGCCACGAAATTGGGTAAAGCCCAATTAGTAAAATTTTGACTATTTTTTGATCTTTTTATAAATTGATTTATTATTTTAAGTTTATTCAATAAAAATTATACGAGAAAATTGCCTTGGAATCAAAAAATTGCCAAATGCTGGAAATTTTACACGCATTTAGATAATTAAGGGGGTGGTCGAGGCAATCTGGACCTTTTNAAAAGGTCCAGATTGCCTCGACCACCCCCTTAAGAGGGTACCTGTCGGCATTTTTTGAAACCATTTTAGCCCCTTTTTAAAATTAAGTTTTAATTATTTTCAGACAAAACACAGGTAATTAAAATAATTTAAAATCGATTGGTGGTAATTTCGAAGCTATATCTACCTGATAAAATTCACTTTCCGGGATTTCAAAATAAGTGAGCGGAATAAAAAATACGGAATAAAAAATGTATGTCATTTTGTAATTTATATCGGAACCTCACATGATAGAGAGATGATATTTATATTTTTGAACTGCCCTTCAAAACCTAAACAAATTGCAAGTAAGAAAAATTCATATTTGAGAAAAACCAATTCACAAAAATTTTGCGAAATACCCTACATCAGTAAATGTGCTATTTGCCTGCCTAATTAAGGGTAAAAGAGTGGTTTTCTCAGATACTGTGACGTATAGGGGAAAACTACGAGATATGACTTTGCTTATGTATTTATTTAGGCGATGGCAGGAGTAAAGCAGAAGTACGCAATACTCAAATGGGCAGAATCCTGTGAAGAGCTTTGAGCTTGGTTCTGGAACTTTGAGGAAACTTGCTATCACTAAAAGCCCTAAAATATGCAGGTAATAATATATATCTCTCGTTAATAAATCTGTCTTACCAAGAGCACCGTTTTCTCTAGAGTGAGCTCGAGTCAAACTTGACTAACAAAGATACTTTCGTAAAATAGGTAGGTTTGACTCGAGTGTCAAAATAAGAATTTGAGAAGAGTCTAGAAAAAAATCTGCCATGTTTAAAATTATCTCTAAAATGTTACTTAGATAATACAAATATAGTATGTCACATTTTTCCTCCCGTTCTTGATTTTTGAACTATTAACTATCCGCCAATCAATACGTTTAAATTTGGGAAGCACCTACGTGTTTGTCAAATTTTTTCGTTTTGATTGGCGGATAGTCAATTGTGCAAAAATCAAGAACGGGAGCAAAATAGTGACACACTGTAGGAAAAATAAAATCGTGATAAATTTACGGCGCGGAAAATTCTAGAACGGCAACTGGAAAATAACGGGTTTTTTGAAGATGTTTAGAGTTTGAATTTTTTTTTTGAAATTTGTCAAGTTTAAACTTTCTGCATGTTTAATGAAGAAAGGGGAATTTTGTTTTTATTTTCCGGTTTTATAACCGGTTTACCGGAAGGTTGGCAGTATTTGAAATAACAAAGCCACTTTGAATCAACAGTCGAGGTTTTGTTGCTTCTGATGGTACTATTTTCAATTTGATATGCCATGGCATGCCACACGGTTTTACTGTAAATCGCTTTCGAAAAAACTTCTCATGCCGACGGGTACCCCCTTAACCCAACTTGTCGCTATTTACCATTTGATCGCATTTGACGACGCTTAACTCCTGGAATCACAGAAAAAAGTTCCGCCAAGGCACCAGAGCCGATATATCGGCTCTACTTTGGACATTGTTTACAGAAAGATCAATTTAGTTGAAGCTCCAATTACTTTTGCAATAGTAGGAAGTTGAAAAGTTATATTTTGCATCAATCAATTCAAATTCTAGAATTTTGATTTTTAGAAAATATAGTTGGAAAACCAAGGTGTAGCATATCACGTGATACGTGCCCATCGTAGACTTCATAAATGTTATTTTTATGGGTACCAACGCACAAGTATCTGCCTTACGTAACATATTAATCCGATCAGATCTATATGGATTACCGGACCTCAGAGTACAAATCCTAAATATTTGAAAAATGCGAAATCTGAGCATTTGATTGGTTGATCCTTTCTCAACCTGACCAATGAAATCGGCCGATTCCGCAATCANAAAGAAGATTTATAAAGTAAAAATAATTGATTTGAAGAAAATCAGATTATACAAAGTGAGCTCAAAAGTGTCAACTATTGTTGGAAAACGTTTTCATCCAAAAATTTTGAAGTGCCAAAAAGTTTCTTATCAAGAGAAAAAAAATCGAAAAAGTGCAAATCTGTCAAAATTCACCGACCCCCTTAAGTGTTTTGCATGTACAAAAAACTTTCCTAAAAACTGGCTTATTTCACATTTGTATTTGATGTCTAGTTTCGAATTAATTTTTCCGGAAGTAAAACTCCGGCGAAAAATCAACTCCCCTTATTAATCGAACCAAATATCCAAAAAAAAATTGAGTATTTTTTTCGGAATCACCGCAAAATTCTTCATAATATATTCGAAAGAAACAATTCTGTGACTTTTATTTTGCCCATTTTAGAAGGTTTTAGGTAGGTTTTATATCGGCTCTGTGATTCCAAGGGTTAAGCGGAGACCAAAGAATTTTAGATCTGCAAGGAGGTCAAGTCAGTTAAAGATCGATTTTCTCATAACAAATCCGAAATCAGCAAATCTTTTTAAAAAGTACAGCGACTTTTTCGCTAAAGTAACTTTAGTAAAGTTAACTAAATATAACACCGCGAATATTTTAAAGATTTCCTACTGTCATCGCGGCAACTTTTGAAAGCTTAGTTTTCCTAAAATAAGGTCAACAGATTTAATAGTTTCTCTCAAAATAATTTCGCTGTATTAGAAATAAAAATAGAATTATTTTACTGCAGAATGTATGGGAAGTAAATCCGCGCTCGTGATTGGCCGAGCCTTTTATTCCTGACCAATAAGGACCGAGATAAATTGAAAGAAAACGAGCAAAAATCAGATTTCCATTTCTAAGGGAAATTCTTATTTCATCGGAAATTTCAGAGAAATATAAATAAATTAAATCTTGGAAGATTGAGAAAAACTAACAGAGAAATGAGCGACTCGGGTTCTGGCTCAGAAAGCGAAAGGAGCGGATTTGTACAAAAGTTTGTTCAAATAGGGTAGAATTTACTCATAAATAAACTTTTAAATTATAAATAATCGATAAAATAACCCTGGGTAATCTGAAATTTCTTCATCTTCTTATTATTGCAGTAGTTAGTTCAAAATAAAAAATAACATTTTTTTATTATAGCAATTACGGGGCCCACAGGGCCCCACACGAACAAATAAGCCACTTTTTAGGTATTTTTTTTAAAGGAAGCCACCCTTCTCATGACGATTACGGGAAAACTATAGATGATATCGAGAAACGGTTTTTTGCATTCAACTGCCAACTAAAAAAGCTCAATAGAGAAAAATATTAAGTTGATTTGGCATCCGGTTCACCGGATATAAACCGGAATGTAATTGTTTGGTAGGTTCGAATCTCGATGGGCCCAATTTTTTTTTCTTAAAATCAGCCGAAAAGTTAAGTTTTTATGTTTGTCCATTCTTAAACCACGATTGTCTACACATTTACTGCTTGAACTATATTTTTGATGAATTCCTAGAAGAAAAATACGAGTTTCGATTTTTTTTCTCAAATTTTATACTGAAAATACCTATATAAATTATATATATATTATATTTATAATAGATCTCCGGTAGTCCGAGGAAAAAAAATCTCCATTGAGCTTTTTTAGTGGGCAGTCAAATGCAAAAAAACATTTGGCGATATCATCTATGGTTACCGTAATCGTCATGCGAAGGGTGGCCTCCTTTAAAAAAATACCTTAGCCAAAATTTTGATATAATTCGGCTTTTGAAAACGACTCATCCGATTAAGTTTTTAGATAGCCCGAATTGGACCATTTTGTGCTTTTTTTCTGAGATTACTCAGTAATCATTACTGAAATTGTTTAATTATCAATTTTTGTTAAAAATTGGAAACAATGGTCTGTTTCGGACCATTTTTTCTAATTTAATTTTCTCATTATATGTGAGCTATCTGTTTGAGCTATCTGTTATCAGTTTGAGCTATCTGTTATCAGTTTGAGCTATCTAAGAACTCAATCGGATAAGTCCTTTTCAAAAGCCGAATTATATACAAGTTTTGGCTAAAAAGTGGCTAATTTGTTAGAGCCGCTCTATCAGAGCTATTGTTAAATATTTTAAACTTTCGATAACATTGTCACCCACTGACCTCGGTTATCAATAAACTTTTTTGAATATCTAGATCGATGAACTTTCAAAAATTTGGTAGGCGTTATTTTCATGAAGAAAGAATCGTTCGTTNTTAACTCTAAACAATACCTTATTTCTGATTGGTTAAACGTAAATTCACTCTATCAAGGGGAAATCTCCCTTCAACTAGGTCTAACCTTGTTGTTATTTTGTCTCAAGGTGAGTTTTAAAATTTCACGATTCGGTGACGGAATAACGGTCATTTTAGAAATTCTGAAAAGTTGCATTTTATTAGAATGATATCCATGTCAAGGTCAATTTTCTCTTAACCAATCAGATATAAGCTATTTTTAATGAACAACCGATTTCTTATACAAAATGAATAAATGTTCATAATAAATAAAAGCCCCAGCGCGTCGAATTTTTTTGTTATAGGTTTTTTTAGATGGGCCGAATGAAACGGAAGTCGCACATAAGATCTTTTTGAAATTTTGGGT